>CAMZMU010000033.1:12872636-13275330 GCA_947311845.1 Poa pratensis
CCCACATCTTGTAGATGGTGGCTTATCGATTCTTCAATTGCGACGATACAATACTCTTAATGGAACACGACGTCGAAAAAGCTCGTAATTTAAAGCTGATTTTATCAGCCATTTGAGCAGCTGTCGGGTCCCTTAAGATCAATTTCCATAAAAGTGAATTGTTTTGCTTTGGCGAGGCTCAAGAAAACGCCGCCTTGTATGCTGAACTTTTCGGCTGTGTGAGCAAGGTCAATTTCCTATCAACTATTTGGGTATCCCGTTTCATATCGGAGACTGATGACTCCCAAGTGCAGGAGATCAATTGTAGTACCTTTCGAATAGAAAAGGTTGTCGAACCCACGAGGAGCTGAAGGTATTGGTTATTAGAAATGATAAATAGACAATAAAAGATGCAAGTGTTTTTGGTATTTTCGATTGTATAATTGCAAGACAGTGACAATGCAGCAGGTAAATGGTAACAAGTAAAAGCTCTCAAAGAGAGAGAAAGCCCAATCCTCTATGTGTAAGAGGACAAGCTCAAGTGATGTGTAACTTATATGTGGAAAACGTTCCCGAGGGCGGCATGGATATTGCTAGGCATATAGATTTATTAAACAACACGTTGAATATCTTGTCTAGTTTTAATCTTCTTCGGACGGAGCTATTATTAGGTACAGCTAAATAAATAGACTAAACCCCTTATGATGGATCATGTGGCCAATTAAATGACAGCACAAGAATTATTAAGATATAAAATCCCACCATAGCATTACGCTCTAGGTCCCCGATACTAATACCCCGTAAAGTAACTTAATGATTCGGTCTCAGGCTTTCGTGTCCTCCCAAGTCTCCCTCACGCCATTACACTACGGTGTTCTCCTATGAGCCCATATAGGTGAAGTGTTGTGCAGTCGACGTTCGCACAACACCATCATAGAATCACACAAAAAGATAAACACTAGACAAAATACCAACACATGTCATATATAAATCATTGCCAATTCATCCTATGCCCTCAGGAACATACGGGAACTACTCACAACGTGCAAACATGGTGATATTCAGTGGCATAAGTGGTACAACACAATCTGAAAATATAACTTCACCACCAAATAATGACAAGTACTCAATCACAAACATGAATAGTAGCACAAGACAAGTATCTAGGGTATAGCAACTCTCAAACTACGAGGGGGACGGAGTGGATCACGGAGATGATGATGGAGATGGTGCTGGTCTTGGTGATGGTGATGATGTAGAGGCCTCCTCCCACGCCAAGGAGGAGAGGTGATGACGATGACGATGATTTCCCCCTTCTCCGGAGCTCCGGAGCAGCAGGATCTGATCCCCCTCGGAGGGAATCAGGAGTTTCGCCGCCGCCGCGACCTCGGATAGTCTCGTAAAAATTAGGGCGTTACTTTTCGGGCGAGACGGAGACCTCGTTAAAAAGCCCCAGGCGAGGAAGTGCCCGAGGCTCCAGATGGTGGGTCCCACGCGGCCAAGAATCTGGCCGCGTGGGCCCCCCTTTTGGGCCTCGTGGCTCTCCTCCTTCGATCTTCTTCCCACTGCTGTTCTCCCGATGAAAAACCAGCTGTGCAATTTTCCTTTTATTTGGGCCTGTAGCTCCTGAAACATTAAAAACAAGAAAAAGGAGGTTTTCTGCCTCCCAGAAATTAAATACAAAAATAGGGACTTTGTATGAAAGTCCCTAAATCATCTAAAACATGTAAAAACAATGATATAATGCAAATAACATCCTAATATGGTGTATAAGTGGTATAGATGATGATATAAAATGCACGTATCAACTCCCCCAAGCTTAAACCCTTACTTGTCCTCAAGTAAGTAAGGACATAGATCATTACATGCATCAATGGACTTATGGTTGATAAATAAATACGAGCATTGTATCATCATCATATTCAATTGCAATGTAAGATTAATGAATTAAAACTCATACACATAAGGGCAGCATAAGTAGAAGCTCTAGCAATCACCCCTTACACTTTGAAAGCAAATAACCATTGTATGTTGGACAATTGAATCACACTATTTTTAACATGCTTTTGCTCTTATGGCTAGCATCATAATGTTTAATACTTTACTGAAGTTTAAAGACAAGATAAACTCTCATTGGATAACAAGTTAAAGAATACAAATGAAAAGACAGATATAAAATTATTTGCACCCTTGCTTCACTAGTAACTAGTGCAAACTTTAGTCATGGATGTTTCAATCAAGTTCTTATGCTCAAACAACCTTTATCTCACACTTTCCATGGCTAACCGAATCCTCGGGTGCCTTCCTTTCATACACTTTACAAGAGCATAAGTATTGACACATCCATGATCATTCATTTGCTCAAAAGATACTAGATTCTAACAAGAGTGTTTCATATCCTTTTCATTAACTATTCCCAACTTTTTATGCTACAAGACTATATCTCAACCTTAAACTTATTAATTCTCAAGTCATAATGACTCACTCTTTTCTTATTTATATTGAGCTAGATTCTACAATTGTCCAACATACTCAAGTTAATTAAATTCAAGGCAAGATGTGACTGAAACCTCTAAAATAAACCACGCTCATTTGCATGAGTGTTACCCATAAATCTCCAAACAAGAGAATCATGGATGACACCATACTTTAATATTCATTGATAAACCATAAGATAGGGATACATGATAATGCTCCATGAGCTCACACAAGCCTAAAAGAGATTGATAACTAAATGATAAAAGCAAAACACACCATGACTAGATAGATATGATAAACTAGTAAAGATAAAGACTAGGTGGAACTCCCCCAAGCTTGACGTCTTGCTAGAACCACTTCTGCTCTTTCTTCTTGTCTTCATAATAATTATCTTCAAGTTTTCCAACAATGCTCATCATAAGGTTGTAGGCTTTTCAAACTCCCTTGCAGCTTCTCCCAGTTTTTCCATGAGATTCTTCTCCACCGTCTTCTTGTTAGGCTTCCACTCCGGGCTTGGTACTTTCACATTCGGGATCTTACGGTCCCATTCACCAGGATAGTTCTCTTGAGTGACACGCTTGAATTCCCTGTCAATAAGAGTAGAAGCACGTTTCTGCTAGCAAGTGCGTGTCTAGGGCCTTCCCTCCTGTGCTCATGCGCGCCGTCTGCCTCTTGTTTCCAAGAGACATGTTCACCTTCACAGCAGCAACAGGGATAGGGAAGGTGGTGCTGAAGCCAGAGGCGCGATGTCGAGGCATGGCTCGATTTCTTCCTCTTCTTCTTCCACCTTCTCCTCGTCCGGCTCGTAGTCTTCATCATCTGAGTAGTCCTTCCTCTTCCTGTTCCTCCTCCACATGGAAGTGGGGCTGAGGCCCTCGAGCTCGTCATCATCTCTGTCCATGGAGGAGCATTGGAAGGAGTCCCCGAAGACATGGCTAAAAACCTGACAGACAGAAACAGCAAAAGCAAAGAACGCTCGAAAGCTCTCGGTGCGAGATTAGATCAACGAAAAGGGGTATATATTGACGGTTTTTAGGTCAAGACGAAGCGTCGGAGTCGAAAACGAGACGGAACGGGACTCCGAGGGGCAAAAGGAGTGGGCCCACGCGGCCAAAGCATCTAACCGCGTGGGACCCCCTCTTTTCTCCCTCGGGTCTCCGTTCCTTCCAATTTTCTTGTCCCACACGTTAATTTCCATAAAAAATGATGTCCGTAAAATATTACGCAATTCCGAGAAACTTTCCAGAGTAAAAGTTACCTTTTATTGATTTTGGATTTCTGAAACTGCAAACTTCTTTGCAATTACCTCCTCCGGTGTCTGTAAAATGAATTCCTCCACCTTTCCAATGAAGCTTTTTCCTGCAATATAATGTTTAAGGCGTTGTCCATTAACCACATGAGGTTTACCTTTCATATCACCATGAAGACGGATAGCTCCTGAACGGTATACTTCCTGTATCACTAATGGTCCCTGCCACTTTGAAGCTAACTTACCTGCAGAAAACTTGAAACGAGAGTTGTATAATAGCACTTGATCACCTACTTTGAATTCTTTCTTTTTAATTTTCTTGTCATGCCAAATCTTAACTTTTTCTTTAAACATCCTGGCACTTTCATAAGCTTCATTTCTCCATTCATCTAGTAGGTTTAAATCAAGAATTCTCTTCTCTCCAGCAGTTTTAAAATCAAAGTTCAATTGTTTAATAGCCCATCTAGCTTTATGTTCTAATTCAACAGGTAAATGACAAGCTTTTCCATAAACCATTTTATAAGGAGACATTCCCATAGGATTTTTAAAAGCAGTTCTATAAGCCCATAATGCATCGTTAATTTTAAGTGGCCAATCAGACCTAGACTTATTCACTGTCTTTTCCAAAATGAGTTTAATTTCCCTATTACTTAATTCAACTTGTCCACTAGTTTGGGGATGATAAGGTGATGCAATTCTATGGTTAACATCATATTTTGCCAAAGTTTTCCTAAGAATACCATGTAAGAAATGAGAACCACCATCAGTAATTAAAAACCTAGGAACACCAAACCTGGGGAAAATGATGTCCTGAAGCATCTTCATTGCCGTGGCATGATCTGCACTTTTGGTTGGAATTGCTTCCACCCACTTTGTAACATAATCCACTGCAACCAAAATATGAGTATGCTTTGTCTTTGATTCGGGGAAAGGTCCCATAAAGTCAAAACCCCACACATCAAATGGTTCAAGTGGTAAGGAATAGTTCATAGGCATTTCATTTCTCCTACCAATATTTCCTACTCTTTGACATTTATCACAAGATTTAACATATTCAGCACAATCCTTAAATAAAGTAGGCCAATAAAAACCAGACTGTAATACCTTTGCACCTGTACGATCTCCTGCATGATGTCCTCCATAGGGACTGTCATGACAATCTCTTATAATAGCCTGTTGTTCATACTCAGGTACACAACGTCTAATAATACCATCCACACTTTCTTATAAAGGAAAGGATCATCCCAAAATAATGTCTAAGATCATAAAAGAATTTCTTTCTTTGTTGAGTAGTGAAGTGTGGAGGTAAAACTTTACCAACAATAAAATTTGCATAATTGGCAAACCATGGAGATGCAACTTTAGCACTAGAAACATTAATTGCAAGTTGTTCATTACAAAACTATCATTAATAGGAATAGGATCATCAGGTATATTTTCCATTCTAGAAAGATGATCAGCTACTTGATTATCTTCCCCTTTCCTATCAACAATGTGTAAATCAAATTCTTGCAATAGAAGTACCCATCTTATTAATCTAGGCTTAGCATCTTTCTTATGCATTAAGTATTTAATGGCAGAATGATCAGTATGCAATGTGACTTTCGAATCAGTAATATAAGGTCTAAACTTGTCACAAGCAAATAGCACTGCTAAAAATTCTTTTTCAGTTGTGGCATAATTCCTTTGAGCAGCATCAAGTGTTCTACTAGCATAATAAATAACATTCAGTTTCTTATCAACACGTTGGCCCAAAACAGCCCCAACTGCATAATCACTAGCATCACACATAATTTCAAAAGGCAATTCCAATCAGGAGGTTGAATAATAGGAGCACTTATTAAAGCATTCTTCAAAATATTAAAGGACTCAATGCAATCATCATTAAAAGAGAAAGGAACATCCTTTTGCAAAAGATTGGTTAGGGTTTTGATATTTTGGAGAAATCTTTAATAAACCTACGGTAAAAACCTGCATGCCCAAGAAAACTTCTTATACCTTTGAGATCCCTTGGGAATGGGAGCTTTTCAATAGCTTCTATCTTTGCTGGGTCAACTTCTATTCCTTTCCAGAAATCTTATGCCCAAGAACAATACCTTCAGTAACCATGAAGTGACACTTCTCCCAGTTTAAAACTAAGTGTTGGTCTTCACAACGCTGCAAAACTTTGTTAAGGTTGAACAAGCAATTATCGAAGGAAGTACCATACACAGAAAAATCATCCATAAAGACTTCCATTATCTTTTCAATATAATCAGCAAATATAGCATTCATGCATCTTTGAAAAGTAGCAGGAGCATTGCACAAACCGAATGGCATTCTCCTATAAGCAAATGTACCAAATGGACATGTAAAAGTGGTTTTCTCTTGATCATCTTTATGAACAGGAATTTGGGAGAAACCTGAATAACCATCTAAATAGCAAAAGTGAGAGTGTTTAGATAACCTTTCTAACATTTGATCAATAAATGGCAATGGGTAATGATCTTTACGAGTTGCTTTGTTTAACTTCCTGAAATCAATACACATTCTATAACCAACAACAGTGCGTTGAGCTACAAGTTCATCCTCATCATTTGGAACAACAGTCATTCCACCCTTTTTAGGAACACAATGAACAGGACTAACCCACTTACTATCAGCTATGGGATAAATGATACCAGCTTCAATAAGTCTTATTACCTCTTTCCTTACCACTTCCTTCATTTTTGGATGGAGACGGCGTTGATAATCAACAACAGGTTTTGCATCCTCTTCCAAATTAATTTTATGCATACATAGAGCTGGGCTTATACCTTTAAGATCATCAAGAGAGTATCCAATGGCTGGTCGGTGAGCTTTAAGCACATCAAGTAATTTCTCTTCTTCTTCAGCTGAAAGGTTAGCACTAATAATGACAGGATATATGCTCTTCTCATCCAAATATGCATATTTCAGATTTGTAGGCAAAGGTTTTAATTCAAAGCTAGGATCCCCTTTAGGTGGTGGTAGCACTCCTAAATTATCAGGTGGGATATGCAATTGTAATTGTGGTGGCTGTTGTGAAAGTATTTGTTCTAAAGCATCTTTTTCTTCTTCATTAAATGGTTCATCTTGATTAAGCATGTATCTTTCCACCACGTCTGTTGAAGCTACAGCTACATGAGCAAGAGTTTCAATTACATCTTCAGAAATGGCTCTTTCTTTGAATGCTTATCAGAAAATTTAGAAAAGTTGAATGCAAGTTTTTCTCCAGCACAATTAATAAACACTTTCTCTTTAAGCAAATCAATTTCAGCACCAACAGTATGTAAGAAAGGTCTACCAAAAATGATAGGACAAAATGAATCTTGAGGCAACCAAGCACAATAAAATCAGCAGGATATTTAATTTTACCTACCAATACTTCAACATCTCTAACAATTCCAAGTGGATTAATATAATCTTTATTAGCAAGTTGAATTGTCATACCTGTCTCTTCCATACTGATAGGATCAATATCAGGCTTGATTTCAAGATACAGAGAATATGGAATGACACTAATGCTTGCTCCAATATCACATAAGCCATGATAACTAGAAGTCCCAATAGTGCATGATATAACAGGCTTACCAACCTTGGCCGAATTGCCTTTAACAACTTTAGTAGCATCTTCACATAGATAAACATCAACAGGATCTTCTTCATTTAATTGTTTGATAATAGAGATTTGACTGTTGACTTCCATCTGTTCATAAGGCTGAGATCTTCTTCTTTTACTCTTGTTAGAAACAGCAATAAGTAAATTTTCCTTGACTTGGTTTGGATATGGTGGTGCCTCAACATACTCCTCAATTGTCAAGGATGACACTGGTTCTACCTGTTTAATAACTTTGGGTACAACAATAGATTGTTTAACAGGTTCAACATAAGCTTCAAACCCAGTTTTAGGAATACCAATATGATTAGCAAAAGATTTAGCTACCTCAATTATAACATAAGGATCAAGATTAAAAGTATCACTCAGATTTTTAAACAAGGTAGAAGTAGAGAAATTCTCTACACATGAATACTCATAGTCCAGATAGGGCTCATTACCTTTATCAAGATCCCAATGACCAGTATTCTCAGAAATAGTCTCCAATAAATTCCATGCTTCTTCTTCAGTATTATTTGTAAAGCTTCCACTAGATGAATTATCCAGAAATTCCTTTTGTTGCCTTGGTAGCCTCACATAAAAGTTTATCAGAATAATTTTCCTTGTAAGATCATGACAAGGATTCTTGCGGAGGAGTTCCTTTAACCTCCCCCAAGCTTGAGTAATACTTTCTCCCAGATGTGGCCAGAAATTAAATATATAGCAGCGGTTCTCATAAGCTTCTCTAGGAGTAAAATACTTAAGAAAGAAAACCTTCCTCAAAATACTCCAGTCCATAGTGACTTCTTCATCTAAAGACCTGAACCAAATACGAGCATTACCAGATAAAGACAGATATAACAGCTTCCTTTTTACCTGATCTTCAGAAATACCAGGAAGTCTAAATAAACCACATATAGCCTCAATTGTTTCCATGTGTTCACGTGCAGATTTAGTTCCATCCCTGTAAATGGATTTTTCATAACTCTTTTAACATGACCAACGGGAATTTTATATCCCACTTTAGGTATCTCAGGCACAGTAGTTTCAACAGTTTTAGGAGCATAAGCACTTTCATATAGAGCAAGATGCAGCGAGGCACGATTCATAAATGCCATAGTAGCAATGAGATAAAACAGTAAATAAAATTCACCTTTCAAGTTTCCTTACCAAACTTCTTACCAATAGCGCTACGCTCCCCGGCAACGGCGCCAGAAAAGTATCTTGATGACTCCCAAGTGCAGGAGATCAATTGTAGTACCTTTCGAATAGAAAAGGTTGTCGAACCCACGAGGAGCTGAAGGTATTGGTTATTAGAAATGATAAATAGACAATAAAAGATGCAAGTGTTTTTGGTATTTTCGATTGTATAATTGCAAGACAGTGACAATGCAGCAGGTAAATGGTAACAAGTAAAAGCTCTCAAAGAGAGAGAAAGCCCAATCCTCTATGTGTAAGAGGACAAGCTCAAGTGATGTGTAACTTATATGTGGAAAACGTTCCCGAGGGCGGCATGGATATTGCTAGGCATATAGATTTATTAAACAACACGTTGAATATCTTGTCTAGTTTTAATCTTCTTCGGACGGAGCTATTATTAGGTACAGCTAAATAAATAGACTAAACCCCTTATGATGGATCATGTGGCCAATTAAATGACAGCACAAGAATTATTAAGATATAAAATCCCACCATAGCATTACGCTCTAGGTCCCCGATACTAATACCCCGTAAAGTAACTTAATGATTCGGTCTCAGGCTTTCGTGTCCTCCCAAGTCTCCCTCACGCCATTACACTACGGTGTTCTCCTATGAGCCCATATAGGTGAAGTGTTGTGCAGTCGACGTTCGCACAACACCATCATAGAATCACACAAAAAGATAAACACTAGACAAAATACCAACACATGTCATATATAAATCATTGCCAATTCATCCTATGCCCTCAGGAACATACGGGAACTACTCACAACGTGCAAACATGGTGATATTCAGTGGCATAAGTGGTACAACACAATCTGAAAATATAACTTCACCACCAAATAATGACAAGTACTCAATCACAAACATGAATAGTAGCACAAGACAAGTATCTAGGGTATAGCAACTCTCAAACTACGAGGGGACGGAGTGGATCACGGAGATGATGGAGATGCTGGTCTTGGTGATGGTGATGATGTAGAGGCCTCCTCCCACGCCAAGGAGGAGAGGTGATGACGATGACGATGATTTCCCCCTTCTCCGGAGCTCCGGAGCAGCAGGATCTGATCCCCCTCGGAGGGAATCAGGAGTTTCGCCGCCGCCGCGACCTCGGATAGTCTCGTAAAAATTAGGGCGTTACTTTTCGGGCGAGACGGAGACCTCGTTAAAAAGCCCCAGGCGAGGAAGTGCCCGAGGCTCCAGATGGTGGGCCCCACGCGGCCAAAGAATCTGGCCGCGTGGGCCCCCTCTTTTGGGCCTCGTGGCTCTCCTCCCTTCGATCTTCTTCCCACTGCTGTTCTCCCGATGAAAAACCAGCTGTGCAATTTTCCTTTTTTCCATTTGGGTCCCTGTAGCTCCTGAAACATTAAAAACAAGAAAAAGGAGGTTTTCTGCCTCCCAGAAATTAAATACCAAAAATAGGGACTTTGTATGAAAGTCCCATAAATCATCTAAAACATGTAAAAACAATGACATAATAATGCAAATAACATCCTAATATGGTGATATAAGTGGTATAGATGATGATATAAAATGCACGCTTACAAATGCTGAATGGAAAAAGGTGGAGGAAAGGCTCCAATTACGTCTGAATAGTTGGAAAGGCAAACTCTTATCCCTGGGTGGTAGATTGGTACTCATTAATTCGGTACTGACAAATATGGTACTGTATATGATATCATTCTTCCAATTACCTAAAGGAATCTTAAAACGGTTGGATTACTTCCGATCTAGATTCTTTTGGCAAGGGGATAGTGAGAAGAAGAAATATCGGCTAACTAAGTGGAGTGTGGTTTGCTGCCCTAAAGACCAAGGAGGGCTCGGAATTCATGACCTTGAGGTCAAGAACATAGCTCTACTTGGTAAATGGCTCTCCAAGCTTCTGTCGGAAGATGGAATATGGCAAACCCTCCTCAGGAGGAAGTACGTGGGATCTCAAGCTGTATCTCAGGTTACTTGGAAACCTGGCGATTCACACTTCTGGGCAGGCCTTATGGCCACAAAGAAGTTCTTTTTCCCACATGGATCTTTCTCAATTAGGGATGGATCGGAAATTCGATTCTGGGAGGATAAATGGCTAGGCCAGTCAACTCTCAGAGAACAATATCCGGCTCTGTACGCAATTGTACGAAACAAGAGCGACACAATCGCTAAGGTTTTGGGTACCTCCCGCCAAATGTTTCGTTCAGGAGAAGTTTACTTGGAGCGAGGCAAGCATCCTGGAATGCTTTGCTCAACCGATTGGATCACATCAATCTGTCGGAAGGCCCAGATAAATTTCAATGGAATCTCACGAAGAATGGTAAATTCTCGGTTGATTCTATGTATAGAGCGCTAATCTTACCCGTAGGACCGGTCGATATTAAAGATAATAATAAAATTTGGAAGATGAAGATTCCACTAAAAACTAAGGTGTTTGCGCGGTATCTCCGTCGAGGTGTAATTCTTACAAAAGATAACCTTGCCAAACGCAATTGGCACGGAAGCAGAAAGTGTGTCTTCTGTCATCACGATGAGACCATTACACACTTATTCTTTCAGTGCGAATTAGCCAGGTCTATATGGTCAGCCATCCAGATATGTTCTACCTTACATCCACCGCGTTCCGTTGCAAACATCTTTGGCAATTGGTTAAACGGGGTGGATCCTAGGTTTAAACTCTTCAGTAGGGTGGGAGCGATTGCCGTTATTTGGTCGCTGTGGCTATGTAGAAATGACAAGGTTTTTAACGATAAAAATGCTTCTTTTATGCAGGTTTTCTACCGGTGTACAGCATCGCTATGGGCATGGTCGGCCTTGCAACGTGTGGAGCACCGAGGCTTGTTTTTGGAGGTGGCGTCACGTTTGGAGGCTGCAGCCAGGGAGTTATTCTCCCGGCATGGATAGCAACATAGTCTCCGGATAGACTTACCAGCAGTTTAGGCGGATCTACAATTTCTCATTCTGATATGTAATTCGCCTTTTTATTTCCAGCATTGGGTACTTGTGAGTTCATGAACTATTGGCTGTGTGCATCCTACCTATGCAGAGGCCGGGTGTAATGCTTAAAACTCTTAAGTAATAAAATCGCTTTATCTAAAAAAAATGTGTCACCTTTTCATTCGCACACTTGCACATGTGGCACAAAATGGCATTAGGCCAGCCCCGTGGTTATAGGCCAGCCCCGTGGATATATAGAAAGATTATTTTAGCTTTTGTGTTCTACAAATCAAATAAGCTCTACCAAAAATAAGCAAAAAATTTACATTTTTTACATATTTTATTTCATCCAAAGAGGGCCGTTAGGGTTCCTCTCTTGGAGGGTCAAACTGTGGACACCCTAATGACGAATGACTCGACGGCATGGGATGCGGACCTGGTGCGCACAATCTTCACTGAGGAGGTGGCGGCAAAAATTCTTCAGGTGCCGATCAGCCGCCATGGCGGGTCCAACTTTGCATCATGGCCTCTGTCTCGGTTCGGACAGTACACTGTCCGATCGTCGTACCAGCTGGCAAGAACTAATCGTGTGGCTCCTGATCGAAGTAAGACCGGCCGAGGATCCTCTTCATCAGTGGTCGAGAACTCCAAGATTTGGAAGAAACTATGGGCAAACAAGGCACCAGGGAAGATGAAAATTACACTTTGGAGGTTTGCACACGATTGTTTACCGTGTGGCCATCAACTCCTGCATCGGCACATCCCTGCGTCAGCGGCCTGCGTGTTCTGCAATCGGTATGAAACTATTGAGCACGCCCTCTTGTTTTGTCCATATGCGAGGAAGTGTGGCAAGAAATGAGAAAGTCATATATTGTTCATCTTCATCGAAGTTCCTTCACTTCCACGAGGGCGTGGACGCTTGATTTCATGGACAAGTGCTCAGATTGAAGCTACGTGTCTAATGGTGACTATGTGGCACATTTGGGATGCTAGAAACAAGCTCCGGGAAGGTGAAGGCATGATGCACCCGCATGCGGTTGCTGCAAAGATTAAAGCCTACATCGACATGATATTGGTACACTTATACAAACCAAGTATTAACCATAGACGTGAAACCTCTTCTTCATCACCAACATGGGTTCCGCCGCCGGAAGGTACTGTTATGGTTAATGTGGATGCAGCTTTGTTTGCTAACACGAAACAGATGGGTGTGGGCGTTGTCATCCGTGATCATACGGGTGTCTTTCTTGTTGCTTGCGGCGAGCGATACGAGGATGTGGTGATGCCAGAGATGGTTGAAGCACTTGTTGTTCGTCATGCTGTTTCCTTTGCTCTTGAGGAAGGATTCTCGAAGGTAATCATTAGGTCTGACTGCTTAACAGTGATACAGCGCATCGGTTCTTCCTTGATGGATCGATCCCTCTGCGGCCCGGTGATTGAAGATGTGAAGTTGATGGCTAAATCCTTTATTTCCTGTGATTTTCGTCATGTTTACCGTGTGCTCAATGTTGCTGCGCATATTTTAGCTAGAGATTGTGAATTTTCTATTATTTCTGTGTGGCGTTGTGTTCCTCCTGTTTTGCATACAGGAGGGGTGATTTGTAAATACATTATGATTTTTGATCAATAAAGCGTACGGTTCTCTCTCTCAAAAAAAAAGAGGGCCGTATTATGCACCGCAAACCTCCCCTATGCTCTCACGTATTGCGTCAGTGACAAAATTCCTTTTAGCCAAGGAGACCAGAGCCAAGAACGACTTTGCAAGACGAATTTGAAACTAGGTTCAAGGTTGCCATTACTAGCATCAAAGGAGTAGAGGAAGGAGTCGGCGATGAAGTCAAACATGGAATTGAAAACAAAACTTTTTGAAGAAGGCAAACCATCAAATCATAGAACAAATAAAAGGTTGTTTAGTTGTACAAGAAAAGAAAAAAAAGGTTTCTTCCTTTCAAAAAAAAAAAATTACCTTTCAAAAAAAAAAGAAAAAAAAGGTTTCTTGTGTGTTTTTTTTTTAAAGTGGTTTCTTCTGAACTTATCGAACAAGAAGCGTCCCAAACTTGGAAGCAGCAAAAGGAGACATATCCCCTCACCAACCGAAACCCAGCCATTGACATTTGCCCCCGGCCGCCGTCGGATCAACCGCTCCCCTCCCTCGCCACTCCCCCGTCCCCGTGGGGATCCCGCCGTCGATGGGTTTCTTTCGCCGGATCGCCGGCATCTTCGGCGGCTCCAGGGACGAAGCCGACCACCCCGACGCAGCAGCCGCCGCCGCCGGCTACGGCGGAGGCGACGTCCCGCACGAAAAGGTCGCCGCTGCTGCGGCCGCCGGCCACGCCACGAGGCGCGGGTTCAGCGTCCAGGTGCCCGTCCCCGTCGACCGGCCGGCGCCCGGGCCCGTTCTGGTGCCCTGCCATCCGGGAGAAGGCGGCGTCCAGGTAACCGGATTGCTTTCCCCCCACTCCACAGTGCGACGTGTGTGCTTCGGCAGTAGTGTCGCTTCTCCTTTCTAGGTCTTGATTCACTAGCGACTGAGATCTTGGGAAAAGTCCTTACTTGTAGTTTTCTAGTACTGTCTTGCTTGCTGAAATGTCTGATCCTCGCTGGAATTGGGATATGAGGTTTGAGCAGTAGGAGCTTTTAGGCTCCATCCCAGTGTCGCATACACTGGAATTAGATGCAGGCGCCGTGATTGAACTAGACTTGGTTATGACTATCGAACACTAAGATAGTTGCCTAGTTGGCTTAGCACATTGAGGCTGTTTGTAACTGCTATAGAGGGAAGCTGCATCTGGAGTAGGAAAGAATGCTACACAATCTGCTAGACAGAGAATGGGAGCTAGTACCATATATGATATATCGGTGAAGTCTGTACCTAACAGTTACGGAGGGCGGGATATGAGCTCACCTAAACAATAAGCAATGTCGATCGTATTTGTTAGAACTTATGGTTTTCATTTGAGGCCATGTAGTGTGTTCGGTAGATGATTCATGTGTTTTAACACCAAGATTTATTCATTAGATGGTAGGAATCATATGAGATTGATCGATGAGGAGGTATATGGCATTGTCACTGCAAAATAGAAAGAGGTTGAGATACCAATAGTCCAGAACATATTAAGGCGCCGTATATATCTTTAGACTAAAAATCAATTTATTGATAAAGCATATGGTGCATCATCTAATTCTCATGGTCATTTATGAGTTGTGTACCCACTTTTCTACATGGTTAGCTCGTTCCATGGGGTGTGCACTTTGAAACTGAACCGAACTGTCCAGTCAGCATGCTTATTGGGTATTGGTATGATACAGATATCCCAAACCCTATTGGACTTAACTTAATTCGGTATAAAACTGAAAAAAAGATCGGTTGAAACAAAAGACTGAACTCATATTGCCCCAGGTGATGGCCTAGTCCACCAATTTCCAGTAGCGTGTGCCTCTCGGCCTCTCCGGCCTAACGACTTAAGCAGACGAACTGCTGTTGTGGCTTTGTTCACGTGCTCACAAGCAGACACCGGCCAGGCACGCCTAACCCTAACAGGCGAGGCATGCACCATGGCGGTGGTGATGTGCTCACCATCAGTGCCTTGCCAGTCGCCACCAGCGTCGCTTTGCAATCAGACGCTCACCAATCCCTTCGTAGGCGTGCCCTCCTTGGTTCATCATGTGATTCCCTTTCAGCCTCCCTCCTCCCCCTCCCTACACTCGCCGCTCCAGCCTCCGACACCCCACCAGTAAAGCTACGTATTATTAATTCTATGATCACAATATGTCTATGGTATGATTTTTTATTATTGAAAGCTTTGCTTTGGAATCTGAATCTTTGTGTGCCGAGTACTGTTGAAGTTCATTGACTTGGCAGTGATTCAAAATTACCATCTCTATGTGCTATTTTATCACAAGTGCTCACTTGGTGGTGCCTGTTGGCTTGTTTGGTTAGATATTCTTTTCTTGTGTTTGTAGATATTATGATATTGTTACTGCACATATATTATGTGGAGTAATTAAGTCATGACGAGCTCACTGATTTGGTGTGACTTTGCTGAAAAATACGTTAAAGCTTGCTGCAGTTGTAATCTAGTTGACTCAAAATCAAAATCTTAGTTCTATTCAGTATGTCTTGGTTTCTACTTCCTTTTTTAAGAGTCACTTAGGGATGCAAATCCTTTTAGTCTGATTATATCTGGTATTATCACTTAGGCTACTCTATCATTAATGAGAGTTTGTTTTTATTGTGTGTAAGTTATGTCATGGTCTGTGGTTTTGGATGATGGATATGAGCTACTCTTAATTTTACCAATTAAACCATGAATTTGAAGACCTGGCACTAGATCTTGGTAGTGCACTCATATTGTACAATCTCGACAAAATGTGTAATGTACATAATTCCAAACCTATTACAGGCAGTGCCTCGACATTTCTCCAAAGTTTGACGCATAGTAGAGTTTGCAGAGCTGGGCCTCTGGCTGATTTTTCTGTTGTTGATGGTTGATAACGTCTTTAAGTATGAGTTCTGACATGCATGCAGCATATGTTCATTTTGGGTGATCATTGCATTTAAGCGTACAGGTGATGTTTGATTTATTAGTTTAATATCTTCTGAGGTCAGACTACAGCGTTTCTAATATACCTTATTTTGTGAGTTGCATAGAACATCCGTGATATTAGTGTCAGTAACTTGAAGATAGCATTAAGGGGCTACTGATCACCAAACATGTTGTAGGCAATATAATTCCCACCATTGCTTTCATGGGTATATGTGGTACACAGTTGATCCTCTCTAGTAGACTTGTATGACATCAGACTAGCCTTATTTTTTTCTTTGTCGGTAGGAAGATCTTTATGAAAATGAATGTCATGGAGCATTATTGTGTTATAACAGCACCCCTAGAGTTTTTGCAGGTCTGTTTATTAGCTACAAATTTTCGTGTCACGTGCCTACTCTTTACAATCAGATGGCAACCACATCAGCTTTTTCTGTAATGGAACAATATGAAATGACATTCTATTTCTCTATTCCATTGATTAGCACTCACTTTTTTTTTGCAATAAAATGAGAATTCCCTTCAGTGTTGGAAACCGCTTGAGATTTTGCTGTTTCCATCCGTGTTGTTCGAATACGAATTTATGCCAGACTTCTATTTGTCCAACCAGGGTTTCCGGTGGTACACAAGGAGGCTGAGGATCGATGAAGACGGCGACGTCGCTGACGAGTTCTTGGACGAGGTCCTCCCGGAAAGCCTGGCTAACAGCGACGCGGCTCCGGTCGGAAGGTTCCAAGTGAAGTACAACACGAGACCAACCGCCCTAGCAATGAGAAAGCAGACGGTCGCCGTCGACGGCGACATCCGCCACAGCCTGCAGCACCAAGGACAGCTCCGGTGGGTGTGAGGGTGGAACGTGAGCCTGAGTTCTAGCGCCGAGCCGAGAACGCCCCGCTGACCCGAGGAGCAAAGTAGTCTTACTCGCTCCCCTCGTCGCCATCTCAAGCCTTGGAGGAGCGGGTCTGGAGGTTATGGCTATTGCATTTCACCGTTCTTGGTTCGGCGTGTTGTTGGGATTGTGGTTGGGTCGTGTTGTTGACCAGATCGTTCCCTTGTACCACTAGTAGTAGATGTACATTGTTGGGGGAGTGAGGGAAAGCCAACAAGCTGTTGCTGGAACTGTTGACCGGGGAATATTATGTACTACAACTTGCAAATAGAGCTTACCGCTATAGATCTTTGAACTGACAGGGCTGATGGTTTCTGTGTTTTCTCTGTTGTATTTTGGTCTATTTATTTCCTGAGCTTTGCGTGCGTGTTGTTGGTTACCTTTTGCCTTATATAGGCTGCGTTTGGCATCATGGTGGATTATGATAATTATGTTTATGTAACCAGGTTAATACGACATATATACTGGCAAGCTGCTGCTTTCTCGTGCAGCGCAATTACTAACAGCCCTCATCGTGTGAGTGAAGCTGCAGATGACACCGCAGACATTTTTTGTATTCGGATCGTGATAAAGCCTAATGTTAAAAAATTGTGGAAGAACTCGAATGAATAAGTAGACGGTCCTGGGGCTTTGTCACCAATACATATATCCTGTCAGTTCACCTACCATATTGTATGGCGGTTAATACTCTCTTAGCTCACGGACACCAATGCATCTTCTTGTAATCTCAAAAAAAAAAAAAAAACCAATGCATCTTCTTGTCGGTACAGATCGTGCCTGCCTATATATACGCACACCTCTTCACGCCTCTCCTAGGCTCTTCAACTTGCCTTCACCCTCTTGATTCCGTGCCTAAAATTTGCATACTGTTCACACAGATAGTTATGAGACACAGGAGTTGTTGCCAAGGAGTAACACGGAGTTTTGAGAATGGAAGGCGTCGGTATAAAAAAAATTTAGCTGCACTGGAAGCTCAAGCCAATTTGTACATGACCAGGACAGTGGCAGTGCCTAGGAATATTTTATATTGTTTTGGCAAAGCAAAAAGATGATCGAGAGCTATACAAAAATAGTTTTGGATGTGAACTCGGCTCACGTCCATTTAAATATCTAGGTATCCAAATCATCATAGAAAGTTGCTTAATAAAGAGTGGAAACCACTAGAGGTTCGCTTTGAGCGAAAGCTGGGGTCTTGGATAGCTAAGATATTGTCATACGGGGATCGTCTTGTGCTAATCAACTCGGTATTGACAAGCTTGCCAATGTTTCTTTTGTCTTTCTTTAAACTACTATTGTTTTCGCTTCTTTTCGCAGAGCGATCAACAAAAGAAAAGGTATAGGCTCACTATCTTTCTGGATGGTAGGGATATAAATGGTACGGATAATTTTTGTTCCAAATCCGCATCTGCATCCGTTTTTAAGGATATGGTATGTAGTTCTAGAAATCCGCCAGATATGGATGCGGATGTGGATATTGGACAAGTGGATATCCGACGGATATGGTATTTATAATATCCGACGGATATGGGTTATCCGACATTTTTTGCGGATTATTCGACGCCCACTAATAGGATTATCCGATAAAATTAGCCCCGCCCCAAATACCCAGACAACATAGTTAGTCCATTGTGTCATGCTATTGTCGGTATTGCATATTCACACTTTTATTATTGTTTAATGTTAATTTATTTGGCTGCCTTTGGATCATAGTGATATTGTGCTTTTTTTTTTTTTTTGATTTTCCATACTAGTATTCATACGAAGTAAACAGTACAGAGATCAATACAAGCAAGGAAAGAAAAGGAGGATACAGGGAACAACGCTGCCGTGATCCGCCGGCAACCACCTTGAGGAGCACCAGCCAGCACGAGCTCCACCACCGGAGGCGACGAAGACACGCAGCTGCCCAGCGACCCGCACCCTGGAACGGAGGAGCACCTAGCCCGAAGGCGTTCTTGAGCCGCATCAATCGCCAGCTCCGAAGAGCTGGAGCCGTAGACGATGAACAGACGTCGGCCGGGGCCGGGCCTCGAGCTCCACCCGCGCCGGATCTGGGGCCAGCACCGTCCCACCTCACCGGAGGTGGCCAGATCCACAGCCAGCTCGCCGCAAACCCACACCGCAGCCACCCCGCACCTCCTCCTTCGGATCCACCGCCAGCGCGGAGACCGCGGCGCTGGAACTGGCGGAAGATCGATGCACGGCGCGGATCCAACGATCCGCAGCCGCCAGAGAAGCAGGCTCGCCGCCACGGCACTCCACCGAGCACCGCCGCCGGAGAGGATGCGAACCTGCAACAAAAACACCGCCGGCGACCCCACCACCTCCACGGCGCCGCCGGCAGAAAACCCAAAGGAGCCTACCCTATGTACAACCGAGAGGCGGGGATCCCCCACCCTCCGCCGCCGGAGCGGCCGCCGGAGGGCGAGGGATCCGTCGGATCTGCGGTGCGAAGGTGGTTCGCCTGGGAGGATCTAAAAATCGCCTCTCTCGCTACAGGAACGGGAGAGGAGACGACCAGGCTTATTTTACGAACAAGCGTGCAACTTTGGATACATTCATGTGTTACATGCTTTCTGGTAATGTTATTTGCATAAAAGAAACAAATTTCTATTTCTATGTGTGTAATTATTTTATTATCCACTTCCAATCCGAGTTGGTTCTGAATCCGCTCCATATCCGACATCGGATATAATCTGCATCGATCTGAATCCGACAAAATTATATGATAAAGTATATGGAAATAGCAATATCCGATTCGATCCATTTACATCCCTAGTGGATGGTCTTAACGCAAAGACTGCGAAGTCATGCGCACTTAATTTGATTTCTATTACATGCTTACGATTTGTTTGATTGTACGATATGTATGAGCCAACGTTTTCTTCATGTGAATAATCCTAAGGAGCAACCATAATAATCCCAAACCAAAACCCTACTTTCCTTAAAACCTGGCCTTTGCATTGTTTTCGCATGCTTGCCATCAACGGAGCAGCATAATTTACAGTCGATAAATCGAATCTAAAACTCGATCGACACAAACTAGATCTTAAATTCCAATTTTTTGTGAATTCCCGTGCTTCAGTTTAAGATTCAACAAATCATGACATAAGAACCAACCGTTACAAACCATGACAATACAATTACTTCTTTTTTTCTTAAAAGTATCTACCTTTAATTTTGTGATCCTCACTCACTTTTGCGAAACACAGTACAACGCAGACGCTCACATACACGTGCACACACTCACCCCTATGAACGCACGCACGCACACCCTACCCCCTATGAGCACCTCCGAAAAACTGAGCCGGCGGTCGGGTCTTGAGATTGACAAAGTCACCACATGCGCATCGCTATCGACGGGAACGTCGCCTCACTTGAAGATTATTCCACCTAAATGAGAAACAGCAGTGCCAAACCTGGGGTTTGAATTCTGGTGGGCTGGGGAACCACCCACCTAACCATCTTGCCACAGACAAGTTCTCATTAAAGCTTAATAATTGACAAGAAAGGATTAGATTACTCGAGGAGATATGGGCAGCATGGCTCGCCGGCGACGGTTGTTGCAGCCGCAGCATCCATTCCATCCAGGTGGGCCATCCCCAGCCTATCCAATATCCAACCATCTCGTCCAGTTGCCCGGAGACGCCTTCCGGCTCACGCCATACCCGCCCGCCTGCGTGGATGGACCAGGCCCACCAGTCGACCGCGGCCCGTCCCTGAGCTCTCGATCTGGAGCCTGCAGTCCACCGTGAACCCGGTCCACGCCAATCCACCCCCGCCGAGCTCCATCTCTCTTCTTCCTCGATTCCTCCCTCCCAATCCTCTCCTCCCCCTGCGCCAATCCACCTCCTCTCCCTCTTGCGCCGCCGCTGCCGCATTTGCTGGATTCGCCGAGGGCTGCTTCTCTGCTTGGTGCCCTCGTGGGCTTCGCGTTGCGCCTGTTTCCCTCGCCGGCGGGGGTTGCTGCTCCGCTCGTGCATCGATTGCGCGGTGAGCTTTCTAATTCGTAAATACTCTGTAGGATTGCGCGGTGCCTCGCTTACATTTGGTGAAAAACCTGTGGATTTCTGATTTCTGGGGGTTTGAAATCGTGGTGCCAGATGGCTGTGGTGGTTATGGGTCCAAATTGACTAGGGTTAGATAGGATTTGATAATTAATCTTAATTTTAGTGAATTCTTGGGGTGGTGTATAATGCTTTTTGTTCTAGAATTCTTCAAGTTTAGTGGGATTTTCCTTATCGCTGTAGTAGCTTACTGTCCAATTGAACACCAGGGAATCAAACAAAAGATATCTTATTTTCCTTGCATATTTCTAAAAACTTTTTGCTTCTATCATGAACTTTTCCGACTTGCTGCTAATATGTTTGATTTCCATTTTGTTGCAGGAGTAGGTTTTTCGGCTGTCCCAAGTTACTGGATATTCTGGTTGCAATGGAGTGACTGGAAGGGTGTGTCGTCCAGGAACCTTGTTGGTCAATCCGATGGGGAACAATGACCCTAGCACACCGTCTAAGGTTTCGAAGCCGTCAGAACAAGTACTTGATTGCACCACATCTTCATCTTTTCCAACTCGAGTGTTTCGTGGTGCTTAGTTTGGTTGTCATCATTCGCTTAAAAGATGAATGGATTGGTTTTTTTAGGTGCTCCTCCCCTTGTTTCTCTGATAGTTGGATGTGTGGCAAGCTCCTAATGATACGTAGGGTGGTGATTTTTAAATGCCGGTAACCATGTTACATCCAAATTAGAAGACACTTTGGATAAGTATGGTATGATTTAAGTTGTAATAGAAGTCCACATTCTCTTTACTCAGATTATCATAACTAGCAAACATGTGCAACACTAGTGGAATAAAAGTTAACTTTTAGAAGACACTTTGGATAAGTATGGTATGATTTAAGTTGTAATAGAAGTCCACATTCTCTTTACTCAGATTATCATAATTTCGCAGCTCCCATGTGGCAAGGAAATAGAAAATAATGGAGTTAGGGTTGTACAGAATTGGGGATTCCCAAGAGGAATAAAAGGAATTTTGGATGGAATCGGTGCTGCAAACGGCACTCATTTTCTTGATTATTTCATTTGGCAGATTTTGTGTTCAATAGGCTGTGTATGAGCGGCCATGTGGGTTATGCTTGTTTGTTTTTGTGATTAGTTTGATGGAAAAGAGAATTTAGGTTGTGATACATCTTGCCCCAAAAACTGCGGTTATGTGATAAAATTTTAAATTAATGGGGTTTTGTGTGACTAGTGCTCCAAAGTTGGGGTTCCTTGATATTTACTCTGTTATTTTTATATCTGCGAGCTCAGTTCATTCAAACTTTTAAAAATCGTAGAGCACTGTGAAAAAGAGATGTTTGTGACAAATTTACCGCACAGCTTGTCAGTGTAATCACCATAGTTCTCTAGCAACATTTAACAGCATGGATTACATTACTGAAAGATGTTTTGGCTACTTAGTTACCTAGGCTAGTAGTACAAGGAAATGCCCCTGTTGGATCACAATACGATTTCATGTTTCTGTCTTAATAAACATTCTCTTGACCCTTTCTGGGCTCTTACTTCGTATTCTCAGGAGCAACCTCCAGCCACTACCTCTGGCACTACAGCTCCAGTTTACCCTGAATGGCCCGGCTTTCAGGTCATCTATGATTTGATTACAGATGAAGATGGAAATAGAGTTTTAGTTACTGAACCGATCATTTTATTTAATGCCACCACTGACTTTATCTCTCGTTTTGTTCATCTTTGGTAGGGATACCCAGCGATGCCACCGCATGGTTTTTTTCCTCCTCAGGTTGCTGCAGGCCAGGCTCATCCATACATGTGGGGAGCTCAGGTGTGCCCTCTTTCCCTCATTAACACTATTCAGCTTAAAGCAAAGCTGGCAAAATAGGAACTTTGTACTGTTTGCAATCTCAGTCTCTGTTATTATAAACTGAGCCTACCTCAGTTGGTTACTTGGTTGAAGGGGGGAGGGGTGTTGTGTCAGCCTCAGCTTGAGCTTGGGGTCTTTCCTGGTTTGTTATAGAACATGTAGTTCCTGCATGTTTTGGTATTATTTAAAAAAGGTTCCTCCAATTTTATTTACCGAACAATACTAAGTATTCTGTAAGGGAAACATAGAGGTCAAAGTTAGAAAGGTTTCAGTTTGCTTATGTTAACTGTATCCTTATGTTTATATGTGGGCACATATTTTTGTATGTAAACCTAAAATATCGACCCCTAAATTGCAGCACATGGTACCACCTTACGGGACGCCACCACCACCTTATATGATGTATCCACCAGGAACAGTATATGCACATCCCTCTACTCCTGTATGAACTTTGTACTTGACAGTGTAATCTGCAATTTCATGTTTCTATTCGCACACCTTGTATCTAGTAATGATATGCTCGTACAAATCAATAACTTACTGTGCAGGGTGTGCATCCATTTCATTACCCTATGGCAACAAATGGAAATGTTGAACCTGCTGTAAGTAATGCTCTCTTTTCTATCATTTTCTTTTAACTGTCGCTAGTTCATGCAACTTTGATATATGTCTTTTAGGGAGCTGCTGCTCCAGGTGCTCCAGAAATGAATGGTAAGTCTTGTAAAAAAAATTCTTGTCAAAGATCAGTATCAAGGTTATTTTAAGCTTGCAAATTATGTTTATGTTTCTTCTAATCATAATTTCAGGGAAAAATGAACCCGTCAGAACATCTGGTCCATCTGCCAACGGGGTTACGTCCAACAGGTTTTTGTTAGCTATGTGTGGTAATTATGAGTTCATTTAGTTTCAAAACAGCTAATTATATGGTACCTTCAACTTGCAGTGAAAGTGGAAGTGATAGTGAGAGTGAAGGAAGTGATGCCAATTCTCAAAATGTCAGTTTGATATCAATATTACTTTGCATAGCATATCTCTTATTTTGGTTGAATTTTTACACATGAAGATTATTTATCAACCTTGTACAATATTTAATCACGATTTTTGAAAACATTAGTTTATCACCCTTGTGTTTTTAATTTGACAAATAGTTTTTAATGTTCATCATACTCTTTCTTGACTCATCGACGTAATTTGTTGTGCAGGATTCACATTCGAAGGAGAATGATGTAAATGAAAATGGTAGGCATTTGAGGCCTTATTTATGATTTTATGATAAATAAAATGGACTTGCACATTTCTTTGCATAAGATGGAGGGTGCATTCACTCATGCAGGCAGTGCTCAAAATGGCGTATCTCATTCATCTTCGCATGGAATATTTAATAAAACCATGCCGTTGATTCCAGTACAATCAGGTGCAGTGATAGGAGTTGCTGGTCCTGCGACAAACTTGAATATAGGAATGGACTACTGGGGTGCTACTGGTTCTTCACCTGTTCCTGCAATGCGCAACAAAGTAGCGTCTGGTTCAGCTCGAGGAGAGCAATGGGTATAAGTTCTTGTCACATGCTTTGCCTTACTTTCTGAACAAACATTAGATTAAGATCTTAACTCTGAAAAGAATGTTTCTCTGTAGAAGAGAGTCGGCTACTAGTTTGCTATGTAATCATGCTGCTTGTCTAGTGCTTGACCATACATTTGCATTACTAGAGTTCACTGAACCAAATTTAACCGTGCTTATACTCTATTTCTTGGTCATACATTTTCTATCTTTTGATGGCCTTTGTTGCATTTTCAAAATTCAGCTGAAATTTTCCTTAGGTTATTTTGGAGATAGCTCTTCCTTGTTTCGATGTGAACTCAGTTTGCAATGTTATGCTGCTGTGTTCCTAGTGTAGTTTTTGATAGTACATTTTACTACAACATACCTGCAGTCCACCGAACCAAACCTTTTGGTGGATTTCCATTTACAAAATTGAAGTTGATTTGTCCTTAGGTTGTCCGAAGACAGCTGTACAACTTGATACTTTGTGCCACATATCAGATGAGTCCACTAACCAAAAGAAAATCTAAGTGAGCCATAGGGATTCCAGAATGAATGTTTAGATATATATGTATATATGGGATGTCGTTTGGCAAGACTTCACCCTTGGAGAGTTATAGTTAGTCCTACTATGGTTGAATGATACCGAGCTTTGATGTTATTTTTATCATGTTCAGTAAAAAACTCTCCATATATATATATAGATCAATGCATGAAAGGTAATAATTGTATCCTGCCAATATTCAGGATGAAAGGGAAATGAAGAAGCAGAAAAGGAAGCTGTCTAATCGGGAATCAGCACGCAGGTCCCGGCTGCGCAAGCAGGTATGGTGTAAATAAAACACATGATGTACCCACCATTCACTGGAAAGTAGTAGGATTTTTTTTTAAAGTATGATAACTGTTTGTTCCAGGCCGAATGTGAAGAGCTCGGCCAACGCGCTGAAGCTTTGAAGTCGGAGAACTCGTCTCTCAGGGTCGAGCTTGAACGGATGAAAAAGGAGTACGACGAACTTGTTCTGAAGAACAAATCTCTCAAGGTAGATAAACCCACGTACATAGTCCCTGATCATACCGTTCTAATCATTTTGCCGCTGACATTTTACCGTGATTGATTTTTGGGTACCCCGCAGAAGAAGCTAGGGGAGACCGGCGGCGATGCGGTGCCCGACATGAACGAGAGGAACGACACCAACGGCAATGGCAGCCACCACCAGGAGAAGGAAGCCTGACCAATGCAATACAGCAGCGTCTACTTACTTAGACTCCGATAACTATGATTCTTGTAATAGGGCAATTGCAAGTGTGCTACACAGATGATTTTTTTTCTCCATCAACGCATCTTCTGTGCCAGTCCCCGAATTTGACATGGCATTGGCATGGCAAGCTGTTGCTACCTACCTGCAGCTCTTCTTACTCCTCCTTACTTAATTGTGTTTCATGCTAGTGTGAAAAATAGAAAAGCATTTGTACACTCCTCACTTTATATAGAGATAAACTCATGTATGTTTGCTCTTTCTTTTTCCTGTATATTTTGTGCATACGAACATTGCCCTGAAATACTTGTTCATTGAATTTAGGCCTGGTTTTTTTTGTTAAGAGCATCTCCACTCGCGGCGTCCAACGCTATTGGAGCCATCGCAATGCGTTGTGGGGTATTGGGTGCGCCGCTCCCCACTCGGCCCCTAATAGGGCCTCCCAATAGTTTTTTTTTGTCCTACTTCAATATTTGGCAAATACAAATAAAATTATTTGAATGGTACATAGTTTTCAACATGTAAATAAGAGTTTCACGAGAATTAAAAATAAAACTATAATTATTTTTATAATTCAAATAAATTGAAGTTCAACTAGACCGCAGCAACCAATTTTCCGCGCGTGCACAAATGCTCAGCTATATCGTTTTGAAGTTGCTGACGAATGCTTTCATTCCCTAATCTCCATATGCATGGTGAGGAAATCAGCAAATTCTGTGTGCAACATGTGATCAACGTCGGCGAGAGGACACTAAAAGTCTACAGAAACCACTCACTCTTAATGATCATGTTATGCATGATCACACACACATTCATTAACCCCCATATTTGATCATTCGACTATATCAAAGCAGTGTACCAGACAAAAGCAAATTGAGATTGGAGCACTCCAAAATGCCCGCTCTACATCCTTCATCGTACTCTCTTGTGCGAAGGCAAACCAATAAACTTTGTTGCCTAAAGGATTGGAGATGTCCTCACTAATGTCACCAATGTTGGATAGCTGCCATAGACTAGTAGTACCCTTTGTCGTAGTGCTAACATTGATCTCATAGTTGACTGCCGGAGCATGGCCTTCAACAAGTTTCGCAAACACCAAAGGGCTGCAGCATGTTGACGTCATTGGGAGATTCTACAATGTCAAAGAAAGCGTTTCCAAATCCATAGTTCATGATCAGACACAACTTCAAGTACCGCACGGCAATATCCTTTATGCCCCCTTTGTACAGTCCTTGCCAACGAAATATACAATTCTTACAACTCCAACGCTGCAATCGATACTTTCAAGGAAATCCGCTCGATGCGATCTGTTCCATGATCTGAGTCGTTTCTTCTTCACTTGGTCCTCTCAAATAGTGCGGGCCAAACACATCCACCAACTCACTGCAGAATCTAGATACGCAATAGTCTGTTGTGTAGATACGCTACATTATGACGGTCTTCTAATATGATATATATCATACGTATAAGGAATTCTTTATGAATGTTGGATATGAAGCATACAGCTATACTGATACAGTGTGTTAGTATCTTCTAACATGATTTTTATGCTTTAATAGCTACTTGAAATATGTTGCTGGTGCCATATTTACTGACTTAATGACAATCGATGGTGTTTTGTTTTCATCTATATAGCTTCTGGACCAAACTTATGTTTATGCGGTCCTTGTTTTTGACAGATTAGGAGCTTGAAGGACCAATATTTTGCAGAACTCGATGAATTGTTGAATAAGATCTCTCTGAAGGTACAGCATGTTGACAGTGAGAAGTATGGAAGAATGAAAAGCTTTAAAAAAATGTTGGAACGTGTATTACATGTTTTGCAAACAAGCAAGGGTGCTATCCAACCTTCTATGAGGGACAAAGCTCCACAATACGAGAAACAGATCATCAGTATCCTCAGTTCGGAAAGAACTAAGCCGGTGCAGCAACGAGTACAGCAACAGTTCCTGCAGGTGCAAATGAACCCTTATAAAGGTTGCTCCCTCAACAATTCTGCAGTTTTCAAGTTTTAGGACTAACTTGAAACCTCTCGAGTATTTCTAGGATCTGTTATGCATTTCACTCTCTTTTTACCTGAACTACAGTGAATCGAAAGACATCCCATGTTGACTAAGCTGGCCCTATTGATCTTCTGTGGCTTTTGTTCACCACATTGGGCTTTCTTTTTTTGTGTGAAATTCTGCTGGAAAATGCCACCGTGCAATAATCATGTTGACTATGCTGACCCTTTTGAGCTTCTATGATTGTTCACCATATCTGGTTCTTAGATTTGTGGACGTTTTTGTTGTAAAGTGCCACTCTGCATAAACATTACAATCTGGCATCTAGTTCGTTGTTGTCTCTATACTCACGGCAACATATTTAATTGATGCATCTGACTTCTCGGAACTGAAACACCAAAGAACTATTATTAGCACTAAAGATTTTAAAACCTTTTTTAAGCTGAGAGCGTTTTCTACTTTTCTTATCTTCTGACTTCTAGCATTATAAACGAGTGGTTCTTCATGAACAGGAACAAGTACCTCAGGAGTACAAACAGATACTAAGGCTGCCCTCCAGTTCCGCTCCTGCATCCCCGTCGCCGCCCCAGCCACCTACGTCCCCGGCGTGCCGCATGTCAACGCCGCCTACGTCACCGGTGCGCCGCATGCCAACGCCGCCTACGTCCCCGGCGCGCCGCATGCCTACGCCGCCTTTCCTGCCCTCCTCTCCCGCATACCCGCCGCCGCCACCACCCCAGCCCCCGCCTACGTCCCAGGCGTGGCGCATGCCTATGCCGGTTTTGCTGCCCCTCACTTCCACATCTCCGTCGCCACCTGCACCGCCCCCTCCGCCACCACCACCAGTGCTCCTCTCCTCCACTATGTCCCCGCTGCACCGCATGCCTCCTCTGCCTTTTCTGCCCCCCGTCTCCCACATCCTCAGTGATAAGGGCGCGTGGTCGGAGAAAGTGCGGTTCATGTTGCTTGGCGAGGTCTTTTGCCGTCGCAGTCGGGCGCAGTGCTGGTTCTGCGATAACCTCTGCTGCGTTACTGACAAGGCCTCCACCTCCTGTAACCCGATCCTCACTCCAGCTCTTGTCTCAGACACCCGGTGATCTCGTGCACCTACTCTGTATTGTGGTTGTGAGAGCACGAGTACGTGATCTGTGCGTGCCATGCGCGTCTAGCTTGATGTTAGTCATAGAGGTAATTGGCACACGTATGTTGCACGTTCATAGTCGTGGGATGGCATGGCGATATTGGCATGCGGCGTGGGCTGTCATCCTTGTTGTAAGCGTCTTGTACTCTGGTTCAAGAAATAAATAGAGAAGAAAGAAACAGAAAAGCTGCAAGTTTTGCGTGGCACCAAATCCTCATTGGCTGCTATTGTTGTTCATCATTATATTTGCTACTTTTATCGTTTATCATTGCCCATGTTGTGTAACTGATTCCAGTCTGGTGCATTTAGCACTTGTTTGATCAAACATTCTGATGTGGACTGGTCCTGTGGCCCAGCGCATGTGGACTAGGCTAGTATTCAACTTGGGCTTACAGTTTAAGTTGCAAGTTAAACACGTAATAACTAGCATGATCAACTGGAGGTGATTTTTTGCTACTTTGTTTGCAGAAAGACAGGGTGTGGTTCCTTGAAGAAAAGTGTGGAAGGAAAATGCCTTGGAATCAAGGCTAAATAAGGCTAATGTTTAAGTTCTTTTTTTTTAATAATTCATGCTCCCAGCACACCATGATGCTATGCGCGACATGTTTTGTAGATGAAGAATCGAATATAACTGACTGGCCTTGCACATGATGATGCATCCGACGTCTTGCAACTGAAACATCAGACAACTCTAATAACGTCTCTCTAGAAGGGAGTCGGAGCAAATAGTGTATTCGTGCTGGTTGTCCTTTGCTTGACCGCACATTTGCATTACTAGAGTCCACTGAGCCAAATTATCTATGTAACCAGGCTTACATCATACATTTATTTATACATTTGGATGTCCTTTTGTTTCTTTATACATTTGGATGTCCTTTTGTTTCATTCTCAAATTCAGCTAAATTTTATCCTTAAGTCACTTGGAGATAGCTCCAATGTGAAACCAGTTTGCTCCAGCTTTTGAAGAGGCTGGTACACTGCCATGTAACAGAATAAATGCAGTGGTATATATTGGGCAACATCCAGTAACCAAAAGAAAATCTAATTGAGCCATAAGGACTACAGAATGGATGTTTAGATTTATGTTACTGTGGATTCACAATATTTTTCACATTTGAAAATCTACAATGCTTGAATTATAGTGATCTTTGAAGTTTCTGGTTATCTGTTATTGTATTCAATGATTTTATGTGTATATCAATGTAAGAAAGGTAATAATTGTGCCCTTGCCAATATTCAGGATTAAAGGGAAGTCAAGAAGCAGAAAAGGAAGCAGTCTAATCAGGAATCAGTGCCCAGGTCCTGGCTGTGTAAGCAGGTATGTTGTAAAACAAATGCTAGAGTCATCATTCATTTCGAAGCATCAGGATCTCTTTTAAATTGTGGTATTACTTGTTGCAGGTGAATGTGAAGAGCTAACGTGCGGAAGCTTTGAAGTCTGGGCTTCTCTTACGGTCGAGCTTGAACGGATCAAAATGGAGTATGAGCTTCTTTCCAAGAATGCTTTTCTCAAGGTGGCAAATGTAGTCCCTTGTCGTATATTTTCTTTAGAGTGAAAGGCACCGGAGGTCACGAATTTGCGCGAAAAGTAAGTATTGGTCACCAAGTTGGAAAAGCTCAATAATTGGTCACGAAGTTGTGGATTAGTCAATCTTTGGTCACTCCGTCAAGACGGACGTCAAGTCGCTGACGTGGCGGACTGATTTTTTACACAAAAAACCCCAAACTTTTGTTTCTCGTAATTGTTAGGTCCTTTTCAGTAGTTTCTCCGAGGTCCCGACGGCCACAGGACTCGAGCTCATCGGAGCAAGGCGGGGAACCTGGAGGATTTACAAGCGGCAAAAATCCGGTGGGCGAGCAAGCCTTGCGGTGAGTCCAGGAACTCAAATCAGCCGGTTCAGGACATCGGAGATGTGGGATTGGTGGGCTGTGGCGGAGAGGTTGCCGGCCGCGTGCCAGAGGCAGCTCGCGTGCCGACGACGGGGAATCCAGGGGTGGCACGGGCTGGGTGCTGCCGACGGAGGGGAATCTGGGCGGCGTGTGTGCTACCGGCGGCGGGGAACCCGAGTAGCTGCATCACCGCCGGCGTCGCATCACCGCCATCTTGGAACCCCCAGGATGACCGACGCGGCAGCGGGCAGTGGCGAGGAGAGCCGCTGGAGTCGCCACCGGAGGCCTAAGCCGCAGGCGCCGCTTGCGCGGAGCCCCAAATCGATTGGTATCAGAGCAAGATTCCGGCGTGCGGTCGCCGCCGATGATCCCTCCTTGGCCACGGACTGCTGGCGCTCGTCAGATTGATTGGTCGTCAAAATGAGTGTTGATCCCTGGTCGCTGATCCCTGATTGCGATGTTCTCCCTGGTCGCTGCGCCGCTGCACACACGATGGAATCAAGCAGCCTGCTGTAGCAAGTTGCAGCGCTCTGTTCTGGACTCCATCTCTAGGCGGAGCCCCAAATCCGACTCGCCGACCTTGGCGCTCTGAGCTTGCCATCCCCGCCGCCGGCCGCCGCGACGCTGCGGGCGGTTGCCCACAGCGCGTCCCCATCCCCTTCTCTTGTAAAAAGGCAAAAAATTGAAAAGGACCTAGTCATGGGAAGAAATAAAATATGAAGGGGGGTATTTGTAAAAAATCAGTCCGCCACGTCACCGACTTGACGTCCGTCTTGACGGAGTGACCAAAGATTGACTAATCCACAACTTCGTGACCAATTATTGAGCTTTTCCAACTTGGTGACCAATACTTACTTTTCGCGCAACTTCGTGACCTCCGGTGCCTTTCACTCTTTTCTTTATGTCATCTGTGTCAATTCTTTTTTTTTTGTTGGTTGAGGTTCTTGAACAGAACAATACTCACTCCAATTTTACTCTGACAGAGTGACACATTTGGAATGTTTGCCTACTCCTCCGCAGGTTGGCATATTTGGCTTGCATGAGGTGGAATTCATTGATGCTCTATTTTCACCTTGTGCACTTGTGATTGGATCTGAGGGCATTTTTTTTTTTTGCTCAAATCAACTAATTTTGCTTTGGTGACCCAGATAATACTGCTCTAAGACGCTACTGATCCAATGAGTTACATATATAAAGTGAGGTAATTATGATATTGTAGACCGTAAGTTCAACCAAATTTACAAAGCTGTTTTACACAACGAATTGAACTAGAAGGCCCTTGATTAGAGCAGAGCTTACTCCCTAGTAGCATTGCAGGCGGACAGAGCGGACGGTCGGCTAGAAACTTTCCTATTTGTAAATCACTGGTCCATGTCACGTACTATGCATATGTTTTGGTAATCAGCTGGGCGGGCAGACGGATATTTCGGGTCTGGCGGGCGTCCGCCTGCATGCATACTTCCCTAGCACTATGAGCCTTCACACGAATATAGATATCAATAGTAACACACTGCTCGGTTAAACTACATAGTATAGAAGGTCATTTAGCCAGACATAGAGGCTATCACAGATTTAATGTCATTGGCTATATTCTTGGCATCCGCAGCAATACCAGAGCACAGTAGAGTCTATTTTCACCTTTCCAGTGATTTGGATATTTCCTCTCCTCGCCAACCCAGCACAGTAGAGTCTATTTTCACCTTTCCAGTAATTTGGATATTCTTTGATTGGCAGTCCATTGCGGTTTAACATGCTCTCACCATTCTGCGCATATAAATAACATATAATTTGGTTAAAAGATTTAACAATTTTTGGTTGTTGCACCAAAAAGAATCTGACTTGGGAAAATTCAGAAATCAATGTTAGTACCTTGAGCCACATATTTGCTGTGCTATTGTATCCAGTTGCAAACACGATTGCGTCAAATGATATTTCATCCCCACAATGAAATTTAACTATATTACCCATGATCTTACTAATGCATCCTTGAACCTACAAGAGTTAAAGTAATATTAGTAAACTCGCATAGTAAATCAACATATATATGGTGTAGGTTTATATCATGTCCTAGGATATACTTACTTGGATGATGCCTTTTTTTATTAACCCAACAGTGCCAACATCAATCACAGCGGATCGGCCGGTTTTTGACTTGAGCATCATTGGACCCATTTTTGGCATTGTGAATCCATACCTTCATAGGTCTCCGAATATGAACTTTGTTGCCATGACAAGGAGGTTATCCACTAGATTCAGTGGAAGAAGGTGGGCTAGTGTCATCCCCAATCGGATTAGTTCCTTTGTCATTATGTGAATCTGCAGCCACAAAATGGTTCAGATATCTTTTCAACATGCAGGATGAAATAAAATATCATCCTAGTGATAATAAATACTAAGAATTTGTATCCGTATTACAAAAGAAATATATATAGTGCACATACCGGGCTTCGTATAACAACCGTAGTATTGACACCATGGGTCGCAAGGTCGTAAGCAATTTCCATTCCGGAGTTTCCGGAACCAATGACCAACACGCTCTTACCGGAGAAGCTCATGCCTGACTTGTATCTTGATGAGTGGATGGCCTCACCCGGAAAACTGTGAAGTCCAGGGATCACCGGAATATTCTCTGCACTATTTTCACCACTTGCCACAACAAGAAACTTTGCAGTGAAATTTATTGTTGTGCATCCCGCCATGTCGTGAGCCATGATGGACCAACACTTCTTATCTTCGTCATACGTGGATGACTCCACGCTGGTGAGATACTTTGGTTGAATATTGAAACGCTCAATATAGGCGTCCAAGTACTTGATAAACATGGCTTTTGGTATGTATGTTGGTGCATCTGCTGGGTATGACATGTGCGGTAACTCGCAAAACTCCTTTGCAAGATGCAGCTTCAAGCGATCGTATGCGCGGTTGCACCAAAGTGACGCGCTGGAGTCCTCACGCTCAACGATGACATAGGGAATGGAGAATTGGGTAAGGCACGCTGCCGTGGCGAGGCCGGCTGGACCAGCACCAACAATTAGCACGACGACATTCTCCATTGCAAAGACAAAATTTGGCAAAGTTGTGGGATCGGGGTGCAGTGGTAGGCTAGGAGACTTGGAAATAGGAAGATGCGTTTGTCTGCTGGCTGGTTTGATCAATCTGGATGAGATAGTCGCATGTGAGACATATATATATGCTTGTAGATTTCATGTATCAATTCTGTTTTGCGACTCATTTCAGATTAAGGGGCTCAGAAAAAGGTAAATATCAATTGGCGGATAAAACCTGGCAGTTCGTCTAAATTGGGATGTTATAAATGCCATTGTTGGTGTGAAAGTATGTCCTGATACACAATAGGTAGGAAATGCAGTATTGTTCTTTTACATTCTTTTGGAAACTTACCAGCCGTACTAGGGTATGTTGAATAATTATAAGTGTTTCTTTCCTTTCCTATCATCATTAATGAAAATTCTTATAGGACAAAGATATGTTCAGAGTATATTATCCGGATGTTTCTTACCTTTCCTGTACTTGGTATGGGTAATTGACTAATTGGTGAACCTGCATGCCACACGTTCACAGCCGTGGGATGACATGGCTATATCGGCGTGCAAGTGGGGTGTCATTCTTGTTTTTAGGGTCTTGTACTCTGGTTACAATAAAAAATAAATAGGGAAGAGAAGAACAAAAAAGGCGTAAGTTTTGCGCTGCACCAAATCCTTACTGGCTGCTATTGTTGTTTGTCATTATATAGTTCTATCATTTAAGATTGCCCATGTTGTGTAACTGATTCCAGCTTTGTGCTTTTTGCTCTTATTTGATCGAACATTCTGATATGGACTGGTCCTGTGGCCCAGTACATTGGTTCTAGGCTAGTATTCAAATTGAGCTCACACTTTAAGTTACAAGTTAAGCATGCAATGCATTTTAGTGTTAACTAGCATGATCAACTTGAGGTGATATTTTTTGCTATTTTGTTCGCATAAAGACCGAGTGTGGTTCCCTTAAGAAAAGCGTGCAGGGAAAAGACCTTGAATCAAGGCCACCGAAGCAGAGTTTCATAATTGTGAGAAATACTACTTTCTTTAGTAATTCATGCTCTCAGCACAACATGATGCTATGCGAGACATGTTTTGTATATGAAGAATCAAATATAACTGACTGGTGATGCATCCAACTTCTTGCAACTGAAACATCAGACAACTTTTAATAACATTTGGGTATTACCTTTGAAGAATTTATATGTCGCTCTCTGTTGCCAGAATGTTTGTCTCTGTAGAAGGGAGTCGGGCACGGCTAGTCTGCTATGTAATAGTTCTGGTTGTCTAGTGCTTGACCATATGTGGAGGATATGCCGAATAGGTATGCTAGCCACGGTGCTGTCTTATCCAGCCCAGCGTAGTGGACTCCAAAGTGATAAAGCCAGCCGGCTTTATCTGGTGGCCTGATGGGCTGAAGCGCAAGGGAAGCCCAAAGCCGGCTTAGAGAAGACCAAAGACGAAGGCCTGTCCGTGTCCGCCTTGGAGAGCAAGTTAGGTCATAGGCCGTAGTAGTTTAGGTCTCTGCATCTAAGACGGTTTGCCTTTCCTTGTAAGAGAAGGCACGGCGCCTTTATAAGCCGGCCTCCTGGTAGCTTTAGGGCTACGACACACAACGAACAGGCAAACACGCTCTACAACTCGCATTGTAACCTGTACACTTATTCCCTTAGTGAATTATAGCAGCAGTAGGATCTCGCCACCGTCGTGAGATCCGAAGCTGGGTAAAAGCTCTGTGTACAATCCCGTCACCGGAATCCTCTACGTTCTCCCCCACCTTCTACTCTAGGTACATGGCTCCTCATACCGAGTCCCCGTTACCAATAACTCGACACCATACATTTGCATTACTAGAGTCCACTGACCATACGTTTATGTTACTACTTTTTGGTGGACTTCTGTTTCCATTATCAAAACTGAGATTATTTTTGCCTTGCCGTTCTTGAAGACAGCTCTTGGTGTATGATGTGAAAATTTATGCGGTTACTTTTATATTAGAATCTCACAGTTAATCATCTTATTCATGATTGTTGGTACATTGCCATAAAACTTAGTAAATATAGTGGTATATATTGGGTAACATCCAGTAACCAAAAGAAAATCTAAGTGAGCCATTAGAACTTCTAAAATGGATGTTTAGATTGATGTGAATGTGGATCGGCAAGATTTCACATTCGAAAAAGTTATAGTCGTCCTATTATGCTTGAATGATGCTGATCTTTGATGTTATTTTCATAATATTTAATGATTTTCTCGGCGCATAAATATAGGAACGATAACAATTGTATCCTTGCCAATATTCAGGATGAAAGGGAACTCAGGAAGTAGAAAAGGAAGCTGTCTAATCGGTAATCAGCACTTTGGTCCCGGCTGCGTAGGCAGGTATGATGTAAAACATATATTGGACTCATCATTTTCACGTGGAAGCACCTGGTTTCCTTTGAAGCGTGGCATTATCTGTGGGAGGCTGAGTGTGAAGGGCTCGGTCAAGGTGCAGAAGCTTTGAAGTCAGAAATTTCTTTTCCTAGGGTCAAGCTTGAACGAATCAAAATGGAGTGCATGGAGCTTCTTTTGAAGAACACTTCTCACAAGGTGCTTCAAACCCACACCGTCCCTGATCATAAATTTGTCTACATATCACCAGTTGGTATTTGTTTTTTTGTTGGCTGGGGTTCATGAGCCCCTTTGAGTTGCTGAAAACCTCAAATGTCGAAACATTGAGAACGTCAAATGGAACTTTTATCTCATTTGAGAAAATTTTGCATCAACTTGTTAACCTACTAGACATATTTGATACCTGCAGAAGAAGCTAGGGGAAACGGGTGGCGATCCGCTGCCTGGCATGAACGAGCGGAAGGGACACCATTGGCAGCCACCAGCAGCAGAAGAAAGCCTGACGAATGCAGTGCATCTTTACTTAGCTCCAACCAATGACCATGGTTCTTGTCATAGCGCAATTGCAAATTTGCTGCGTAGGTAATTTTTTTTTATCATGAACATGCCCAGATATATGCGTCCCCCCACAGATAAATTTCAAGCTGCCAACGGGCCGGCTCTGTGACGTACTAATTTCACACCAATTCAGCCCAACAAAAACACTCAGTGATGGATCGATCTCTGCAACCCAAACTGAAATTTAACATTTTGGTGTCATATAGTAGTATATATCGATGAACGTACATATTCAAACCCATCCAATAACAACACGTTAGAATATATAATCTGCAACTTATCAGCTAGCTAAGTTCCCTAGAAAAAAAAAGTTTAGCTTGGCTAACACCCTACTTCAGATTCAGAGTGGGAAACTGATCGATGTCATATAGACTCGGCGGCGGCAGAGCCTGCAGCACAACAGGAGCCATCGCCGGTTCCTCCGCCGGCGCCGGCGTGGGGGCCTCCTTCACCGCGGCGCCCGGATGCTGCTTCGCTCCGTCGTAGTAATACCCGCCGCCAGCCTGCTGCACCCTCGCTCCGTGGGTTTTGCCCTTGCCGTAACCTGGAGCTGCGCTCTTGCCGTCGTCGCTGGGGTCGACGCCGCCACCGTTCTCCGCCGCCTTGGCCTGCCGCCTCTGGAACTCCTCCTGCCTCTGCTTGAAGATGCGCTCCCGGGCAGACGGGTATGCCTTGCCGAAGAGCAGGGCAGTATAGTTGGTGCTACGCGCGGGGGCCGGCGCGGTAGGCGTAGTACTTTGCTTGTCCATCGCCCTTTCCGTGGAGGACGCCGCCACAGCCCATCGGGGACCTGCTGTAACTGCCGGTGTCGGGTTCGTCTTGGGCGCCTTGGACTTCGCCGGAGCCGGAGGTGACGGTTTCTTCTTGGACTTGGCCGCTGACGTTGGCTTCTTCTTTGCCAGAGCGGAAACCTCCTTGTGCTGCGAGTCGAAGTCGGCGAGGCGCTTGTCGCCGGAGTCGTCGCCGTCCAGGAGCGCAAAAAGGTTCACGCTCGCCTTGATTGCCGCCATGACGCCGATGCGATGCGGTGGCCGGTGGGCTTGGTTGATCGTTGCTCTTGGTGTGCGTGTCCTGCGTATATATTGGCTGAGACCTGACTTCCTGAGCGATCTCCGCCCGAAGTAGGAATCCTGTTCGGGTCCGAGTCGGAATACTCTGGATCAAAGGCCGAAACGAAACGAGTTTGAGACCCTCCCAGTTCCAACTTCTGGTTTGTTTTTCTCTGTAATAATATGGCTGGGATTTCCAGATGCAAGGCCCACAGAGCTAGCAGCAAAAGCCCACTAGACCCACCGAGATCCACGGGCTGGCCAAGAAATAACAAAGTGAGCCAAAATAATATTTTGTTTTTGCAGCACCACTTATGTCTTGGCATCCACCTTCACTCCTAGTTATTTTACCGAAATTATTCTTTTATCCATCATATGTGTCCTGCTATGTTGCCAGACTGTTTGTCTCTGTAGAAAGGAGTCAGATCAACTAGTATACTATGTAATCGGGTTGTGCGCTTGACCGTATATTTGCATTACTAGAATTTACTGAGCCAAAGTTGTTGGTTGTGCAGTTCTTGGTCATACATTTATGTTACTACTATTCATGAGCCAAACCTTTTGGATGGCCTTTTGTTTCATTCTCAAACTTTAGTTGAAAATTTTCATTAGGTTATTTGGAGGTAGCTCTTTGTTGCTCATCAATGTGAAAACAGTTTGCTCTAGTTTGCGATTTAAAAGTGCTCATAACATAGTTCTTTGATAATTACACTACAAAAGTCAACAGACCTACAGTACAATGAACCAACCTTTTGGTTAACTTCTGTTTTCATTATAAAAATTCAGATTGTTTTCTGTTAGGTTGTTTGAAGACAGTTCTACGTTTTACGGTATGAAGTTCTGTGAGACTCTTTGTTATAGTAAAATCCCACAATTAACGTTCTTATTGATGATTTGTAAGTTTTAAATTGGATAATATGACAATTAACAAATCTACTATCTAGCCAACTAAACAGTATCTGCAAATGCAAGTACAACAAGTTTACTAGCCAATTTATAGTCGTCATATAGTTCTTGAATGATACCGGTCATGGCTGCTTCTTTTGTTGTTTTCAGTCATTTCTGTGTATATCAATGTACGAAAGGTAATAATTGTATCCTTGCCAATATTGAGGATGAAAGGGAACTCAAGAAGCGGAAAAGAAAGTTATTTAGTGGGGAATCAGCACTCAAGTTCTGGTTGTGTAAGCAGGTATGATGTAAAGCAAATGCTAGAGCCAACATTCAATCGAAGCTCCATGATCGTAGTGTGTGGTATTGTTTGTTGTAGAATGAGTGTGAAGAGCTCGGTCCAGGCGTCGAAGCTTTGAAGCTAGAAAGCTCTTCTCTTGGGGTCGAGCCTTAACGAATATAAATGGAGTAGGAGGAGCTTCTTCTCAAAGATGCTTTTCTCAAGGTGGATAAGCAAATGTAGTCCCTTTTCGTATATTTTCTTCATATCATTTGTGGCTATTCGATTTTTGTTAGTTGGGGTTCTTGAACAGAACAATACTCCCTCCAGTTTTTGATAGTTGGCATCTCTTAAAATGGCACAGCTTCAGAAATACTAGAACTTTAACCATCTAATTCTATTTCTGGTATTTATAAAGCCATCGATGTTACGATATTATGGAGCTAATTTATAAGAAAAATCTACACATCTGTTTTTTATTGTGTAATCTAATTATTTAGAAAGCTTCAGCATTTAAGAGTTTGACTATACACTTGTCTAAAACATCAGCTTTTGGAAACCAAAGGCAGCTCATAAGGCTGCTCACAGTGGGAGTAACTAAGCTAGTAACATAGATGCCACCTAAGCAAAAAAAAAAAGATGACATGGCAGCTAATTAATAAGGCTAGTTACCATTACATAGCGCTTCCCAAGACAAGATGAGTCTACAACCTAATAAATGAGACCATCTATGTTACTCTCTTGATATTATTTTGCACTATGAGGATAGTAACATAGACTAGTAACATCAATAGTAACATATTGATGTTACTAGTCTTAGTTACTCCCTATTGTGACTAGTCTAATCGTAACTCTGCAACTTCTTAAATCTTAACCGTTACACCTTCTATTATTGTGATTATTTTTTCATATACTTTTCAAAAATTGGTTTGAACTTTTAAAATCTGGGCATTGATCAATTATGCACGCAATAGTTAAACAGTATTGTGTTCGGAAGAAAGTTGCGCACATCACAAAGCTAGCAATATGTTTCTCTCTCGGTCCGACCAAATCAGAAGCTAGCAATCAGTAGAAGCACCTATCATCTCTTCTTCCTCTCCCATTTCCAGCAACAACGGAACTAGACCTAATTCTGCACCCGCTTCTTCTCATTCGTTTTGTCTCTCCCAGTTGAACAACGACATCAAGCTAGCACGAGCGGTCACCTCCCCTTGTGTCGCCCCATACACCACCAAATCAAGCGGCCATTGGATACCTCCGCCTCCCGTGCTCCACATCAGAATTGGCGCGGGAAGGCATAGCAAGGGGGTAAAGAAGATGGAAGAGACGAACATGGCGTTTCCCTTCCGACGACGGCGGCGCTGTACGTGAACAAGAGGAAAACCCTCACATTTTTCCTTCCGAGGACCGGGCAAGGGAATGGTGCGACCAACTTCGCGATTTGCCTACTCTTCCCTAGGTTGGAAAATTTGGCTCGTACAGTATGGAATTCTTTGATGATTTATTTTTAACTTGTACACTGGTGACTGAGGGCCTTTTTTTCTCAAAATCAATTAATTTGTTTTTTTTTTGCCCTAGATAATACTGGTCTAAGACACTACTAGTGATCCCACAACTTTTGCATATACAAAATGAAGTAAATATAATATCATAGACAACTGCAAATTTACAACGCTCTATTACACATCAAAGTTGAACTAGAAGACCCTTTATAGTATTCAAAGGAGAGCTTACTCCCTAGCACTATGAGCCTTCACACTAAAATATATATCAATAGTCTAACATACTTCCACTTTTAAACGTCATAGTATAGAAAAGCTCGTTTAGACGGACATAGAGGCTATCACAGATTTAATGTCAACAATATTCATGACTCTCGAGTGTTTACGGGACTTACTGGGGCCAAGCTACGGAATGCATCTATGAGATCAATAGTCACCAATACATAAACGATCAATAGTCACAAATACATCAACGGGTACTAACTAGCCGATGACATCTATCCTCATTGGTCAACATTACTGAAGATTATCTCCAACCTGCAATAATAAAAATCTTACTTCGCTACTCAACAAGAGATTGTAAGAAGGATGTGGAGCAGGCAGTTGGTGTGCTCCAAGCTCGTTTTTGTATTTGTCTGACATCCTACTCAAAATGGTAGCTAGATCAGATGTAGGCGTGAAAGATCTCATCCAGTCGGGTGGGAAGAGGATACATAATCTATTTTATTTATCTTGTGTGTAACTATAAAGAAATTTGTAAAATTAATTCATTTGTAAGCCTCTTGAAATCCGTGTGATAGTCTGTTTCCTTACGCCTTCGGCGTGTATAGGCCTCCCGCTCTATAGAGCTCAGTAGCTCTCGATGCATGAGAGAAACAATCAACGACAAATTGTAACCATAGTGGCCTGATTGCATGCAAATAGAACCGGATATGGTATTCGATTTGGCTAAAAACAATGAGCATGATAGGACTACAGTGCTTGTATACTGAGTTTAGTGTTGGATTTCATTTCAACCAAACGGCCAAACAAAATTATCTTGCGTCAGCCATATTCTAGTCTTTTACAATTCTATAACCATACTGACACTAGCTGATTCCTGTCGTCACTCGTCAGCTATGAGATGCCCTGGCACTTGGCTCTAATTCCTAATTCCCGGTGGCAACGGATGATGACGCTGCTGTAGAAGTGTACACTAATTTTTTTGCATGGCAAGTGTACGCTGAGATCATCTCCTTCTCCACAAAGCTACGTAGGTAACTATATATAAGTTGGATCTATCCCTAAAAAAAACACTAAGGTGGATCAGCTCTTCCAAATCCCCTTTCTAAACCCTCGACCATCGATACATCTTCTCCTGCACGCACGCGCGCTCGCGCTCAGGATCGATGGATCGCTGGGTAGACCCGCGCATAGCCCTAGCAAAGGAATATACGGGGTACGACATCTCGGAGCTGGATCACCTCGTCGAGTGCGAGGGTCTCGATTCGGAGTACGACCCGGTGCCCATGAGGGTGCTCTTCGAGACGTCGTCTGGCTTCGCCATCTTCGGCATCGACTCGGGATACCTCTACGACATCGGCAGCGACTACACCGGCTTCGAGGTCCGTCCTCTTAGTTTGCTCTTCAGTTGTGTACCAGTTACCCTCGAATCCACATGAACTTGCTTACATTTGCGGCTTTTGTGATGACAGACGATTTGGTTTCACTGTGTCGACAAGGAATCTGCGGACATGGTTTGATTTGCATTCTTGTCATGTTATGTCTTCATTAATTCCTCATCGACTACTAGCTGCTGTTCATTCAGTTCGTTTGGCTATGTACATGGCATTGACTGCCACACTAGTAGGAAAAGGCTTTTTAGTGGCGCACCAAAAAGGCATTCTGTGGCGCATGGTGGGTGCGCCACAGAAGTCTCGCCACTAAAATATAAATTCAGTGGCGCACCCCAACCGTGCGCCCATGGTTTACAAAGCGTGAAGCGTCCTCAAAGCGATGGGGGGCGCTTTGGCGCTTAAGCGACGCCTAAGCGGGCGCTTTGGCGCTTAAAGCGCCCAAAGCGGTCATTTTTCCAAAGCGGAGGGGGGGCGCTTTGACGCCTAAGCGTCGCCTTGGCGTCCCAAAGCGGACGCTTTTAAAACCATGCGTGCGCCACAAAAAAAATTCAGTGGCGCATCCCCAGGCATGCGCCACAGATTTTTTTTTTGAATTTCAAAAAAAAAGGTGGCCAGATCTAGATCTGGCCGCCTTTTTCGTCGGAATTTCGAAATTCGCCGGAATTTGGCCGGAGCTCGTCGGAGGCCGTGGTGCCCCTGGCCATGGCCGTAGGTGGCTTGGTCGGTGGTGGGTGGAGGATGGGGGTCGCCGGAGATGGTGGAGGAGGTCGCCGGAGGTGGTGGAGGAGGGGGTCACCGGAGGTGGTGGAGGAGGAGGAGGTCGCCGGAGGTGGTGGAGGAGGTGGAGGAGAAGGTGGCCGGAGGTGGTGGAGGAGGGTCGCCGGAGGTGGTGGAGGAGGAGGAGGAGAAGGTCGCCGGAGGTGGTGGAGGAGGAGGTCGCCGGAGTTGGTGGAGGAGGAGAAGGAGGAGGAGAAGCTCGCCGGAGGTGGTGGAGGAGAAGAAGGAGGAGAAGCTCGCCGGAGGTGGTGGAGGAGGAGGAGGTCGTCGGAATTGAGTTGAAGTAGAGGTAGAGGAGAGAAGGGGAGAGGATAAGTGGAGGAGAAGGGAGAGGAGAAGTGGAGGAGAAGTGAAAGGAGAGAAGGAGAAAGAAGAGGAAGAAGAGAAGGGCGCCGGCGGGATTCAAATTTCGAATCCCGCCCAACAATTCTGTGGCGCACCCACCACCGTGCGCCACCGATTTTTTTTTCCAAATTTTTGATTTTTTCGATTGTGTGGAAAAAAATCTTCATTTTGAAATAACTTTATACTCTTTTGGAATTTCCCGAATCTAAGAAAAGTTCACCGGGGGTGGGGGTGAGAACTGATTTCAAAAATTTCTGTCACATTTCTGTGGCGCACCTGGCCATGTGCGCCACAGAAAGTCACATTTCGATGGTGCACAATCCCCATGCGCCACAGAAATGTGACTTTCTGCGGCGCACATGGCTAGGTGCGCCACAGAAATGTGACTTTCTGTGGCGCATGCGAAACAATGCGCCACATTTTTTTTTTGTGTCGCATGGCTATTTGGTGCGCCACAAAAAGTGATCCACAGAAAGGCAGTTTCCTACTAGTGTCATCTTTTTTTTTTGCGATAAATTGGGAGCTTTATTAATCAGAAATAGGATTACAATCAGCAGTCAGAAAGTCTGCTAGAGCGTCAGGAGCATCTTGTAACCACAAGTCGGTTTGATGCTCAGTTCGCGATAGACCCTATTATTTGTTCTTTTGATCACTTCTATAACAAGCTCCCTTCCTCCCCCTACACTCTCCTTGATATCCTTGACCAGATGTCCTATATGCGATCTGTCCATAGTCCCCTCCTTCACTACCTTTGCAAGGTTTGCACAATCAGTTTGAATCACCAGAGGTTGAGCTGTGTAAACCAACGCCACTCCAATTCCTTCTCTAAAGGCGAATGCTTCGGCCTCCAGGGCATCACGGCAGTGGCTATGAAATTTACAAGAAGCTAGTACAAAATCTCCCCTTGTGTCACGAATAACAGCAGCCGCTCCCGCCACTCCTAGTCCTGGATCATATGAGCCATCAACTGAAACTGCTTTGTTAGCTTTCATAACTCGTGTGGCTCACAGTATTTTCTATGCGCCCAAAGTATTTCTTCCAATTGCTAGCCCAATCGAAGTTAATCCTCCGATCCGTATTAGTACAGTGACATTCCCTTTACTGCCGATGCTGGGCAATGTTTTATTTTCTTGAAATAATCTCGATATCAGTTTGAAGTTGTTGCTCTGTGACTTGTAATTATCAACCTGTTACTCAAAAATAACATTTCAGAAATCTAATTTAATTTCATTGCTGCTGCTCAAACCGCTGTAAATTTACAGCCATCTTGGAACTGTTTTTTCGTAACACAGCTATATAGCGCGTTCTATTTCCTATTGTGTAAATCCTTCCTTGTAATTGTGGTTGGTGATCTAGTCCGTTCATGTCTTGAAAATTCTTCTAAAATAAGGCTGCAAGTTAAGATTCGTTTATATCGTCCTAGTGTTAAGAAAACCCGCAAGTAATGTAGTTTGATATAATCTTGAATTGGATACTGTGTGGTCATCTTTATACCTAGTTTCAATGCCTTGGAGCAAATTAAATTAAACTTGATAGTGTGACTGTAGACAAAGCCGTGACATTATTCAAACTGGGGTCGTTCCATATGGCTGTGTTTCCCTTTAACCTTTCTGACAATTGGAAGTTTTGTCAGATGGTCTGGCTAAGGGGATTCCTGAAGCTTGACAACAGGTCAACTGCCATTGGTCCTACTGGCATCGATGATAGCCTTGCCCACCTCATCGAGGAGCAGTGCAATGGAGGAGAGAAACTAATTGTCGGGGAATCTGCATACAAGGAATCTATTGAACATCTGCTGGTCAGTATGAGGCTTAATTTCCTTGTTGCCTGTGCACTTCATGTGCAAAATTCATATGATGAGTATAATTTTGTGTGTGTTGTCTTTTGCAGGGAATTACCTGTATATATGATGAAGCAGTTGAGGAGCTGATGTGGGGCCTGCAGAACCTGATGCATGTCTTAGTGCCTGACGAGAAATTGGAGTTCGGTGAGCGCGACCGCAAGTACCATAGCAAGAAATTACTTGGCTACCTAAATGACAATGTCCGTGACTTCGACATCCAGCCGGAAATGGTTAGTGTTGTAGTTCATGATAGTTCAGCTGAACCATCATCATACCGACCGTATCCTAGGCTCTTGAGATGTCCAAGAATCGGTTCATCATTTCACCCATCCCATGTTCCGTTTCATACAGATCAATGGACGGATTGCTTCATTGGCTTCTTACATGCGACGATGTGATGTGGCATGTAAGGAGTACGCCGAGAGCTTGCAGTCGGTAGATAATCTTCTCAAGGAGAGATCTGGCCTCCAGACTGACTATTGGGACGTTGTGACATACGCCACAGCCCTGATGGCGTTGATCGGAGAATCTGTGGTCATGCCGGATAAGGTGAAGCTTGACTGATGTTGATTAGTTTTGTATTTCCTTACTTGTTCGTACCATACTTTATATGCTGGGAATTCATCGAACCGCGCCTACTTCCGAATCTCAGATGTTCACAACGGATGAAAGGAAGAGGATACACGAGGACGCGGGCAAATACAAGGACAAGATCTTCACGGCCAATCTGCAGACAATTTACAAGAAAGTGGTACGACTTAATCAAGCTAAATTTGCAAATCTGGATGCGCTCCTGGTTGTTCTCCACAAGGCTAAAGGAGGAGCCTCGAAGGGAACTCGAGATTCTGGAGAGATGTTGACTGAGCAGCCACAAGTGAGAAATTGCCAGGAGGATGAAGGCCACGGACAGAGGAAGAAGCTCAAGGTTGATGATGATGATGTTGATACGAACCAGAGTGGTCCAACGATGGATTGAAGTCAATTCCACGGTTGCCCTTTTACTGTCCTCTATATGGTATAATGTGCTTGGGCCAGTTCCTTATTGCTCGCCATCGACAAATGTTAAACAGTTCGAATTTGGTGTCATGTACTCCGTTAATTAGTTTCTTAGTTTACGGGTGCTCGTAACCAAAACGGTTCTCTCCAAATTATTGGTCCAGTAGCTGTTTCCTTCAGCATCGATATGAATCAAATTTTAATCTTACTTCCAATTTTTTCTGCGACGAAATGTTCAAATATGTGGATGTTATCCCTTTATATTTCACCCGTCTCTAATAAAAACCAAAATCCATTTTGACAAGTCCAAGAATGAGATGTGGAGCTTCTCTAAATGCATTAACAATGATGTTGTTACAAAAAAAATGGAGCTCAAAAAAGAGCAAAGCATAAAGAACTCACGACTAATGTGGTTAAAGGGGAAAATCTCAACAATTTCTTCTCATTGCTACCAAAATTCCTTAGAGGATTTCGAGTGGAAATGATTATTAGGCCCATTATATAATCGGGGCATGGCTTGTACACTGCCATGCAAGAGAAAACATGCAGTCCTATATATTAACACCCAGTAACCAAAGAAAATCTGAGTGAGCCATGGACTTTCGAATGGATGTTTAGATTGATGTGATCATGTCATGGATTGGCAAGATTGCACCGATCTTTGAAGTTTGTTTTATTGTATCAGTGATTTTCTCCATTTATCGATATAGTAAAATGTAATAATTGTATGCTTGGCAATATTCAGGGTGAAGGAACTATGAGTAGGGGTGGGCATAAAAACCGATGGCTGAAAACCGAAACCGAGAAACCCAAAATGACCGATAAAAATTTGGGTAGTGTTGGGACATACCAAGTGGGGGTATCCTTGACATGGATCAATCCGGCTTGGTGGAGGTGGCCCGACATTGGCGGCCCAGCAAGCTGACGACAAGGAAGATGGCGGCCGGCAAGGGAGAAGGTTCTAGACGAAGCCCACCAGGCCCACGAGACCAAGATAGAAGGCGGCAACTCTGCCGACTAGGGATATGACTCTATTTACTTGCCGGTTAAGTCTTTCCTTGTAAGCCCTAGGTCTGGCTGAGCCTTAGGGCAACACTTCTAGGCATGTCCAATACTCATTGTAACCTGTAACACGGCTATCGCCATTATAGTGAGTTATAGCAGCACGTAAGGTCTCGCCACCGCTGCGAGATCTGAAGCTGGGTAAACTACCGTGTACAATCTCGACCCGGACGACACCACCTTCTACCCCCACGTTCTACCGTCGGCTGGAGGACCCTCGTCTCCTATCAATATGCCGATACGACGACAGGTAGCAGATTAAAAAAGACCAAAATTAGTTCAGAAATTCGGTCAACACATCTAGATAACCCGAACAGACCGAAGCGACCGAATTTATGTGCTAGCGAGCGTACCACCTAGTTTTTAGGCCCACAATGGAGTGGTCCAGCCCAACATACTGTAGCTCTTCCCGAAATCCCTAGTCTCGAACCAAAATCTGGTCAGTTCGTCCGTTCCCACTCACGATTCTTCTTTCCCTGCCCACATCATAGCGATGCCCTAGTCGCCGCCAGGCTGATCCTCCCTTTCCTCCGGCCTCCACCACCACGCCTTTGCCCACCAGCATCCACCTTCCACCACGTCCGCTCTACTCCCCCGCCAGTCCGCAAGGTCGCAACCTGTTGCTGGACATCAGACTCAAGGTTAGGGGAACATTGCAGCGGCGCTCGCCCTCCAAGCCATGAAGTCACGACGAGTCGGCAAGGGGCGTTGCAGCGTCACCCTGCGATCTCTCCTCGAACGTGAACTAGTGGATCACCAACCTACTATACTAATATTGACATGTGCCAAATTCGGTCATGGCCGAAATAGAGACCGAATTGTGAGTACCCGGATTTTTTCGGTCCTAGTAGCTTGTGAGTAAATTTCGGTCCTCAAATATGACTGACCGAATTCCATAAAGACCAAAAAATAAAGACAGAAATTTCGGTCATGACCGAATGCCCACCCCTAACTATGAGCATCTCCACTAGCGCCCACCACATAGCCTACACTTCGGCTCAATGGGGTCATGTCAAAAAAATTACCCCCGGCGACAGCCTTCATCGGTCCGGCCGGCGTCGAAAACTGTCTGGCTAGTCGTTATCCGCCCCCAACCTCCAGGGCCGGCTCGGGGGGGGGGGGGGTGTCGGACATGCCCACGACATACACTCCGACAGGTGGGCACACCAGATCGATTTGGGTCGCCATTTGCAACATGCTGCTCCAGACAGTTGGTTCAACTGGTGGCCGAGACTACCTCTCTCTCGCCACACACGCTAGGTGTTCAACCATTTGCCCGAGTAGGTAGTTTTCTTCTAACTTGTTTGCATATTTAAAATTTGATAGAATGTTTCGTAGTTTGATTATTTAAAACTTAAGCAAGATTGACCCGGACCGACTGAGTCCGCATATATTCAGGAATGCACTCCTCTATGTGGTGTCTTCCATATGGAACTATTGCAAATGTTGTAGAGGACTACCTTGTATGGTTGAGCCCACATGTATTGAAACGATGTAAAAGTTTGTGTAGCGGCAGTGAAGGTTTTTGGACCGACCTGTTTGAGAGCGCCAAATGCAACAGACACAACTCGTCTCATGGCACAAGGTGCGACAGGATGATTTCCTTTGATGGTTGGAAGTATCGATTGGGAATGGAAGAATTGTCAATTCGCTTGGCAAGGGTTGTATAAACATCATGTTGGAACATGTAGTGTCATAATTGATGTTGTGGAAGATTATGACGTGTGGATTTAACATTCTTTTATCGGTATGGAAGGAGCTCACAATGACATTAACGTGCTACAACGCTCTCGAGTGTTTGCGAGACTTACTGAAGGGCAAGCTACGGAATGCATCTATGGGATCAATTAATAGTCACCAATACACTAAGGATACTACCTAGCCGATGGCATTTATTCTCATTGGTCGACATTAGTGACGACTAACTATCTCCATACCTGCAGGTAATGAAAACCTTACTTTGCTAAACAACAAATATATTGTAAAGAAGGATGGGTAGCGCACAGTTGGTGTGTTCCAAACTCGGTTTTGCATTTTTCCTACATCCTGCTCAAACATAGTTGCTAGATCAGATGTCGGCGATGTTAACATAAGAACGCTTGAAAGATCTCATCCAGTCGGGTGGGAAGAGGATATAGAATTTATTTTATTTATCTTTTGTGTAACTATAAAAAAATTGTAACATTAATTCATTTGTATGCCTCTTTCAGATCCCCTGTGATACTGAGTTTAGTGTTGGATTCTATTTCAACCAAACGGTCAAACAAAATTATCATGCGTCAGCCATATTCGAGTCTTTTACAATTCTGTAAGCTGATTACCTTACGACATAGCCATGCATGTCGTAGCTATGAGATGCCCTGGCACTTAGCTCTAATTCCGATGGCAATGGATGATGAGTTGATGACGCTACTGCCAAAGTGTACTAAGAACTGCCTCCTGCCCGTGTAACACCTTTGACAAAGATAGTTTGCCTACAAAGTTGGTGGAGAGGCTTCCAAAGAAAAGGTCCCCGTCGAACTCCGTTACCGAAGTGATGAAATTGATCACTTTCCCTTCCGAGTCGTCGAGCACACGGATGATGTCGCCGTTCTCCGATACCTGCACCACCATGGCTCCCTTGGCCGTCACCATGATCCTGTCGAGGAGCGCCGGGAAAGAAGCGACGATTCTCTTGGTCAAGGTCCACCGGGTGACCAGGTCTAGTAATGGCGACCTCAACTGCATTTTGGATTGCAGAGAATGATGAGATGCATGGTGCCTTTGGTGTCACCAGAAATACATCCATCGATGTTCAAGCCTGGTGTGTAGAAGATCGATTCGAGTTCATGGTAATAGCCTAATAGGCGTGACTAACCGGGTGAATGGCGATCCAGAAGGAACCGTCTGGAGCTAGACGGATGTTATCCGGACACCCAGGGAGGTCTTGGACGAACGTGTCCGCCTGGCGAGCCTTGTCCCCTTTGAGCCACATCCTGGAGCACCTGAACCTGCATATATACGGCACACAGATTATATTGCATGGTCATTCGGGATTAAGATCGAGTTTGCAAGCTGCTTCATTCGAGTTCTGAGATCGATGGAGATGTTGAGAAACGTACCCGCCCGACTCACAGACGACGACGAAGGCCTCGTCCCGCGAGAGGGCGACGCCGTTGGCGAAGGCCAGGTTGTCGAGCGCGACGGACGCCTCGCCGGTACGGGGGTCGTACTTGAGGAGGCGGCCGGTGGGGCGGGACTCGATGTAGGCGAGGAGCCACTGGTCGAAGCCGAACCTGGTGCAGGCGTCGCTGAAGTAGACCGTGCCGTCGGAGGCCTCGACGGCGGCGTCGGCGAACCTGATCGTGGAGCCATGGACCGTCGATGCGAGAATCGTCACGCCTCACGCGTCCCTCCTCAACCCTCAGTAACCCCTTGTCGGCGTCGCAGACGATCATGCTGCCGTCCGCGGACGGCGCGATCCCGACCAGGCCCGTGCCGCCGACGAACCTCCACTGCTCCCATGACCCGTTGGGGTGCATCCTCTGCAGCCATCCATCCCTCGTCGCCGTGTACAGCGTCCCGCCCGCCGCCGCGTCCACGTACACGTCCTCCAGCGCCATCAGCCCCGGCTCACCGAGCTTCTCGAGCCCCTACGCATCCGTATGTATTTCCAGCCACGCCAGGCAAACATGGCACGGGAAGAACGGGACAGAGATTACGAACCTGGAGGAGGTTATTGGGAGGTAGCGAGCGGCGGCGGGCGGCGGCGGCGAGGGGACCGGCTGGATGGGACAGTTGAGCGCGACGTGGATCGCCAGCGCCACCACTATGGCCAGCGCCGCCATGCCGAACAGACCCGATGCCATCGCTCACCACGCAACGTACGCCGGCGACGAGGTGTGCCACTGGACTGGAAGTTTCAGCTGGTGTGGCAGGCGACGAAAGGGGACTATGGGAGTGGTCCGAGCAGCGCCGCGTCACTGCGTGGGACCTGTCGAGTTTCTTTTTCCCATTGGTTATCTTTCAGACGTCTGAAATATCAATTCGCTCTCAGACGGATCTGTGTCCGTCCGTCCTCTCCGGTGCGCGAATCTTGGAGCGTCGGCTCGGTTCGTCCGCGTCCATCCGTTCTTCCGGTTCAGTTTTGTTCAGTCGGACCGGTTTTTTTCTTTTTGAATTCCGTGCCCAGGCGATGCCGTGTATGGAGATTATCTATTCATTTTGTCTCATTTTGAGAGAGGTGACGGGGAGAGGCGACGGCGGAGGCGATTTGTGTGTGGGGCGGCGCTTGTCGCCAGAGTTTCGGGCCCCTCGAGCTCGTAGCTTCTTAGCCCGCGACCTCGCGTCGACGTCCTTCGCCTCTCGTCGGTCGGAGCGAAGCTTTGGGAGGCGACGGGGAGAGGGGGACGGGGTGGAGGCGATTGTGTGGGGGCGGCGCTTGTCGCCGGAGTTTCGCGCCGCTCGAGCTCGTAGCTTCTCAGCCCGCGACCTCGCATCGACGTCCTTCGCTTCTCGTCGGTCGGAGCGAAGCTTTGGAAGGGATTTAGATGGGTACCGAACGTGGTAGGCTCGAGGTTTTCTCACGGCGTAGCCGGCCGTGAGCGTCGTCGCCGGCGCCGTATCAGGCAAGCGTTCGTTGTTCCCTCAGTTCCTCTGTTTTTGCTTCAATTTCCTTATGCATCTCTCTGCTGTATCTGTAATTGATTTGTTCTCGGTCACCGACTTGGTGCTCGTAGTGGGGGGAATCATCTAGATTGCTTCGATTCGTTGTGTTTCTAGTGTTCTAGTCGACGAATTCGTGCTCGTAGCGTTGAGAAATCGTATATATTGCTTTGATTCGTGCTGTTTCTAGTGGTCTTAGTCCATTTGACTTAGGTGGTGGTGGTACTCTGCCCGTCTCAATCCTAGTATCTCATCAGATTCGATTTGTTCTTAGGGTCCCTAGATTTTTTGTAATGGCATCAGATTGCCCTGCCGTTGTTAGGGTTTTGACATGGTTCAGAAACTTATTCCTAGTATTTTTTGTAGCTGCTCATCTTAGGGGGGTAGTTCTAGTTGACCAGTACTTTTTCAGATGTTTTTTTTGGTGTTTATCAGTTATTTTTTGTAGTGGCAGCTAGTTTGTTTATTAGTATGAGATGTTTAGTATGCAAGTTCACCTTCGATATAAATAATGTAGGCTTGCAGCGACAGCTAGTTTGTTTATCAGTTATGTTTTTTGTAGTGACAGGTAGTTGTTTTTGTCAGTATGAGATGTTCAGCATGCTTGGTGTTTATCAGTATTAGTATCAAAAAGTTTTGAGTATTCATGGAGCATTTTTTATCTAGCCAGAGCTTCCAGTTGAAAATAACCGCAGCTTTTTCATATTCTGCAGGGCAGAGCGCTCCCACGCTCATTGGGGCGATGTTTCCGATGTTGCATCATCTGGATTTGATAGTGCTGAAGAAAGAACCTCATCCAGCGATGAGGTTGCATCCTTGCCTTTGTTTTGTCTCTTTTATACTATGCATAGTTGATGACAGGGTTTATTGCTTTGGTTGTTTCTCTGTTTTGATAGGGTATTTTTGTTCAGAGGAATAATTTTGTGACTCTTTGGAATGATATTTTTTCCAACCAGTGAGCTTGATTTTAGCAATTTTACAATCTTTAATGGCAAGGTCCTTCTGCAAAACAACCCGTATCCATTTTTATTTTCTTTTCTGTGGCTTGTCTCTCATGCCTGAATATATTTTTTCGTCATATTATACTGTGGAGGTTATGCCGAACGGGTATACCTGCCACGGTGGATAAAACCAGGCCCACCGAGGAGGCCCATCAGCTAAAGCCGGAGGGCTTAATGGAGAAGGCCTCATGGGATTAGGCGCAAGGATAAGCCCTGGGCTGGCTTAGTGAAGTCCAAGACGAAGGCCAGACCGCGTTCGGCTTAGGGAGCAAGTTAGGGTTTATTACCGTGTTAGTCTAGGACTCATGATCTATGTCGGTTAAGACTTTCCTTGTAGGGGAAGGCTTGGCGCCTTTATAAGCCAGCCTTCCAGCAGCCTTAGGGCACGCATACAATCTCATTGTAACCTGTACACATATTCTCCTTGAGTGAATTATAGCAGCACGTAGGATCTCGCCACCGTCGTGAGATCCGAAGCTGGGTAAGATCGTGTGTGCAATCCCGTCACTGGAACCCTCTACGTTCTTCCCCACCTCCTCTACGGTACGTATGAATCCATATAGTAGTTCCGCGTTACCAATACCTCGACATATACTGTATCTAACCTTCTATATTTTTTTTAATTTCTCAGTCATGATTGTGGCGTGATGACAATGATGGGTATGGAGTTCTTCGACCCCGAACAAGACTTGACCCAGTTGTTCAGCAGACATGACATCCCTCACATTCGCATACAGTATGCTAACCGTCTCTTTTTCCATCATGGCAACAAAACTGATCTCAGCATTGTTACAAATTACTACGACAAGGTAGCGTCTATTTTCTTGCAGCTCATATCCCCTTTTTATTCTTTGATGTTCTAACTTTATTTTGTTCATTATTTTTTATTTTTTATTTGATATATTTTATATCCATATTTAGGATTCCTTCATGCGTCGGCTACACTGATCATGAAGACCGTTGACGCAAATTTCATCACATATCTGTTGATCTTCGCGTCATCTTTCTTGTCTTCATCACCGTGGACGTAGTCTTTTGTCATATAGGTTTTTAGTAGACCTTGTTATATAGCACTTGCTGGAGTGTAGTTGACGGGAAAAATATTCTGCAGGAAGATTCGTATCTTCCCCTACAACGGCGCCAGAAAGCACTCTTGATGGCCCTTCACGTAGTTACCTGCGTGAAAAGTAAATGGGTTAGGTTGAGACTCCAAGTGCAGAGTGTGTAGTAAGTGGAAGACGTGTTTTCCCCACGAGGGGTGACTGGAGGGTTTAATATCGAACGCTCGGGGAATCAGTAGTGAAGATTTATCTTTCCTATCCTTCTTTTGGTTACCTACAAAACAAAGTAAATGTTTTGGTCCTCAACCTCACCTAGTGGTTGTCAAGCACAAGGTGTGAGAATGATATCAAGATAATATGCAATGCAAACAAGAAATAAATATGCAATGGTGGTAAATAAATATGCAAGGATGGTGGTAGCAATGATAAATGATATTTTTGGGTTTTATGTGATGAATGCAAGATGTAAAAGTGTTTTTGTATTTTCGGATTTTATAATGGCAGAAAATGGAAAAGTGGTAAAAGTGGTTGGAAAGGTGTTTCTTATGATTAAAAATGGACCGGGGTTCATGGTTTCATAAATGCACTCTCTCTTTAATAAAGTGGTAGACAATGGAACACTAGAGTTGACATATGAGATTGCAACACAACAGTTTAATGACAAGTTATAATTATATGGGCATCACGTCCTAACATAGAGACCTTTTGGTTATTAGTCTCTCTTATACTCCACCAAGATGCGAACTAAATCATAACACCTCAGTAATTAAGATAACTCAGAGTATAGCAATAAGTATCATGACATGAAGTTAAAATAAGAACATGTTAGATCTAGTCATGGAGTAGTGGCAATGGTCACACCCACATCTCCGGTAGCATGGTATTTCTTTTTATCCCTAGTGAGGCAACAAAGTAAGGTAAAACACCCAAGTGGATCGCAGAACTTTCTCTCACGTTCACTGCACTAGCCACCCCCCGTTACTCCAACTAATGCACACGTTCCCCCTCACACGCTCTCATAAACATGCTTGATCATGACAAGTAAATAAGAACGGGGTACATAATATGCATCTACTTTCATAACTGAAACAAAACCATTGCAATCTCAAACATATATTAACTCATAAAAAGATCCACCACAAAGGTATTACATAGATGACCGTAATCATGTTCAGCAGCTCATACGGTACTAATTAGTGAAGCTCGAGAGAGAGAGATACATAAGTTACTTCCACAAACCCATAGTCCAGAGGTGGACTACTCCCTCTTCATCATGGAGACGGTGGAGAAGTCGTTGGAGAAGATGGAGACCACGCCGGCAGCGCCCCGCCGGAGTTTTCCCCCTCCGATCTGCAACTCCAGGTCTCTGTTTCGATGTTTCTGTGTTTCTGCGGCGCTCGTTCCAGAGAACGTCGGGGGACTATTTTTATAGGCGTTTTTAGGTCAAAACGGAGTCGGTGGAGGAAAGATCGACGACAACGGAGCTCCGAGGGCCAAAGTGGGGGGGGTCCCACGTGGCCAGGTACTTGGGCCGCGTGGGCCCACTCATCTGGGCCCTCGGGCCTCCTCTTGTTTGTTTCTTTCGCTCCCACGCTTTGTTCCTTCCAAAAAATGATGCTCATAAATTTCCAGGTCATTTGGACGTCGTTTGGGTCCTGAAACATTAAAATATAGAAATAGGGTTTTCTGCCTGCGCAGGGTTAATTTCATAAAAAAATAGGAAACATATCAAATATTGCCTAAATCATTATAAAACAGTGATATAACCCTTATATGATGCAAATATGACTGGAATATAAGTAAAAATAATGCAAAGTTCATGTATGCATTTTACATGCATCAGCACTACATGGAACAATTATATGTTGAACTTTTCAGTTATAGGTTGAACTTTATATATACCTAGTTATATATTACTATATGGAACAATTATATATCTTTCTTTTCCAGTCTTTATTTTTTTAATTTTAATTTTTAGTTTAATTCCTTCTTGGTTTAATTTTAATTTTTAGTCATTTATCAGTCTCAGTCTTTCTTTGTCAGTCACAGTCCTTCTCAGTCATTTAGTTCTTCTGATTCATTATTTTTGCTCTTTCATTTAGTTCATCTCATTCCAATTTCTTTCTCACTCATTTCCTCATCAGTATTGTTAGTCTTTTGTCAGTCACAGTCCTTCTCAGTCTTATTCTCTTCATTATTTTTTCTGATTCATTTAGTTCTTTCTTAGTCATTTCCTCATTTATTTCTTAGTTCTTTTTTGATTATATTATTCATTCTTATTATTTAGTCCATCATTTTTTCCCACGTTCTTCTTTATTCTTTCATTAATTTTTCTAATTCTTTATTATCTTTCTTCATTATCTTCTCTGATTCTTCATTCATTAATTTTTCATTTTTAGTCACTACTTTATTCTTTAGTATTAGTTTTTTCATTCTCTAATTAATTATTTCCTTTGTCCTCAGTGTCTCAGATTAATTTGTCATTTTTAGTCTCTACTTTATTCTTCAGTATTAGTCTTTTGATTCTCTCATTAATTATTTCCTTTGTCCTCAGTGTCTCAGATTTTTCTGCCAGTGTCTCAGTGCTTCAGCTATCTCTCTCAGTGTTTTCAGTATTTCTGTCAGTGTTCTAGTCTATTTTTGTCTTATTTATCATTTGGTTTTTTGGGGGGTAACTCCGCCTACCATATTTTTCGAGTTGGTAGCCGGTTCCAAGCCCGGATAAAGGAGGAGGATCCTTTTTTTTGTCTTAGTGACTCAGTTTTCGCAGTGTCTCAGTCACTTATCTCAGTGTATTGTCTCAGTACCTCAGTGTTTCTGTCATTGGTCAGTATTGTTTCATTGTTTAAGTTTCGTTTCAGTGTCTCAGCATTTTTGTCTGTTGTCATTTGATGCAGCCTTTCCCTTTTCAGTCTCTTATCTCAGTGTTTTATCTCATTATCTCAGAAATTTTACAGTGTTTCGGTCTTTTGGTCAGTATTGTTTCATTGTCTAAGTCTCGTTTCAGTGTCTCAGCAATTTTGTCTGTTGTCATTCATTGGTACTACACCCAGGCACCTTTTAATGCTTCTGTAAATGTGTGTATGATGTTTGTACCTATATATATGCATACATCCAGTCTATTCCAGAACACAACACACCCCTTTCCCTCTTGTTTCTTGTCATTCGTCGCATAGCTCACACTCGACCAGGTTTGAGGGGGTGGGGGGGTGGGAGGTGCAGTGCCTCATTGTTTTTTTAGAGGTTTAGTTAGAGTACACCACTTCTTTTTTAGTTATTGATTCCCTTTTCCTCTTCATGCCAATATGCAGATGTCTTGTGGTAGGTGCGGATCAACTGAGGGCCGGTGTGAATTACGTCTCAGTTTAAGGAGCCCATTCTATGTGTACCTTACCAGGGATTTTGACAAGTTTTGTGTAAGTTTGGATCCTTTTTTGTCATGTTTTTCGTTCATCAATCTATTTGTGTTTTATCTATTTAATCGTCACATCTCATGTTTTGTCCATTTTGTACATCTTTTTTTATGTGCTAGGTCGTGTCATGCCATGTTAGAAAATCATTTAACCAGGGAACTGGGAACATCGTAGACGTCGCAACACCTGATGGACACCAGTATCGCTTTGACATTAATAAGAAATCAGGCCAACGCACACGGCTTTGTGGTTCTGAGTACAAGACATTCATTTATCAGTTTGGCATGTGCGCAGGATACAAGATTTTGTTCAACATGCAGGAAATGCCAGAGACAATACCAATCTGGCCTGAAGGAGCTAATGGCGAACCATTATACGGTATCATTTTCGGTCTATCTTTTATTATGGGTTGAAAAATATATTTTTTAATAATCTGTCTTATGGTTATTTCTTCTTCTTTTTGTTGTGAAGTTCTATATCCTCAAAATATGACCCCTGGAGGTATTGATTTTCACTTAACCGAGGAACAGTGGAACATATATAATGCCATCCTGCAGTGGTCTGGTTATGTAGAATGAAGCTTTGTGTCTGGGTTCCTAGCATGGGGTCTACGGTGCAAGCGCCGCGTTACTTCACAACACTTTGTGCCACAGGTGTGCCATGCCACACTTTGTGTCTGGGCTCTTATTTTTTATGAACTCACGACCATACACGCGTCTGGGCTCCTAGCATGGGGTCTACGGTGCAAGCGCCGCGTTACTTCACAACACTTTGTGCCACAGGTGTGCCATGCCACACTTTTTATGCCAAACAATGGTCGTCAAAATTGTAGCAAAAAATTTGGGTAGCAAATGATCCTACGGGAAGTGAGTTAAGTGAGGGAGAATATCTACGGAAAGTGTTTTTTTTTCTCCTGAACTCCAGTTCTCCCTCCAAAGTTTGAAAATTATATTTGTGAGTTTCAGAAAATTCTGAAAATAATTCCGGGTTTAGCCAATGGTGTATCCCACCACCAACGTGCAAAACTTCAATTTGTCATACTTTACATTATGGGCTACACAAAAAAAAATCTGGTAAAACCTAGTGATTTGAAAATGTGCATATTTAGATCCACATTTTGTCAATTTTGTGTAGCTCAAAATGCAAAGTATTTGAAATTAATATTTTGCACTACACCCGGATTTGTTTTCAGAAGTTTTGAAACTCACAAATAATATGATTTTTTATTATTTTTTAAAATTGGAGGGTCCATCGGGTCTCGGAAGCCAAAAATGTGCACTCGAATATCTTGTGATTCCACCCTTTCCATACTCACATGTCCCATTTAAAAAAATAGTTGTTTCAAAAAAATTCTAGAAAAAAGTGTGAATGTTCACACGGAATGTGTCTACGACCTCCAAAACTTTCAGATCAAAATTCTAAAAGCACATTGAGAAACAAAAAAGACAAATATAGCATTCACCCTATATTTGTCTTTTTTTTTGTTTCTCAATGTGCTTTTCGAAATTCGATCTGATATTTTTATGGTCATAGACAAATTCTGTGTGAACATTCACACTTTTTCTATAATATTTTAAAACAACTAAATTTGAATTTTTCAAAATGGGAGCATGTAAGGGGATGTAATCACAAGATATTCTCCTAGTTAAGTGACACACAAAGTATGTCACGTCACAACCGTGGTTGCAACCAAACATTTATCAGACTTGTCAACATTTGGCAAAAGAAAATTGCTATGGGTACAACGAATCACGCCCGATTCCTATCCGGCGTTGTAAAAAACTGATGGATTCATTTCACCACTGTACATGTATCAGACATAAATCGGTCAGACACCTAGCAGCGTTTCTTGCCAAAGTGTGGCTCTAAAATAAAAATATCCTAACTCTATCGTGAGGACCGTACCTTTTTTATAAAGTGCATTTTATTACTTAAGAGTTTAAGCATTACACTCGTGGGAACCGTACCTGAACTCATAATAAACAGAATTAAAATGAATAGGATCATATATTTGTTCATAATTGTCTCGAGTTACTAAGCCGGCCGAGCGCTATTGTTATGAGAAGAAAAACCGAGCTTTGAGGGGCTCCTTTTATACGCTGATGAAGGTGCAGCCCGACTTGAGTACCACACAAGACATTTCAATACACATGAGAGAAACGAGAACTTTCTTTAAAAAAGTATTTCTAATAGGTATTTACATTTCTTTCTTTCTTTATGGAGTCCAAAAATAAATAAATTTATAAAATCTGTAGGTACACTTGAACAAAATCAGAGCCAAGGCTAATGGGCAAGATAGCAGCACATGGTCCTCTAGAGGTGGCCAATGTGGATGGTTTCTTCACAAAAATATCCTGGGCTAGGGGCCCACCGGCCACGGCCCAAGTTTGCCACAACTTAGCTCTTGTCATGATTTATGTGTTGTCCTGTCTAGGCCTCCTTTTTCCTTAAATAATAAATTAGGCCTCCTTTGATTCACAGGAGTTTGATGGGAAAAATGTAGGATTCATGTTCTTATAAGAATTTGTACTGTAGAGGTATTTGATTCACTTCAATATACCACGGGAAATTTGAAGGAAGTTTTCCTATGCATCAACATTTATAGGGAAATCACTGGAAGAAAACAATCCAGTCCCACCTCTTTTTTCTATTCCTTCGCAAGGAACGAGGCAATTAAAATCTAATGTTGATTTCACACCGCTGGAGCACACACACTTAAAGCCTGCTTGCCTTGCTTGTTATTTATGCTAATCAAGGTTCTTAAGAAAGCATGTTGAATTCCTCTACTTTGTCTTCCCTATATCTCAAACAACCACAAATGAAAACATTCTCGTGTTCTCATATCCTTAGTTTTCCACTTGCATTCCTATCTAATTCCTACTCCTGCAATATGAGATCATATGAAGAGGCCCTAATTTTTTTAAAAAGGGGGTCACCTGTATTATTAACCCATGTCAATAACCTTACAAGTAATTTCAGCTCTTTTAATACATAACTCTATAGTGGAATTAAAATTATGACTCCACAACATAGTGATATTAAAATCACCACCAGTAATCATAGCACATTTGCACCTATTACATAAGGATGCAAAGTCTGCTAAAAAATGTCCATTCCCTTTAGACTGAGATGGACCATATAATAATATAAGATGCCACTTTATTCTACGATGTCTATCCAGCAAGTGCACGGAAAGTCCATTCGGAGGCCGAGCTACAAGTAGCCCGGTTTTAAAAAATCTGCATTTTTGCGTTTAAAAAAGCTCAAAACAAAAATCCTAGGTGCAGATGATGTTGAGATCTACACAAAAAATGAAAAATCTAGAAAATTTCAAATATTTAAAGGGGTGCATTGTTCACTTATTCAAATCTGCGCATTTTTCTTTTTTCCCATGCCAAAATATAACATTTTTTTCATTTACATTGTGCACAGTGGTAGATATCGACATTATCTACACCTAGATTTTTATTTTGAAATTCTTAAAACACAAAATACATTAATTTTGGAAAACCGAGCATTTAGCTTGGCCTCCATATCGCCGTGCTCGCAAGTGCATTCTTACAAAGTGATCTCCACATACAGTTCTCATAAGATGCATATATTACATACATAAGTGAATCCCACCTGATCTCCCTGTTGGTCCCGTAGATTCTCATTCAAAATTAATGTTTCATGTAATTTTTTCCTAACTATTTTGTTCCTAAGCATTGATATTTTATAAATAAACAATTTAAAATAGTAAAGTGGAGACCAATGCACATTAAAAGAAAAAACTTGCAATTTTGATAAAATCGGGAACCAAGCAGAATATCAAGATCTCGCCTAAAGGGGAGCAGTGAATACTTGTTTTTAAAACTATTGCGGCATTGACTAGAAAAAATACAGAAATAAACTACCCGTTTAATTTTTAAGAAAAATCTTACATATGATAGACTCAACTAGGATCCGACACCCCCTCCCCCCCAAGCGGACAAATCCGAAAAATTTCGGGACACAAGGTGTGGGGCATCGTTGGAGGTGCCCTTAACAACTGACTAGAGAGCAATATTGTGAATTAATATATTTCAGATAAGAGAACGGGTGTGGCAAAACCTTGCGTTAAAATGGTACTTAGTGTAGCTATTGAGTTTACATCATTTTTAGAGTTATGTATCTTACAAATCATATGAACAATAAACTTATGTACCTTTGGAATCGTATGAAAAATTAGTTCATTTGAACTAAAGTTAAGAATTATGAAAGCGGAGGTAGCACCGTAGCAGTACCCAGTACTTAACTTGCTGAGATGAGATGTTGTGTTTTGGGATTTATGTATTTATTATTCGGCGGTTTTATATTTTGCTGTTCAGTTTAAGAGAGATACCAGGGTTTGCTGCCTGCCGAACTCCACGACCAAAACCCCACGCACTCTCGTCTCTTCCCAATCAACCCCAGTCCACTCACCCCCCCACCGCTCTCCCACTTCCGCCGCCGCCGGCGAGGGGGGCACGGTGATGGACGGCGACGCAGACTCGTGGTGGGAAGATAACGCGCAGTTGCTTGATGCGATCTGCCGCGACGCCGAGGAGTCCGCCGCCACCCGCAACCCTAGCCCCACCCCTGCCCCCGCCCCAGGCGCCAAGAACCACTCCGCCGCCGCTCCTCCCTCCTTCACCAGCACCTATTCCGCCTCCCTCTCCCACATCCCCACCGCGCCCCATGCCTCCGCCGCCTCTGCTTTCCCCCTCTCCAGCGTCCCCGCCGCGCCACATGCCCCCGCCGCATCTGCCGCCCGTATTTCCCGCCTCCCAGCCGCGACCAATGCCACCGCCACCTCCCCTTTCCCCATCTCCCACACCCCCGCCACGGCCCGTGCATCCGCCGATCTATTCTCGCCTCCAAGGGAGCTCTCGCAGCGCGCCGCGGCCAGCGGCTACGGCGGCTTCTCTCCTCCACGCGAGCTCTCCCAGCGCCCGGCCGTGGCAGAGGATAGCGAGTGCCAGATCATAGAGCCGACGGTCCCCGCGGGCACTGACTGGGCCAGGAGCGTGCCGCCGGGGAATGCTAGGGTGACGAGCCAGACCCGCGTCAAGAGCGTGCCGAGGGGGAAGCAGACTAGAGTGGCCAGGGAGAAAGAGAGCAAGTCGGCTGAGGAGCTCAGGGTGAGCTTATGCATATCGCTTTCGTTCCCGTAATAATTACACACGCCTTGCTCGTGTGTCTGCCCTTTCTTGGTTTCCTGATGCGTGCGGGTGGTCTCACCAGGTGTTGCAGAGGGAGCTGGAGCGTGTCTTGAAGGAGAGGGACAGCTTGGTACGCATCTCACCGCCTAGTGCATTCTGCTCTTGTTTGATCCTACTTTGGGATGTGGACTGCTGCAGATACATGGCACCTAGGCCATTATTGAACTCGACTGATATTTTTTAGTTTCAAACCGATGCAGAAAAACGAGTGCACTGAGCTGAAGAAAGGCATGAAAAATAAAGATCTTGAAATCGAGGATAAAGATGCGGAGATTCGTAATATTAAGAAGGCAAATGTGTATGTGCTTTTCTCTTTAATAATTTATCCATGCTCTCGGCACATCATGATGATGTGCATGGTTTCTATGTGAAGAATTACATTATAACTAATAGACCTTGAACCAGCTTGGATAGCAAGGAGTGCCTTTTTTTGAAATAGTAGTCGATTCACATGCCTTCATCACTGCCTTTGACTGCATGCTGGATCTAATAACATTATTCTTTTGTGTTTTACAGTACAAGGATGGATATTGATCAGTCTTTTCATACCCCTGCGAATGAGGCCTTGCAAGCTGGGGGTTCTTATTGGACATCAACAGAAAAGCTGAATGGAAAAAATAAGCAACTCTGCTCCTCCCGAGATGGTTTGTGTTTGATACAACATGTTTAATTGATGCATCTTACTTCTTGAAACTGAAATACCAAAGAACTATTCATATCACTTAGATTTATAAACCTTTTTGAAACTGAGAGTGTTTTCTTATCTCCTGACTTCTAATGTTATAAACGGCTGATTTCTTAATGAACAGGAACAAGTTCCTCAGGAGGAGTATATTTGGAGGAAAATGCCCACCTTGACTTAAAAAGCAACAGATGCAAGGACATTGAGGCTGAAGGAGTCCAAACAGATCTTCCACTGAACAATGAACGTCTTGAGCGCAAGAAAGATTCAAGAAATAGCATCTCTAGCAGCCTATGTGCAATCTGGGGTAGGCCAGCTAACAGTATGCTGGGGAGGAGTCTGATCTCGAAGATCCTTGCTTCTTGCTCCGAAGAAATGTTGACACTTCTCCAATCTACAAGATCGCCAGACAAGTGTGAAAACACTTCTGAAGCGAGCTCCTCAATGAATAATGCTATATCGGAAGTATATGATATTATCATCAAGGTGATGGTCATGCAAACAATATTTATTCTCTTCACTATTGCAGCTTACACTAAATGTGCATTTCAAGAGTGAAATGCTTTTCAACTGTAGTTTTTAATGTCAAAACCTGTCATACAATGCTTTGCAATTTATCTGATCTGTGATAACCGATAAGAGTGGTACAAGATTTGTTTGCACCAGAATAATGCAGCTTTATACTAGGGAACAATGCGTCCACCCATTTTCTGTTTTTGCAGTACCTAGTGCTGGAAATGCGTATATTTCTCTCATATTAGCTGTGTGGTATCCTCGTTGTATAAGGGGTTTACATCACATCTATATGTGTATATCCGTACTGATAGCTTGTCCTTCTAAATTCTAATAAAGTTAGTCCCTCCCTGAGAAAAGAGAGGGTATTTTTGTATTGTTCTTGTTCGCAAATGTGTAGTTTAAGTTCAGTCCAATGCAAAATAAGTGTGTTTCCCCCTGTACCCAACACTTGTGCAGTATTACTTTGTATTACTGCATACATGCACTGAATATAGCACACCCTACATTTTTAACGATGGGAGTACATACTCATTTGAAATAACATCTGATATGTTCAGTTTATATGTTTTGTTCCCGCAGATGAATAGTGATGCAGTACCTGTACAAACTCTTCTTGAAGCATTGCTAAACCTGTGTGTTGTTGGTAATGTAAGAACTGATTACCTCACTTTATTTCCATAGCAAGGTTGCTTATTTAGTCATTCATCATGACCATTCATTGTGCTTCTTCATTGACATACAAAAATAGGTCTAGTACTCCATACAACCTAACACTAATGAGGTTATTAGTGGTTTTTAACATAGTTGGTTACACTGACTGCATGAATAATTGGAATATGGTTCTCTGTTATTTGTAGTCACTTTGGGGAAGGAAATGATAGATTTTAAATAACTGCCGATGGTCACCGAGTTACAACCTTTGACCGATTTCCTTCTTAAACATATTTTGACATAAAACCTAGCTGGACCAAAACCAGCAGGAATTAACAAGAACCATCCCAAGAGGTCTTCTGCAAGCCAAATTCTGAGCACAGTATTCCTCTTACTCCTAGGTTGTTTATTTGAAGAATATGACCAGTGCACGCTATATGTAGACTCTGGAAAATGCTAGTTGTACTAGCTACAGTTTGCTCATGCAACTACGGAGCTGTAGGTTGAGTCTTGGGATTGGATATACAGTTGCTACTGAGTTGAACTATTGGTAATTAACGATACATCATTGTGATTTTTCTGTTGTAGTACATACTGTATAGTTGTTAAGCTGCCTTAGATTTTCCTGTGGATGTTGATGTGAGGCTGTGACTTTCTTAACTGCTCTGAGTCTTCAATTTTAACTGGCCAGCTGGTTTATGCACGCATTTTACGTGATCCTTTCCTTTACAGGTTGTTGTTGTTGGTAGGGCACTGCGGATATTGTATAGCATCTTGCAGAACTTGCTAACCCATGGAATCCAGTCTAATCAAAGGTATGCTTTACTTCATTGGATACATTTCTAGTCTCCAGGATATCTGTTATGTGATTAGCAATTTGTCTGATATCTTTAGAAGGGTCAAACAAATCAACAACTAAATGCTAAAATAAAGTAGTAATGCAAGACAAGGTGAATGTAGAACCGCCGTTTTTACTGCATTCAGTATGAATGTTATCTCTAATGATCCATTGGCCTTTTCTTTGCTGGCACGGATGCCTTTTTGTCTGTCAAATGGTAAAACTAGATAATGTTAACCATAGTGGTGTCCCTGGTGTAATCCAAATTTCTCATAATTCTAATGACATCAAGACAGTTAGTCGTCTTCAAGCTGTAAATCTGTAAACATGAAATCCACCATACACCAGTTCCTAGGGTCATACATGCAAATTCTCAATGTAGAAAAATATTCGTAGCATTTTGATTTAACTCCGTGATTTGTTGTTCTATTATATGTTCTCACTTTTCAGCTTCTGCTACTATTTTTATAATTATAAGAGAGAAGCTGTGTGGGGGTGCGTTGTAATTCTTTTGAGGAACATATTTTTCAAAGCTAAGGTGCCGTTCTTTTTGGTGGAACAAGACAAATAAAAATATACGACATTTGAATTACTCCCCACTAGCTGCAACAGTAATGCCTGCAGTAGTGTAGCCTGTAACAGGAAGACTGATAAGTAGCCAAGTAGCTCATTCACGTTTGTAATTTATTTGGAAAAATATCCCATGGAAACCTCTTTTTCGTTTGAAAATATGAGGAAACCACATATAGAAATTTCGAAAATTCTCCCAAACATACAGTATATTGTGAGGTGGTGTTCAAGTAAACATGTAAAAAACTAAAAATCCAAGAACACACTTGAGCACATTCGGGAGCTATAAAAAGAAACAGAAATGAATTGTAGTAAATAGTAAAAGCACTATTCATGCTTAATTTGTTTCTAGCTTTTAAATGCAATTTAGTTTGAACTTGAAATTTTAGAGCTTTATATAGCATCACCTCACCTACATATGGATTTTTTCACTGAAATGGTTGTTTCCAACAGATATTTTGATCTTGTACTTCTCGAAAAGCTTCCCATGGAGTGTTGTTGGACCAAGATTAGGATCTTCCCTCAGCCAATCCAATACTGCATCTGCCACCCACCTAGTTTTTGCTAGCTTGGCTTTGGCCTTCCCCGCTCCCCCTCCAGGTGGACAAGTGTGCTTCCGTTTGTTTTTCTTTATCTGAAACAAAATAAAAAGGGTCAAAACAATTAAGAAACATTACTCACCGATCTGAAACTAAAATACTCAATGAACTTGAATTAACTGAATAATGCTGCTATTTTTTACCATACGGGATGCATGCAACCTCCACCTACACCTAGGATATGGACAAAACACTGTGAATCTTCCTGGCTCACTCCTTTTGATCTTGTAGGTATTTTCAGTTAGAATGCAATATGTAGTCACTGCATTCCGACAGTCCACCATGGATTCGAAAATGGTGCCTTCAGTAAACTGAGGATTTCCCTGTTCCACTCAATTGTTGGCATGTCCTCACCATCGTATTCATCTTCAATTAAGCTGTCAATGTTCTCCTCCTTCTCTTCATCGTCAGTGTCATCAAACCTAGCTCGGCTGATGCGCTCCTCTGGATATTCATCATCCACTGCTTGCTGACTGCGTCTATCTACCAGTTCAGGGTACAATATCTCGTCTTCATCATCATTTCGAGGCACCTCCTCGTCAGGTTGTGCATCTTCTTCTACACCGACTGCAGAAGGTTCAGCAGAAGCTGCAGCAGAATGAGCAGCAGAATCGGCAGAAGGCATGTTGTAGCTTTCAGAACCACTCGCTTTACTTGGTCTCGACCTACAAGGAGTGCCGGGGTGCTGGATATTAGCAGAGACAGATGATGTCCGAACACCCTTCCCTTTGTTGACCCGTTCTGCCCGTGGCTGAAGAACATCGATACTGACTTTACCGAAACGGCTGCCAGCATTCAGAGTAAATAGAAACCTCAGATGCTCGTCGCATGTTAGTGGGAGAAATGTTTGCTCGGTACTGTTGAAATAGCTCAGTTCAACAGCATCGGCATCGCTCCAGGGATATGACGCACGGAGTGCATCGCGGAAATCTTTCAAGGAATTGCTGGTTTCTACCACTTTGGGATAGAAAAACGTTGTAAGCAACTGGGATTTAGTACCACGCAGAATACTAGTTTCCATTCTAACCGCCAGCCGGAAAGCCAGCGAAGGATCAATCCTACGTTGTTCAAATAAAGGTGCGGTTAGGCCGGCAACATTTCAGCAAAATTGGAACGATTTAAGCTACCAGAAGTCAAATACTGCCTAATTTACGAGTCAGAACATCAATCTAAGGAGAAACATTGCTTACCCAGATGTAATCCATGAATTATCTGCCGCTGATTCGGTCCAATCCTCTCCACTGTTGAGGGCATTCATCGCGGCCGCACTCAACATCGCTTCCTAATCCCAGATGGGGAGGTGGGGGAGGTGGGGGGAGATGTGGCGGAGACGCGGCGTCGCCGACGAGCGGAATAGGGGGTATAGGGGTGGAGGGCACTACGGCGGCGGACGCGGCACAACGGCGGCGGAGAGCGGCGCGGTGCGGCACTGTCTCGATTCAGTTTCAGGTTCAGACAAAGCTGCTGCCCTTACGTGTCTCCTTGCGGTCCCACCCGTCAGCACGCACCGCTCAAAGGTCGGCCCCACACGTCAGCAACCAACGGGCATACGGAGACGGCCCCACTTGTCAGCACGCAACGGACAAACACAAAGACACGGCCCCACTTGTCAGCAGTTAACGGTCAATGCATTGACCCGACGGCAAACGTCCGCTATGAACATTTGTGAGCGTGGCAGCTAACCAGATGGAGAAAAGAGAGCACAAGTTTACAGAGTGGGGAAAAGTGAGCACAACTAAGGATCCAGGGGCACAGAATTAAATATCCCAAAAAAAAATATATATATATATAGCCAGAATATTGATATTACTATCAATATTTTGGGTGCGGAGGACATATCCTGAAAAAAAATCAGCGAAAAAATCGCAATATAAATAAATAATGTTAATACTAATTAATTGCCTAAATCGGCATGCATGTGAGCAATGTATCAGTTCCTTTGGTTCAGTGTGGTTCGGTGTAGGCAAGTATGAGGATGCCAAAGGGACGAGAAGAGAAGGCCACATATTTCTATTTCGGGAAATAGTTGTCCAAGACACAATCATGGTGTATAGGACAAGAAGGCCATTGTGAAGATAAAGATGAAGCCATATCATCCGAGACAACGTGGAGGCTCCACATATAATACCCTCCAACATATGATCATGGAGCTATGAAGCTATAAAGGAAGCTTACAAAGGCTACAAAGCCTATAAAGCTTACACCATAGGTGCATGATGTCTATTAAGAAAGAAGAGGTGAATTATTGAGGAGCTATCGTGAAGGGCTGCTTCCTTGGCTATAAATAGAGATTCCCGCAGCGAAGCAAGAGACCATCAGCAATCCATCCAGCACCCGAGCAGAGAGCTAGAGCGTCCCAGCAAACTTGCTCAGTAGTAGTAGTAGTGTAGTACTTCCCCTAGTGTAACAAAATCCAGTGTAATCAAGAAGAGTAAGAGGGAAGCCAGTAGTAAGGTAATCTCTCATTTCTTTGTGTAAACCCTTTGGGGGTTCCCGAAAGGGAAAACCGTATGGAAGCTATATTGTGAGAATGAAGTAGTTCTGTTTTTCTCTTGGTCTTTATAGACAGGTTTATATGAAGTGTTTTCTTATCGTCATCCCAGGCAGTTCCAACCAGAAGGAAAACTTCTCTAGGACTACAAGATTCTCATTTTCGCGCTCTATGGCTTAACAGAGAACTACACGCAGAGGTTTCTCCTATCGGATCCCTAGCATAAGAACCCAGCCCGTATAAACATGCTAAAAAGACCAAGGGAAAACAGAACTACTTCATTTCACAATATAGCTTCCATACAGTTTTCCCATTCGGGAACCCCCGAAGGGTTTACACAAAGAAAGGGGAGATTACCTTACTACTGGCTTCCCTCTAACACTTCTTGATTACACCGGATTTTATTACACCGGGGGAAGACGCTCTAGCTCTCTGCTCGGGTGCTGGATGGATTGCTGGTGGTCTCTTGCTTCACTGCAGGAGTCTCTATTTACAGCCAAGGAGCAGCCCTTCACGAGAGCTCCTCAATAATTCACCTCTTTTTTCTTAATAGACATCATGCACCTATGTTGTAGGCTTTATAGGCTTTGTAGCCTTTGTAGGCTTCCTTTAGAGCTTCATACCTCCATGATCATATGTTGGAGGGCATTATATGTGCAGCCTCCATGTTGCCTTGGATGATATGGCTTCATCTTTATCTTCACAATGGCCATCTTGTCATACACCATGATTGTGTCTTGGACAACTATTTCCCGAAATAGAAATATGTGGCCTTCTCTTCTCGTGTCTTTGACATCGTCATGCTTGCCTGCACCGAACCAAAGGAACTGATACGTTTGGATGCACACATGCATGCCGATTTAGGAAATTTATTATTATTATAATTATTAATTTATTTTTTTTGACTTTGTTTGCTGACTTATTTCAGGATATGTCCTCGGTGCCCAAATTTAGGAATTTTTTTGACTTTTTTACTGACTTATTTAAGGAAATTTATTATTATTATTAATTATTGATAGTAATATCAATATTCTGGCATAGATCCTCTATGCCCAAATAATTGATAGTAATATCAATTTGGATTCAGTATTATTGATATACAGTCTTCATGGCTTATTCAGGTTTCTACCCAAGTCCTGTCATATCCATATGGTCATCATCTGAGAGATTAAAGTCATATTTTGACTCATATTACTTCTTTATTTCTTAAAAAAAATCATGAAATTATGTTCGCAATTCTTTTAAGATCTCTTCTTTCCATTCTTTTTTTAACAATTTTTTAGAATCTTCTCTTCTATCTTAATGTTTACATATTCAACGTCTAGAGGATCCACACCCTTCACTAGACAGTCTTTGTATGTTTGATATTTCGGAGAATCTTCTTCTTTTATCTTCTTGGAGCTTGATGCTTCTCCCTTTGTATATTTTGTATTGGATGGTGCGGGAGTATTCTTATCTATTCCTTTACTCTTTTGGATGTATTCTTTTGCTTTTGGTTCTATATGGCAGTTTTCTCCTATAATGCTCCTTGCTCGACTCAAGGCTTCATTAATATCTAGATATTTCTTCCATGTTATGCTTCTTCTTTCTAGCCTCTAGTTTTTCTTTTATGATTTCTTCAAGTCATATATATTCCTGGATTTGCTTCATCAAATAGGACATATAGTGGCTTTATTTCTTGTACATCAATATTTCCTGATATTGGGCCTTTTTTGTTCATCATATTGAAGTATTCTACAAGACTATTCAGAACAGATAGCATATAGCCTTTGTCATCTCTTTTGTTGTTGTATTGGTGCCAAAAATTGTCAAGTATGCATGCTTGGATTTCGTCGAGGACGATATGATTCTTGGGCTTAAAATTGAATTTATTCGGGGAAAATATTCTTAGGCTATTCTCAATTCCAAAGGTGAAAACTTCCGACCCGTTGGGGAGCATTCCCCGCTTCATTTCTGCAAAATTGTTGAGCGAGAGAATATGTCAGGTAAGCAATTATCTTTTCCTTTAATATGCTAAAAAAAATAACTTTATATCCATTTCCTATTATAATATCTTCAAATAGAACCCATCTTCTAGTAGAACTTTTCTTGCTATTTATTTGATTATAGTATCGACATATTGCTTCACAGTCTGTTGGTATGGTAAATTATTTAAATCCCAGATATAACCTAATTGCGTTTATCGCATGAACTACTGCAAGGATTTGTCTATCAATGTTATTTACTTTCTTCAATTTATAGCTTCCTGAAGCATATCTGCATATCTTTTCTTCTGCCTTTGCAGAATATTTATTATGTTTTTGCTTTAATATAGCACCCCATCCGACTAATTAGATGCATCTGTTCCGATTATAAAATAATTATCCTCTAATGGTAACTCTAAAGGTTACTTTTTTACTTTTTCTTTAATGGCCTGGACTAATTTTATGTCTTCAGAATTAAAATATTTTTACCATACTTTCTTAGTTTAGCGTATAAAGGTACAACAAGCTTTGCCAGGTTATCTATATAATTCATATAAATATATATATATGTATTTCAGAACAAAGTGCAGCAAATTGCATTGGTATAGTGGTACCAATCAATTGTCTCTTGATCATACTTGTAGCCTTTCTTCTTGGTAAAATAGAGAAGTGATTTCGGCTACCGAGTTCTAGTGATTTTGGTAAAAAAATAAAATATACTCTCTCCGGTCTGTTTTAACTGTCGTGGAAAATCAACGTTGGAGGTACAACTCCATAGCTGAACCGGCATAAATTATTTAGAATTAGAGGGAGTTTTACGAGCTCAAACAATTATTTGTTTCGGATGTAGGCAAATAGTGTATCCCACCCACATGCAAAATGCCAACTTCAAATACTTTGTATTCTGAACTAACTTTTCTCATTTTTGTGTAGCTCACAATATATAATATCTGAACTTTATTTTTTGCAAATTTGTGGGATACACCATTGGCGGATTTCCCCACTATACTAAAACTTATAAATTCCTTTTCATTTTTTTAAAAAAATAGCAGGATCTCGGGAGCGGGTTAAACAATTTGCAACCCACACGACACGTACGTCGGTGTAGGTACAGGGTTTGACTTTGCGGGGAGCACAAAGTTGTCCACGCACGCTGGCGTGACGTGTCCCATAAACCCGATTCAGTCAGGAGCACATGCTTCGCCACCACTCTCCGCCCAACCCAACCTGATAACGGCCGTCGGTGCCATCGCCGCCGTGACGATCTTGCGAATGGACCCTGACTCCGAGGTCACGTTCGACTTCCCGCCGGTAATCCGGCAGTACAAGAGCGGCCGCGTAGAGCGCCTACACCCCGTGAACCCCGTCCCGCCCTCCGTCGACGCCGCCACCGGCGTCGCCTCCAAGGACGTCACCATCAACCCAACCATCGGCCTGTGGGCTCGCCTCTACCTCCCCGCCGCCGCCAGCAGCACCACCGCGGCGGACGAGGACAAGCTCCCCATCGTGGTGTACCTCCACGGCGGCGGTTTCGTGACCGGCTCGGCCGCCGACGCGCCGGAGCACGCGTTCCTCAACCGTCTGTGCGCCCGCGCGCGCGTCCTCGCCGTGTCCGTCGAGTACCGCCTCGCGCCCAAGCACCCCGTCCCCGCGTGCTACGACGACGCCTGGTCCGCCCTTCGCTGGGCCGCCGCGGCCGCCGATGATCCGTGGCTCCGGGACCGCGGCGACCGCGGCCGGGTGTTCGTGGCCGGGTACAGCACCGGCGGGAACGTCGCCCACAACGTGACGCTCCGCGCGGGCTCGACGATCCGCGGGTCAACCCGGTGGCCGACGGCGCGCCGAGCCTGCGGCGGCTGGGCTGCGAGCCTGCGACCGTGTGCTTGTCTGCCTCGCGGAGGAGGAGCTCCGGTTCCGGGGCAAGGCGTACCACGACGGGCTGCTGGCGAGCGGGTGGGCGGAGGAGGACGCATGGTTGCTGGACTCGGCCGGCGAGGACCACGAGTTCTTCCTCCGGGAGCCCGGGTCCGCCAAGGCGCTCGCTCTCATGGACCGCTTGGTCGCGTTCCTCGGCGGGGACCAATAGATCCAAGAACGGGACTTGGTGCTTGCGCTGAATCACTGAATCTGAATTCTGGAAATTGTAATTTGTACTATGTTTCTCAGTTTCTGTTCTGGACTGCTTTGCTTCAAGCATCGATCTCTCTGGTGGTGAGAAACTGAGCGCTGCTACCTGCTGTGTTTCCTGGAAGGAGATGGAGGAGGTGAGAATCAAATCATCAGCAATGCTGTCGTGGCCCAAAATAAACCGGAATTCAGGAAACGGTTTATGTCAACCAACAACAGCACAAGAGAGGATTCAGAGAGAGAGAGAGATCCCTAACCTGCAAACGCACCAGATTCAGGTGACTTGAGTTGTGTTCAGTACTTCAGTCTCAACAACAAACACTGCGAAGGGAAGAATCTTCCAGCAAGAAAAACGTAAACGATGAGGCCCTAAGATACCACAACACTCTCAACAAAGTCCAGCCCGATGTATTACAAAAGTAAGCCTACAGGGTTCGATTTAAGGGTCCATGCATATATATACACTAGGCAAGTTGCATGTTAGTCATACTTCCAAGTAGAACACCATCATGCTACATCAATAAGGATTGTTTCGCCATCATAACTTTCTTCCACGTCTTTTGTTTTGTTTCAGACCTGATGAAGACACAGGTTCCTATACAGTGTATGATAAGAATCACTAACCACACATTGTTCTGCGTCTGAAAGTAAGGGTTACTGCTGGAGAAAGGATTTGGATTTGCCCTTGTACGCCCCATTCAACGAATGTTGTAGCCTCCTTCGTGCTATATCCACTTGTCCATGTCACTGTCATCTGCAATTGAAATATTTAAACATCAGTCAACATCCTGAAAATATAATCACAGAAGAAAGGCTAAAGGACATAAGCTGCACTTTAATAAAAAAATTCTCTCCACATGACAGATAATACAATGTTTAGTCCACACCCATTCATTTATGGAATATTTTAGAAAATGGTATTTACCTCATTCCAGGGTTTTCCTTGTGCTAGGCGTGGGTACACAGGAGCCTTTGGGTTTACGAAAGTTCTGCTATCTGAATGTGCAATAAGCTTTGGCTGTGAATGTACAAAAGATGCACATAGCCATGTTACTGATAAATCACAGAATTGATAAATGAAAAAGTTAAATAAAATAAAGCATTCTATCCCCCGAAAATATGAAAGAAGATCAGTTTCAACTTTGAACATCGAGAGCATTCACACATACATTTGAGAGGCCTCCGGAAAATAACGCAAATGAGAAATCACTCCTCTAGTAAATTAGCTGAAGCCTCAAGGACCCATTTCCTGTCTTCACGTAGTCGTTACTGGTGTAATTTGCATATTGAAACTGCCAAAAATGACACCTCATTCAGCATGTGTTTAAATGTTCAGAATTGACATGGAGGAATGCTCACAGAAAACAGTACCAACCTTGATGGGAGCTGTGCATAGAAAAGGGGGACTCGACCCATTGATTGCCTGCTGTATAAATGGAATCACTGGTACAAACAAAAATAGTTGAAGATTTGCATCTACCTGAAATAAGCTTCTTTCTTCTATTACAAACAAAAATAGTTGAAGATTTGCATCTACCTGCAATTGGCAGGAGAAAAGACCCCAATCCAGACATCCTTGGATGATTTGGGGTTGCTGTATCCGATGGTCACCCATTCTTTGTCTTGCCCCTGTAACAGATATGGTAGCCGATTAAGCTGGTTACATTGCAAATGCTTCAATCAAACGTGAGCTGCCAGTCTAGGTTTGGCTGGACATCAATACGTCATCCACAATGGTAGTCATTGACCAAATTAAGTCAACCTCTGGTACTGGCCACTCGGGGAACCTCTGGCAGTGGCACGAAGCTAAACTCGCTGAAGCAAATGCTAGAGCCAGACGCGGGTGTGTTCGGGATGCTGACCTGCAGACCGAGGAGGAGCGGTGATACGTCGACGGAGGCGGCCGGGTGGATCTCGAAGGTGGTCCGGTGGATGCCGCAGGGAGCATTCCGTGGTGTCCCCTCACGAGCTCGCACATATCGGTGGCCTTCCCTTCCATCCCAGCGTCGACGTAGGCGGCCACAAGCGCTCCGAGTCAAGCACGCGTGGGCAGGACGCCCGCGAGCGAGATGTCCTGGTGCGTGGCGTCCACGGCGTCGAAGCGGCCGGAGTGGGCGAGGAAGCGCAGGAGGGCGGAGTGCGCGATAGGTGTCGGGGCGGGGACGGGGCTATCGTCATGGTGGTGGCGGAAGTGGGAGCGGGACCAGGAGAGGAACGCGAGGGCAAGGTCGGGGTCTGGCACGGCAACACCGGCGACGACCACGGCGCCGCCGCGTCAGGGCGAGCTGGGATACGCGCCTCAGCGCGACGGACGCGGGTGGACGCGGGGCCCGGGAGCGGCCGCGCCGGCGAGCGAACGCGGCGGACAGAGCGAAGTCACGGCGGCGGCGATTCCGGCCCTGCTCGGCCGGCCCAGCACACGCCTTTCGGCGAGAGGAGAGAAGAGGCGACGGCTAAGCCTGCCGTGCCCGTCGATTTGAGTGCGGAAGAGCGGAGCGGCGGGGGCGTGCGTCGGCGACGGCGGCGAGCTCGGGATCGCGCATGGGAGAGGGATTGTGGGTACGCTTTTGCACGGAAGTCCCTGGCGTTGCCGGAAATTGCAAGTTAGACATTTGCGGGCGGTTTTCTGCAAAAAGTCTGCGTCAAAGTTCGTGCTGGAGGGTCACCGGCTGCGACCGGACGCGACCGGCTGGTGACCGGGACGCGTGGCAGTTCGCGATTGGCAGAAAATGGAGAGTACTGTAGCTAGCTACAGTAGCGCGCGGGGAGGCGGCGTGGATTGATCCTGACCGTCCGACGGCGCGGATCGGACGGCCCTAGATTGGAGGCAACGTGGACTCTGAGGAAGCAGGTCGATTTCTTCCACCCTTTATAGATAGTATATAGTATAGTATATCTATCTATGTAGCTTCTCTAACTCTAAAGCACTGATTCCAGGCGAAAGCAAAGTATGGCGTTACATGATGAGATCCATAGCCTACAATGAGAGGGAGAACTCACAGGGCATGGCACGGTGTCGAATGTTGCATCATACCAGCGCTGTCACTATCGTGCTACTATCAACAAGAACGGTATGTCCTAATGCTACAATGTACAAGGAGCGAGCTGATATCGTCGCATGCAGCTTGCAGTGAACAAGCACCTGAAGGTAGGCCAGGTGCCCGAGTCCCAGATCATTCAGGCCGGGTTTTGGGAACTGATTGCTCTCCGCTTAGCAGGAGGTTTGATTGCTTCAGGTCCCTCAGTGCCACTGCAACAAGCAAACGAGACAACCGTTAGTTTGACTCAACACTTAGGTATCAATTGCAAACAAGCTGTGTGAATATTCCACCTTAAACATGACTGTGCAAGGGAATTAGCTAGGATATTATATTAAACACTAACGGATGGTAACTCCACAAATAATATCAGCTGTTAGAGACCTAAAACTTGCTTCTTCGGTTAACTGTACCAAAGAATGAACATCTCCAGCATTCAAATACACCTGTGGCATAGGTCAAGATTATCCACAGGTGGAAACTAACAGAAATATAATGATATGCTTACACATGATGATCTCATCTAAGGGGATCCTATATCCTGCTGCCATATTGCTTTGACGACATGCAAGAATTATTGGGACAGACATAGGGGTGTAAACGGATCGGATCGGATCGGATTTTATCTCTACCATATCCTTTACCATATTTTTTTCTCGGATTCGGATCGGATCGGATAATGAACGGTTGCGGATTCGGGGGCGGATAGATATAATCACGGATTCGGAACGGAAACGGAGCGGATTCGGGGCGGAAAGAAAATTAGTTGGATCGGTATGCGCAATGTATATCATCAAGCCACATAACCAAAAATAATAGCTCAACAACATAATAATCTAACAAAGTTATACTCCATAGTATGTAGAATGACCATGCAAGGGAGTCGTTGTTCAACAAATGATCTCCACAACTCACTAAATACAAATTGTGCTCTATTAGTTTAGACATTTCGGTAGAAAATCGGATTATTCGGATTATAACCATCGGATAATCCTAACTAATATTCGGATAATCCATATTCGGATGCTATTTTTCATACCATATCCTATACCGTATCCGGGTGTTCAGTTCGAAATCGGATATCCTTATCCGGCAAATTCTTCGGAACCGGATATGGATTCTTTAAAACGGATTCGGTGACGGATTCGGTGCGGAAATTATCCTATCCGTTTACACCCCTAGACAGACATCTCCCATGTAGTCACTGGCCCAGTTTATACTTCCTAGTTATCTTGGTGGCATAAGACTCTGATATAAAACAAAAAATGAGAATTCACCCTGTTGAAGCTCCACCTTGTAGTCGGGGACTTCTTGGAGGATCAAGGTTCTGCTTTAGCAAAAATGATGGGCTGTTCTGGACAGCAAGAGATGCATTATGGATATGCAAATAGGATGGACGGTTGTGGACATTGGGCGATGGGTTGTGCCTATGTGAATAGGATGGAATGTTCTGTACATTGTCCGATAGATTCTGGCTTTGCGAATAGGATGGACTGCTATGGACAATGGATGGAAGATTCTGCACAACGAACGACAAACTACCACTCCCTGAACTGCCATCCGCATGGTTTTCCCTTGATTTATTCCGAGTCTGAATCTCACTACTAGTGGCAGCAGCATTATGGTCCTTTCGTGAATACTGAGTCGCAGCAGCTCGAGCCCCTGCTACCGCTGCAGAGACACTTGGAGTTTTGACTACCGCGGACTTCGAAGAGTCAAAATTCAGAGCTCCTGGCTTCAGAGATAAGGGGTTTCTGGGATCTGGAAGCGGGAACTTGACAGGCAGCGGACCTTGAACAGGTGAGAGACCCCTGACTGCTCCCTCATAGACCTGTGATGCGGCACGACACAGAATAAGCCCAAAAGGTTATGGTCAGGAGAAAAAGAAGGATGCATTACTTATATTAAACCATGAGTAACTAACCTTTCTTTCTAAATTGTAAACACCCTGGTAACCGCGCATCTCGAATGGAATCACCAACTTCTGCAGAAAGCACACGAAAAATTGTCAAAAACAATTGACAGGCATCGCAGTATCAGGCAATATATACTGCAATGATCATCAGTGGTTGACGATGTAGGATTTGAAACAAGCAAATGACAGCAGGTACATGCTTCACGTATACAGTGCAATGAACAGCAGTGGTTGACAAGGGGGATTTGAAATTTGAATCTAGCCAATGATAGCTGCTGCATAACCTAGGACTGATACACTCAAACATCGTAGGCGTGGTTTTCAGGAGTTTTACCCACCTGTGGATTCTCACAAAGCCAACAGAAGTCAGTCAAGCCTTCAAGCCTGACCTGCATTAATCCAAGAAACCATATTCAGTAATCTTTGATTGGCATGAGAAGAAAAATCCAGGCCATAGACAGCAGAGGGAATGGCGTGCATTACTGATTCAGGCACATCCTCCCAGCAGACCAGCTCTTCGGACTTGACGCAGCCTACCACCTCAACGCACCCTGTCGCAGCACACAGCAAGAAATTAGCAATCGCGTGAGCAGAGCACGCACGGGCGATGAGGAGGAGGAACCGACCGAGGAGGCGGGAGACGGGATAGTGCTGGGGGAAGTCGATGTGGGTGACCCCGTCGACGGCGTGGATCTCACGGTAGAAGTCCTCCATGGCTGCGATGGTGCCGGGGTCGGGGATCTTGGAGGCGGCATGGATCCATAGGCGGCCGGTGACCGGGGACGGCCAGGAGCGGCCCTCCACGCGCTTGATGCCGTGCACGAGCAGCGACGCCCACGGTTGGTGCATCGTCAGGCAAGGATTCCGGTACCTTCCCTCGCCGCCGCCCGAGTACCCTCCGCGCATGCTGCCGGCGCTGGTCGCGGTTTGAAGAGGATGGATGGCGGCCGAAATAGAGTCGGGGTTGGAGTGGCCGACGCCGGCGGCCGGATTGGAGTTCAGGTACTCTACACGGTTCGTTTGCTTTGGGCCGGGCTCGATTCGACCAAACCAAAACGGGCTCAATCGATACTGCCTCCACCCTCCACTCATAAAAAATCAAAAGATTTCTCAAAAAATAATTCTAAAAAAATCAAAATAAAAAATCATGCCCCTTCCGTATAAAATTTGCAGATTTCACACTGACTGGGTTTTCGGCGGCGCCGTGGATGCGAGCTTGGGCCGCGGCGGGGCAGCAATCTCGGCTTCAGGTTCTGCGTCTTCGTCGTGTCTCGAAGGGTGAGTATGTTTCACAAATTGATCTCCAAATGCAGTAGGAGTAGAAGGAGAAGCAGATTGCCTCATATCCAGTAGCAATGCTTATGCATAGGTTTCTCTCCTATTTGCAGGCTGGATCCAAATTCAAGTTAATTTCTGAAAATTAGAATGCTTGGCAACCCAAAAAACAAGTTAGAAAGGAGATCAAGTCTTTTTAGTTTGACAAGGTTAATGATTCCGGCTTGATAAATTATAAAGATTTGGTTGAATCAATACAGTGCAATACCCGCCAGATTATTCAGAACTTGCAAATCTCCAGTACTATGATCATTCTCTGAAAACGTTCCATAAGAAAATCAGACCAAGATTTGATGTCTATGATTGAAAAACACGCTAAGACAAAGATGGTGCATATGTTATTTGCATATTTTGATTCCTTTGAACCATATGAGCCTATCACCGAGTATTACAGTGATGTGCATACCTAACCTAACAACAACACAGAACAAGACGAGGATAGTTATCTTCGCAACCTAATGCCGAAAAATGAACATGTTGGTATTGATAAAGAGAATGTGTATTTGGAGAAAGAACCTATGCCACTAAATGAGGTTTTTTTTATGAGCAGTGGCCGTCCCAGCAGGGAGGTGGTGCTGTGAAGGGAGACAGACACGACCGGCGCCGATGAAGAAGGGGTCGCGTGCTACGGGAGATGACTGACACCTTTTTGGTGTTGCATCCTCTCGCTTGGAGCCTGCGTAGCTATGGGAGATTAATGGCGCCATGCTTGGTTTTGCATCCTCCAGATGGTGGTCGGCAAGCAAGACATTGCGGTAGATGTGCGGAAGAAATGGTAATGGCTGGAGGGAGAGGAATGGCGCCGTTGCGGTGTTGCATCCTCCAGTTGGGAGATGAATGGCCGTCGGATATTTGCATCCTCGAGGAGACGAATGGCACCGTGGGCTGCATCCTTCCGAAGGGAGACGATTGGCTCATTTGCAGGTTGCTTCCTCCGGCCAGTGGGGAGAAGAGGAAGGAAGGTTGGCAGCACGTCGAGCTTGTCGGGAAGGTTTGGTTGTCCGTGCAGGCAGGGGCTGCGGTTTGGCGTGGAGGCTGACCGGATTCTTGGTATGGGCTTTGCGGGTGAGACTACCGGTGAAATCCGTACTTTGGCCGCAGTCGTCGATGGCGGCGCCTACGGGCTTTGTTCCCTTGTTGGAGGCATCGATGTTGCTTGTCCCACCCGCCTTCTCTGACATGCTCCAGGGGAAACCCTAGGTCTAGTCTTCTAGATCGGACGATGGCGATGCTACTCGGCGACGACACATCTCTCTTGGAGGTGAATCTGGTTAGAGGCACCCGTTGCTCACATGGATGTTTGGGCTTGTCGTTGTCGTGTGTTTTGTGGTGTGTGTTGTAAGCTGAAAAGCGTCTATATGGTTTTTGGGTCCGGTTTCCCTCATAAACTGGACCAACTTTCTACATATTCAATGTATTTAGCAGTGATCCTGCTAACATTCAAAAAAATACTGAATGTGGGAATATGGATGTTTATGATAGTTGTACATGTTGTGATGCATTTGTATACATATATATGAATTGCTTGAGACTTGGCACCAAAAGGTTTTGCCCAATTTTTCAATTTTCGAATAAAATTGAAGGGCCAAATTTTGAGTTGAAATATCTTCCGTGACCAAATTATGGGATCTCAATTGGTCATTTAAGCACGGCAAAATATGAAATATTACTGCAGCTATTATCTTGTACATACATTTGTCACAATATACAACAGGGGAAAAAGGGTATTTTCGTGCCTCTCTTTAACACTGTTGGTGCACAAAATGCACCGGAGTGTCATATTGGAAAATAATTTTTGAGGAAACCTAGGGATATTTTTTTCCTGCACTCATCTATGTAGGCTCTACAATTATATATCCCAAGTGACACAACATGTACACTTCCGCTGACGCATGCACCAGGTGGGAACGAAAGACGGGCTACTAGGAGAGGATTTTTTTATCTCACACGTGCGCTTTACGCTTAGCCGTTGGAGAAACACCACCGGTGGAGTTTGAGGTAAATGGACATAAATACAATGGATAATACCTTTCGGATGGGATATACCCGTAGTCATTTCAAGACGATTCACAATCCCAAAGGTAACAAAAAAAAATCACATTTTCATAATGCTCAAGCAGCTGTTACAAATGTTGTGGAGAGAACATTTTAAGATTTTACAAGCCCAGTTTGTTATTGTGTATGATCCGACTCAATTTATAGACCAAAAAACGCTATGGAGGATCATGAAGGCTTGCGTAATCTTTCACAACATGATCGTTTGATCGTGACAATTATTTCAATCACCACTATGACCTCATGCAATGAACTTTGAGTTGATGAACATTGTGTTGATTTGCTTCATAAACTTCGTATGTGAAGTGTAATTGATGAACACTGTGTTGTTAATGATTATGTACTATTTTTTCCTACTTTATTTTATTTTAGTTGATTTAAAGTTATTTTAGTGTAATTCAGATGGCATATGCTAAATTCAATGTGAGGCAGTTTCAGGAGCCAAATTTTAGCAACTCTCTTGGAGATGCTCCTGTGACACCAGTTAAAGCGAATAGATGCAGTATAAACAGCCAAACCCCAACGTTCTCAGTTTCTCCCGGACAAACAAATATCATCGGTTGAACTAGAAAAATCGCACGATACATTATATACCATCTTCTGTTCATAGTATTCAGCTTAATGGGTGAAAGATATCTTGGAATTTGTCTCTGCACATCTCGATGCCTATCTCGCACTGAGGCTTCTCCTGACCTTTCTCGTGATCAGTCACCGCTCACATAATTTTTAGGACATGGTGTCCAGAGCATGAATGCAGGTTGCTCATGCCACCTCCTGGAGATTTCCATCACTTAATTCCTCCAAAATCTTGAATCCAAAACTTGGCCATTACCTCATTGGCTACACGTCAGCCGATCGGTTTGCGTACTCTTGAACCAATGCTCCAAAGAGCGATGGTCTTTCGATCAGGTTAGCAGGCCGGTCAAACTCCTTGGCTAGTCCTGATAACAGTGATTCACATTTTCAGAAATTTTATCTAGAAAAGGCCAGTTTAGTTCTCAACTTTCCTTTTTTTTTACGAAAAGTTCTCAACTTTCTCAAACTCTGGATATAGTGTTAGTGTCTGCCGACGAGGTGCTAAATTTTGATGCGTGTTTTCTGAAAGAAAGAAAGAAAGAAAGAAAGAGTATGCTAAATTTCAGGTTGTTACCTGCATCTACGACCAGGACTCTGTCGCAATCCATGACCGTCGGTATCCTGTGCGCAATGCTGATGATGGTGCACTCTGCGAAGTCTTCCCGGATGATCCTCTGAATCACAGCATCGGTTTGGGAATCCACCGATGCAGTAGCCTCATCCATGAACAGTATTCTACTGTGTTTCAGCATCACTCGGCCTAGACAAAGCAGTTGCCGTTGTCCCACACTCCAGTTCTCACCGTTGTCGACAACTACATAAGCAAAAATATTCAAAACAATAAAACAATTCGCCAATATAATTTTATAAGAATATTTTGGCATGTTAATGCACAAAATTAGGGTTTTCAGTTAGTTTGTTCACCAAGAACAACCGTATGTAAAATTGAAGAAGTGAGCACTACTAGACTATAAGTAGGGTACCTGATGCGTCAAGCTTTTCAGGTTTTGATGTCACAGCTTCTTTCAGCTGACAACGGTCCAAGGCCTAAAGAGAAACAAGCTTATTAGGTTGTGAAGATGGTGAATGTTGTGGTGACGACAAATTAAATTTAGTATCGTTGGTTAATAAATACCTGCCAGATTTCAACATCCGAGTACTCCTCGAGCGGGTCAATGTTGCTCCGGATGGTACCTTCAAAGAGTACGGCTCTTGAGGGATGATACCGAACCGAGACCTCAGATCATGGAGTCCTAGGTGCAGATGTCAATGCCGTCGATCACTATCTTCCCTTCGGAAGGTTCCACTATTCTGAACAAGGCCTGGATCAGTGTTGATTTCCCACTGCCAGTTCTACCGACAACTCCAATCTTCTCCCCTCCGTGTATTTTTAGCGTGATGCCCTTCAGCACCAGCGGAGTGTTATGCCGGTACCTAACCTGCATATATACCATAACACACATGTTAAGTTGTTGTTCAGATGATCATGTTTTTCTGTTTCAGGACAAATGCAGCATGAAGAATTTACTTACCTTGAGATCAATGACGTCGATATCGCCTCTTGTCGGCCAGTTTGCAGCAGGTAGGCAGTCTTTGATCCTCCATTCAGCCTCAGATGGTATGTTTGTGAATTGCTTTATCCTCTCGACCGAGACCATTTTGTTTTCGATGAAGCAACTCATCCATACGGCCCAGAACAAGACTGAGTTGAGAGATAGACCATAGGAGAGCGATAGACCGACAAATTCTGCATCATATATAAGCAGAGTGAGATATATACACTGCATCATGAAAATGACTGCAACTCTCGACTTGAGAAGAAGTTTTGCGTACCTGGCTTGACGATGCTTTTGGGCAGAGTGACCATGAGCAAGGCCGTGAAGCAGAGAACAAAGCTCCCGATGAGCTCTAGGCGGAACCCGAGCCACTCGTTGGCACCGTTGTTGTGGAAGTCCATCCTCAAGCTGGAATTTACCCGTTTGAGGTTCTCCTGGAAGAAGCTATCCCCCTTCCTGAAGCACCTGATGGTCATGACACCCTGAACCGTCTCCGAGAAGTGATGGATCACCGGCGCCTTGGTGATGGACTCGAGCGAGTTAGCTCCCTCGATGTTGCAGGTAGTAGCCCTGCAAGTGCAATCCATCCAAATTAAGGTGTCGTCGGTTCTTCAAACAAAAAAGCATCGAATGTATGCACCAGCAGTTCATTATATTGGCAGAGGAACTTACCCGGTACCACAGGTTTAGTCCGATGAGAGGGACGATGGCGATGACCGATGGCCACGCCACCTGGCATGTGACGATGAGCACGCTGATCACCGTGATGTACATGGACACGCTGAGCCAGACGAAGAAGGGCAGGAACAGATCGACGTTGGTCTGGTCCGACGACGCCCTGCTGAGGATCCTGCCGGACGGGGTGGTGTCGAAGAAGGACATGGGCGCGTGGAGGATGCTATTGAGAATCTGCTTGAAGAAGGAGTTGGCGGTCTGGAGGCCGATGAAGGCCACGAGGAAAGACCGGCCCGACACGAGCACCACGGAGGCGGCGGCGATGATGGCGTACACCTGGATGAAGAGCGACGGCCGGAACGCGGCGGCGTTCTCGGCGGAGGTTCGTAGGCGAGCCAGTAGTCGCTGGCCAGCACGGAGCCCTGCCACGCAATGGACACGGCCACCACCAGCGCCACGCCCCACCACCCCCACGCCTCCGTGATGTAGTGCTTGTACACGGCCAGGCTCACGTGCCCGCTGGCGCGCTCCTCCTCCTTGATCAGCCGCGCCGACGCCTTCTCCTCCACCTTGGCCGCCACCACGGACACGTCGCCGTTCCCGTTCGACCTGCTGCTGCCGCGGCCATTGCCGGACGGCTGCCGGGAGACCGCCGGCGCCTCTCCCTTCTCCGTCACCGCGCTCTCCACGAGCTCCATGGAGCTGTCATGCGCCGCGACCAGCGCCGCGAAGTCGGAACCGCGCTGGATGAGCTCGTCGTACTTGCCAGATTGCGCTATCGTGCCATCCTTCATTACCTGCAAGTGCACACCACAACTTGATTAATTTCATTTCACTGTAATGACAGCAAGCAATGCACTACCACAACTCCACAAGTGCTTGGATATTACGAGTATGTTGCATGCAAACATGTAATGTAGTACTTACATATATGATATCGGCGTTGTGCAAGAAATCGACTTGGTGAGTCACAAGTACTACAGTCTTGTTCTTCAGAGCACCTCTCACACATTCCTGCAGAAACATTCAGTTCAGTCTATTTATGGAAGATAATTCGGTTCAGTCTAGCTAGTAAAACCCGTAGTACCACTACCATGGATCTGAGGAGTCAGTCAGGCACAGCATGCATACTGTAAGTACCTTGAAGATCTCACTGCCAGTGTGCGCATCGACGGCACTGAAGACGTCGTCGAGGAGGTAGATGTCGCAGTCCTGGTAGACGGCGCGGGCGAGCTGGATGCGCTGCTTCTGCCCGCCGCTGAGGTTGATCCCGCGCTCGCCGATCTCCGTCTGGTCACCGAACTCCATCATCTCCATGTCCTTCTCCAGGCAGCACACCCTGATCACCTCCTTGTACCGCTCCCCGTGCATGGGAAGCCCAAACAGGATGTTCTCCTCGATGGTGCCGTTCTGGATCCATGCCGTCTGCGCAACGTACGCAGTGGTGCCGCACACCTTCACCTGCAGCAAACAGATTCAGAACTACTGACTCAGTATCAATGCATCAATTTTAAGCGGAGTTCTGTTCTCTGGAAATATGCATGGTAATAAAGAAGCGGTAATAAAATAGTATGAACTTTTTTCCCTTGATGTCTGAAGTTCTGAACCATTATCCGAGTGACTAGTTGCAGGCAGAAGGTAATGTGGGGCCTACGCCATTGTGGCTTTGGGTTGCAATTTTATATTTATCTCCTTCTTAATCGATGAAAGCTTGTACATTTTCAAAGCTGTCAGAATTTTAGTGAAAGTTGGTACTGAAACTTTACAAGTTTGTAGGATACATATACTTACCTATACGTCCAGATTTTCTTCCCGGTCTTTTTAAACTTTGTAATACTGTTTTCCAGTGTAAAAACAGTATAAATAAAGTTTAAAAAGATTGTGCTGTTCTCGATTTTTTTCAACAACAAAAAAAGCTAGTATCTGTGTCTCGAGCTGTAAAGCGAATATCTGGTACGTTTTCATCTGGGGAAGTAGGTAGGAAGGATTGCTACTTCAACGTTGCCGGCACTCTGCCAGTGGCACATAGAGTCCTCAGCAGCGGCCTCAATCATGCAACGGAAGTCTTTATTAATTTCAACGGAGCAGTTGCATGTCTGCATGCCCGATCGATCCGGCCTGAGAGAGAGAGAGAGAGAGTGGACATCTCGACTTCCACGTGGTAGCTCTCTGAAACGTTCGTGCCCCCACCTCGCTGCTGCTGCTCCAGCATCGAAATGAAAGCTTGATCTAGAACAGGAAGCTGACGATGCCAGACTCACATGCATACATAGTTTTCACTTCTCTTGATGTAACGTACGGCCGGCCAGCTGAGCGATGGAGGATCTAATCTAAGTAGCACTCAACGCATTGTGTTTTCAGATCAGAACAAGTCTGATGATCTTGCTGTGTGGAGATCTAGGGGCACGTCCTTGAGTTTTGCGACTAGTTCTACTTGTACTCGATCCACCTGCTAGTAGCTACTCAATACTAGCTAGTATGATTTGTTGTCAGTTCTTGTTTAGAGCTCAGCTAGCGAATATCCAATAATTGGATTGGATTGAAGAAAAACATCTGGATGAGCGTACGAGCTACATACAGGCCACACTCCATGTGGCACAGCCCAGCTAGCTACTTCAGTCGATGCATGCAGGATTCAACAAGTTACAAGCATACAACTACGAGTCTACCCTACTTGTACTGACACTAGTATAAATACTTGTGCTCAAATTATTTGTTCTGCAGCAACAAGTACGGCATTTACGGGCGTGGGTGCATACTGTACACTACGTCTACGTACGTATTCTTCAGAATCTATTTATAAAACCAAGTTGGAAGAATGTACGAACCTTGCCGGAGACTTTTCGCATCTCGCCGAGGATGCATCCGAGCAGCGACGACTTGCCGGACCCGACCATGCCCACGACCGCCGCCAGCCTGCCGCTCTTGATCTCCAGGTCGATCCCCCGCAGCACCTCCTTCCCGGCCTCCGTCTCCTCGTCGTCCCACGTGAACACCCCGTCCCTCGCCTGCACGGCCACCCCGCCGTCGTTCGACGCCACGGGCTCCCTCTCCACCGCGCCGTCATCAAGCTCTGCGCTCGTCATGTACCTATTTCAAATCATCATTACTTCATTCGTTTCTACGTACATGCTCATCACAAACAAGCAAAGTAGGCACACGCAACGTACGAGTCGAGGCGCTGGAGCGAGATCATGGCCTGCGACGCCTGGATCATGGCCTGCGGGAAGTTCCTCATGGGCTCCTGCAGGATCTTGAACAGCGAGGTGGCGGTGAACACCAGCCCGGCGTCGAGCGGCACGCCGACGGCGACGCAGGTGCCGAATACCAGGGCCGACACCACGGTGGGCGCGCTCCAGAGCACGATGATGTTGCCCGAGATGGAGTACATGAAGCGGGTGAGCCAGCCGAACTCGAGGCGCCGGAAGCGGCCGATGCGGGCGTTGAAGTGCTCCTCCCACGCCTGGAACTTGATCACGCGCATGTAGCTCAGCATCTCGTTCGTCGCCTTCATCCGCTTGTCCCGCTCGCCGGACAGCGAGAACTGGTACCGGTTGTTGCGGCGGGTGCCGAGGAGGACGAACGCCATGACGCCGAACACGCCGATCAGAGCTGAGGTCACCGGCGGGCCCAGGTAGATGTACAGCAGCCCCAGCGCCACGCCCACCTGCACACATACATCGATCATCATTAGTTCGTATGTACGATTGTTTTTCGTGTCGGTCGACAGCCGACGTACGTGCCATTGCATATACTCGTCCATGCCATGCATATATTCATGTCTGCGTTCAGATCCACATTATTATCATTTCTGTGTAGATCAAAATAAAAAGTATTCAAAATCAATAGTTTGCAGGTTTGCCGGATATAGTATTGGCTACATCTAGATTTTGTTTCACATTTCTTGAAACTCATAAATGTGATATTCTAACAAAAAAAATTAACTAGAGGTATCACTCGAGCCAAAAATTAATCTCCACTCACAAAGTGTGCCTTGCTCAAAAAAAAAAAATTACTGGTTTATAACTAAAATGAAGAGGTCAGCAGATTTACTAATAAAAAAAACTCTCAACAACCTATTGTGTTGTTCTGAAAACGACTACTGGAAAACTAGTTCAACGCCGTGCGCAGAGATAGATGGAAGGGTGCAGTTAGGAATAGTACACAGTACTCCTACATAACAGTGAGCACATTAGGACAATCGATCTTGGGACACGTGACTACGTCCACGAACATCCAATCCGATCCGCGCGCGAGCTTCTTGAGGTTCTAGAAGCGGATCCCAGATTATTCAATGCATCTCAGCTACTTCTACTCCGGCCCCACCCAAGATAGTGAAATCAAATGTACAGTACTATCTAGCTTAGTTACTACGGAATGTGATGCTAGATTAAACGAGCTAGCTAGATAGTGTGAGAAATGTAGCTAGTGGCGTGTTCGTGCTTCCTGCAATTTTGGCAAAATTCAAGCTAGCCTGGGTCAACGAAAATTAGATTATTACTACTTGAAACGGCCCCACATGCATGATGGTACTATCTCCGTTCCACAATATAAAATGTTTTAGCATTTGTCTACCTTCACATGTACACAAATGTATTTAGACACCTTTCATGTGTATGTTCATCCACTTTAGTGTGTATCTAGACAATATGTGTGACACCTAAAACATCTTATATTGTGGAACGGAGGGAGTATGTTTGAAACCATGAAGCCGTGGAGAGTGATGTGCTATATACAGTACTCCCTCCGTTCCAAATTAGATGACTTCTATTTGTCCACATGCGGATGTATCTAGACCATGCGAATGTCATCTAATTTAGAACGGAGGAAGTAGTAGACTAATTATCAATGACTGGAGTGCCGTCCGGATTATATCATCAAGATAGTAGCTAGCTCACGTGGGAATATATCTAAATAAAGAGACGTACGTGCGACGATCTGGTGAGTCGATCGGTGGCTAGCTAGCGTCGTGGCATGGCTGCGAGCCACGCTTGGCACCTACTACCGCGATACCAGAAAAACTAGTAGCTCGTGGTCGCCGAGTGATAGAGATGTCTAGCCATAGGCATCTCTCTCTCGATTTCTTCTATGATCTTGTATCTTGTATGCTAGTATAATAGACAAGGAAATATTTGGAACCACGGTCCGTGTTTTCTTCTTCTTCAGTCAACGAGGGAAATTAAAAGTTTTCCAAAAAATAAAACCAGGGGAAAGACGACCATCAACAGCACAGGACAAACACATTCATGGCTGCCTCCCTCTGGCCTGTATCGCCACTGGGTTGCAAATCAGCAGTGTCGGCATTGGCCGCTCGATTCATCGCCAAGAAACAAAACCAAGTTATTAAATGCGTGTCGCAACTCGATCGCGACCTTTTGATCGATCGATCAGTCATCCGAGGCTGGGCCGGAGATAGGTTTTGTGTGTTCTATCTATGGACGCCCGGTTGAAAGGAACCCACTGAAATTATTACTTTTACCATAAAATAGTACTCCCTCCGATTGGAAATAATTGATATAGATCTGTCTAAATATAGATGTATGTAGACGCGATTTAGTGTGTAGATTCTGACAAATCTATGCCAACCATTTTCGATGGAATACTATTTTTTGTCCTGGTAGGGAGGTAATACTCCTAAAAGAAATCGAGTGAACACCCGTAGCTAGAATCACCGGATCCAGGACAGTGTGTGGTCTGCTAAGAAAAACGTGCAGCGTAATACTCAAGTGTGCAACGCACGCGCAGAGATGGAAGCAGTGCTGCTAGCAGCTAGTGCTACTGTAGCACAGTATAAGTGTACCGTGTTGCCGAAGAAGAAGAAGAAAGACGACAAATTCATATTGGAACTCAGAAAATGGGTATATGTTTTTTTATTTTTTTGCGCAGTCACATCGACCATGAAATCTACGAGAGACCGGCCGGCCGGCCGCCAGTTTGGAACATCAGAATACCCGAATACTAGACAAGTTTCAATTCGACAAGATTTGGAGAAGATTCGAGAAGATTGGAATCGATCGAGAAAGGAACATGTATGTACATACCTGGAGCGGCATGAGCCAGAGGTAGTGAATCTGGAGCATCATGTCGGACAGCTGCTGCGCGTCGACGGCCATGTAGTTGACGATCATGCCGAGCCCGTGCCTCTGCCTGGCCGAGCACGACAGCCGGAGCCCCTTCCGGTACAGCGCCGTGATCAGCGCGCCCCGGATCTGCATCCCCAGCTTCTGGCAGTGGAAATTGTACTGGTGGCTGCAGAAGGCCTCCACCGCCTTGGCCGCCAGCAGCGCCAGCACCAGCCGCACGCCCTCCCACAGCGGCCGGGGGACCGGCGCCGACGTGAAGCTCACGAAGCTCTGGATCAGCGTCGGGCCCACGTACATCACCGTGAGGCGGAGCAGGGCGAGCGAGGCGTTGACGAGGAAGAGCGGCCAGAAGCAGCGGAGCAGCGCGTGCCGGACCGGGTTGTTGTCGCGGCGCGCCCAGGCGGACGGCCAGTGCGAGACGAAGAGTGAGTGCATGCGCTCCGGGCGGTGCGCTGGGGCTAGGGTCGGCACGTCGGAGAGGTCGAGCGGTGAGCGGTAGCCGCGCTGGATCAAAGGGTTCATCCACGCCCACGACGCGCGGGATAGCCACGACGCCGCCGCGTACGGCGTTACGTTTTTGTCGTCCTTCGCGGCCGCCTGATCATCATCATCATCATCGGTGGTTTGTTGTTGTTCCTCGCTGGCCGCGGTGATGCCGGTGGCGCCGACGACGGCGAGGACGGGGAGAGGGAGGGACAGGGCGAGAGCGGCGATCGCGAGGTAGTCGTCGGGCAGGACGGCGGAGCCGAGAGCGAGGCGTGCGACGGCGGCGCCCGCGAGCAGCGCGGTGAGCGCGGGCGAGGCGAGCCAGAAGAGGCGCAGGGCGAGCGGGTGCGCCGCCGCGCGGAACCGCTTCTCGTGCGCCACCAGCGCGGCGGCCGCGAGGTGCGCCGCGAGCTGCAGCGCCAGGAACACCGCCTCCTCCAGGCCGCCGCTCCGAACAACGACGGAGAGGACGAGCAGCACGGCGTAGAACGCGGCGAGGACCGTGGACGCCGCGAGCGCCACGACGAAGCCCGCGCCGACGCGCACGGCGGCCCGGGGCCTGTCGAGCAGCGGCTTGTCGGCTCCGTCGCCGTTGGCTGCGCCGTCGCGGCGGCGGGACGAGAGGAGCTTGTGGGCGGCGAGGCAGAAGACGACGAGCAGGAACGCCGCGGACGCCGCCGAGAGCATGAGGCGCTGCGAGCAGGTGGAGAGGAAGAGGAAGGCGGCCCAGTCGAGGAAGGCGGGCGCGGCGGTGGGGAGGGAGCATGTCGTCGTGGTGAGCCACCACGGGGGCGTCGAGGCGAGCTCCATCGGCGTGTCGGTCAGCGGCGGCGGCGCATGCAGAGCCAGGGAAGGCTGGAGCAGAGAGAGTTTTGGGAGTATCTTCCAAGGGGAGAGGAGAGAACAGGGGAGGGATGATTGGAAATGATTTTTGATCGGTTTCAACGAGGAGGGTTTTATGATGACCAGTGGCAGCTTGGCTGTGTGGTTTGGACGCATCCACGCGAAATTTATTCGCAAATTTGGTTTGGTGGAATCTACTATCAAAAAAGCGTTTTATTCCAAAATAAATGTTGGGACAGCGTCTGCAATAAGGTGATGTATTCACACACCATACCTTGTACGATGAGCGCGACGAGTCGATGCATTGGATGGAGACCGTATACCTGCAATTCTGCAAGTAGTGCTTCAGGTCAATTTTGTTTCCCCGAAAATCCGATCCGGTTCCACAATGGCGGGATACACAGAATCTTCATTTATTGTGTAGTTTTTAGAATCAAAATTTACAAATCAGCGGCCGTTCAAAGTCCTATCATGTATCTACCAGCGAAACAAGGAATACAAAGCGATCTATACATCTTGTAATCTAAGGTTGCCAAGCTGCACAAGAATTGTGGGGGGTTCTTGATCTACAAAATTTAGTCGATGAGGCATCCATGATGGACAGGTCGCGATCTGCAGTTCTTGAATATATTCTTCGGTTACAAGATCATTCATTGCCAGGCTTATCATCGGTTAATTTGAAAGAAGTCGTTACTGTTACTTGCTGGTATCTGTGGTGTCTGAGACCACGCCGTGTGCGGAATGAAGAGATCCCATCGTATGTCAAATGCAGGATGTCTATATTAGTAATTGATAGAGGAGACCGTATGACGTGGGGTACCACGGCAAATCACATGGTTCGATACCTAGGGTTAAGATTAAGGGAAGAGATTTGGTAGCGCTGATAGTATCGTCGGCTGACAAGCAAGGTTTACCCAGGTTTAGTCCTCCGGAGGATAACACCCTACTTTCTGCTTGTCTGGTTATTGATGTATGAGGTGTACAAAGGAGCTACAATGGCGTCCCGGCGAGATGCGATCTTGCTAGGATTTTGGTGGAATGAGTATTGCGTGACCTAGATCGGCGGCCCTCCCAGCCTTTATATAGGAGGCTGGGTCTCGGAGATTCGCATCCGATTAGGTTACAGGTAACGTAGGTTTCTACCAACTTAGGCTTTGCTTGTTTTGGAGCGTACGTCGTCCTCTTGGGCCCCCTTGATAGACCTTGGCTGTGGCTTGCTGGCAGGCTTGTCACTGGGCCTTAGCTTCTACGTGCACCAGGTGTCCTCATGGTGGGGCACCCAAAGGGTAGGCCCACGTCACCGTATACCTACAAATTTGCAGGTAGTGATTCAGTTTGATTTTCTTTCCCCCAAAAATTCGATCTGGTTCCACAATGACGGGAATAGTTGTATGTTAGTTAAGTTCTTTTCTTGCATAGTATTCAGTATCAAAAGATCACAGATCGAGGGTCATTCAACGTCACAACACGTATAAACAAGCGAAATAAGAAGTACAAAACACCTCTATGCATCTTGTAATCTAAGTGGGTGCCGCTGGCCAATCTGGTTGAAAATAGCTCGTATGACCGTCATCAACCGAGTGCGTTCTGAATCATATCTCCGCTGATCTACAGGGAGGAGGTAGAACTACATGTGTATCCCATAGGTAGCTTTGTATATTACCCTCAAAACCTTTGGAACATAGGTCTTATTAAAACAACATCGTTTCTGCAATTTTAAATTGCCCAAATAAAGCACGGATTTGAGCTTTTATTTTCTAGTCAATCCCATAATTGTAACATCATAAGGAGGTGAAATATTAAAAGTGAAATGAACAACTCTCCAAACAAAATTCTCAAATAGACATGAAATAAAAAGATGATCATCAATAGATTCATGTGAATAAGAAAAGGCACACTTTGTACATTCTGTCCAAGGTATTTTAACTAAGTTGTCTTTCATGAGAAAGACCTTCCTATTAAAAAAAAACACATTAAGATATTTATCTTTAATGGTAGCTTTAATTTTCTTAAATATTTTCGTAAATACCTAGCGTGTCCATTCATAAAGTTCTCATACAAAGACTTGACCGAGAACACATCCAACGAAGTTAGCTTCCACGAAAAACTATATGACTCATTAGACGCCACATTAACCTCTCTACTAAATGCAGCCACGCTACCCATTCGTCCCCATTTAAGTTGCGTCTGAATTCAATGTTTAGTGTCGTATTTGCTATGCAAAAAGGACCTTTCTTATGTTGCACTAGGTTATAAAGCAATGGATATTGAGACGCAAGAGGGGTGGCACCTAACCATGAGTCTTCCCAAAAGCGAGTCTTTGTCCGTCGCGCATAACAAAAGAGTATCCCTCAAAAAAACTCATTGTTAACGCCCATGAGTTCCTTCCAAAAGGGAGAGTCGGTAGGTTTAGCTTGCACTTGCCATAAAGTTTTATGTCTTATGTACTTATTATGTAGCAGTTCCCGCCATGTCCTTTATTTATTAAGTTACTTAAACAACCATTTGCTGAGTAGACATATATTCTTTATCTCAAGTACTTCAATGCCTGAACCGCCCTAATCTTTTGGCCGACAAATAATATTTCATTTTTTTAGGCAGTATTTCTTCTTATGTTGATCACTTGCCAGAAGAAAAAAGACCGATAATAGTCCGGTCTTTTTTTTTACCCCTGTGGTTATTTCAAAGAAAGGCAATAAAAATATAGGAAGACTAGTGTTAGAACAGGATTATGTAGGACAAGACGATCTCTGTATGAGAGAATTATCCCTAACCAGTAACCTAGATTTTGCTAAAAGCGGTCTTCTACTGGTTTACATTCTTATTTAGAAGTTTCTTGTAATGGATTGGGATACCAAAGTATTTAAAAGGAAGGGAGCCGGTCTCGCATCCAAAAATCTGCTTATACTCCTTGCCAAAAACGATAGATCTCGCTTTTACAAAAAAATGATCTTAAAACCCAAGAGTTGCTCAAATATACAAAGAATTAGTTTCATGTTTAGAACCTTCTCAAGGTAATGATCCTACCATCTGCATATTGTAGGATAGAAACCCGTCCATCCACAAGATGAGGAATAAGACCACCTACATGCATATCCTCCATAGCTCTAACTATAAGGATGGACAACATATCAGCGACAATATTTAGACAAAATAGGAGATTGTGGATCTTCTTTCCTTAGAACTTCAAGTGTCTGAAATTAGTGATCAATGTCGTCATTGACTATAATTCTAACACTCCCACATCACACAAACCTTGCAATCCATTGACAACACATAGGTGCAAACCTTTTCATGCGCAACACTTGGCAGAAAAGACCATTTTCTTTATTATACGCCTTTCCAAAATCAATTTTAAAAAGCACATCATAAAATTTGTTCTTATGTAAGTCATGAATGCTCTCATGAAGAACGACAACTCCCTCAAGGATACGTCTTTCGGGCATAAAATTTATCGTAGTAGGTATAACGACAACGTCACTCTCTCTTCGTTAACTATTATGACACATTAGCAAAATGTTTATAAACCCGTGATATGAAAACCAAATCTCAAACATAAATTTTCCCTGCTAAAAAGTCTAAAACCTAATAAATTTCGTCATTAATGCCTATCAAATTGCATGCGGAAAGAATGGGCTGGCTCCAAAATCTAGTAAAAGTCCTAGCACCACTCACTCCATTAAGCCAATGCAAAGAAAAATCATGTTGTTTTAAATCACTAAGGAAAACCTTTATCATGTTCACCCAAACCTCTAGTATTCCAAAAGGCAGCAACCATTTATCTCTCATGCTTATATAATTTAAGACCCTAAACCTTATCCAATACTCTAAAATGACTCTTTAATTTAACAACAATAGTTTTCTTACTACTAAATTTCCCTACAATGGCCAAACTTATAATTTCAACTGCCAAAATCATTATGTAGACAATCATAAGCTGAATATCCAGCACCCCCTAGGGGGGGGGGGGGGGGGGGAGGTGCAGGAGCGGAGGTACATTGTTGCCAAAGTGGGTCTTTACTAAAGTACATATCAATTTATGGCTCATTTACATGTCCTATTATGTGTTCTGGCCCCTACTTAGACCCCAGATGTTTTTCTTTTGGGTTTTGGCCCTGCCTCCGGTTTTGGTCAAGCTCCGCTAGTGGGAAGGTGACCAAAGTTGGGTAAAAATACATAAAATACGGTCTCACATTTTCGAACGCGGTACACACGCCGTCTGATGCTGAAATAGTGGGGTGGAATATAAAGTTAACAGTCAAAACGATTTGCTCGTATGCGGTCCCACGTGTTATAAAATGAGTCAAACAAATGGCAAATTGTCTAGATCTAATGGCAACCGACGTCAAATACGTTGAGTGGTGTAGAAGTAACTAAATAGCGTGAGTTAGTTGATTTTTGTCAACTCAATGACAACTAGGGACATAGCCTAAATTTCGGCGTGAACTGTGACACAGTCGTAATTAACCCTTTATTTTTTTGGTATATGTTTGAAGTCATATCAATGCCTTGGCGAGCAAGCCCATGGTTTCTGATCATGAATTGTTTCGCAAGCAAGAAATAGTCAAAATTGGACGACGACCCGTGCACTGCCCAAGTGTCGATGATCCAAATTTGGCTTCCTTGCGACGCGCCCCATTCTTCTTTTCATCATCGGCCGCCAAGCATGTGGTGCTGACCGCAATGCTTTTCCCAGTCAAATGATGAATACATACGGAAATTTCCGTTTCAAACAAAAAAAAGGGAAACTGATGAAAATATAATTATGTGAGCAGTGGGACACGAGAGTTCTTCTCGTTGACTGGGATATCGGGTAGTGATTTGGACTCCTTTTTTAATGTAGCGGCAAGATCAGGCCTGCCTGAACTAAACAAGAAATGAAACATCTAGCTCGACGCACATGCACACTTATTCAGGTATTGTGCTAAACTAAGCCCATGCAGTACTGTACTTTGCCATGATCACAGTAAACGTTTCCTATTTTTAGTGTCTTCTTATGTCCATTCGTGCTATTTCAAGATTTTCTTGTCTTAATCCTCATCATAATACATTTATTGCTGGGAACGCTAACTTTGAAAATACATAGCCCCAACGTTTCAAAGCGGACTTCATAATTGCGAACATCCAGCTCTTAAATTACGGCGTGTAGTTTGAAGGTTTCAGCAAAAAAAAAAAAAAAACTAGAACTCGGCATAATATGTTTTACTCACCACCCCACCATACCACGGAACCACTAATCGCCTGCGCCATCAAACAAGACCTCCGGACAAGATCTGGGAGTTGCCACTACCAAAGTACCGACGACACCAGGGACCCCCGCCGCCCGCTCCTCGCCACCCACATGGCTAACGAGAGAGGCCACCACTGCCGCAACACCGCTCGCCGGAGAGCTGTCTGCGCAGTCCACCTTTTAGAGCCGCCACCCCGACATCCATCTTGCAACCTTGGAGGCGGCAAACAATCCCGCCGCAGCAAGCTGAACGACGCTTATGTAGGGTTCCGGTGCCTGATCTAGCCCCTGGCCCACATCCGGCCAGCACGAGGGGTAACGGAGGTGAAACGAGCACGGGGACACGACGACTCTGTGCCGCTCGCAGAACCCATCTGGGTCGTCCGCTTGGCCCCGATATGGCACCCCATCCATAGCGCAGTTAGGAGAGGTGTGCGTCGCCAAGCCAACCACGAGAGTGGTCTGGATTCTTCAAGTTCCAACTTCTTTCCAATTCGCCGACATTTTTCATAAGGATTGTCATCTTCATTCATCCTGGATTTTCGGACCAGTCTCAACATACACAAAGACACCCGTTTTCGACTGGGTGACTGTCAGTCTTCTTTTTGTACTCCCTCCGTACGGAAAAGGATGTTTTGATTTGTCTAAATTTAGATGTATCTAGACATGTATTAGTGTGTACATACATCTATATTTAGACAAAGTCAAGACATCCTTTTCCGGATGGAGGGAGTACAATATACGACTTGTATTGTAATAATTGGGTGTATATCCGGAACGACAATCGTGGATTTGACGCACTTGTAGAATCTAGAAGCCCATGCAGTACTGTACTTTGCCATGATCACAGTAAACGTTTCCTATTTTTAGTGTCTTCTTATGTCCATTCGTGCTATTTCAAGATTTTCTTGTCTTAATCCTCATCATAATACATTTATTGCTGGGAACGCTAACTTTGAAAATACATAGTCCCAACGTTTCAAACCGGACTTCATAATTGCGAACATCCAGCTCTTAAATTACGGCGTGTAGTTTGAAGGTTTCAGCAAAAAAAAAAAAACTAGAACTCGGCATAATATGTTTTACTCACCACCCCACCACACCACGGAACCACTAATCGCCCGCGCCATCAAACAAGACCTCCGGACAAGATCTGGGAGTTGCCACTACCAAAGTACCGACGACACCACCAGGGACCCCCGCCGCCCGCTCCTCGCCACCCACATGGCTAACGAGAGAGGCCACCACTGGCGCAACACCGCTCGCTGGAGAGCTGTCCGCGCAGTCCACCTTTTAGAGCCCCCACCCCGACATCCATCTTGCAACCTTGGAGGCGGCAAACAATCCCGCCGCAGCAAGCTGAACGACGCTTATGTAGGGTTCCGGTGCCTGATCTAGCCCCTGGCCCACATCCGGCCAGCACGAGGGGTAACGGAGGTGAAACGAGCACGGGGACAAGACGACTCTGTGCCGCTCGCATAACCCATCTGGGTCGTCCGCTTGGCCTCGATATGGCGCCCCAGCCATAGCGCAGTTAGGAGAGGTATGCGTCGCCAAGCCAACCACAGGAGTGGTCTGGATTCTTCAAGTTCCAACTTCTTTCCAATTCGCCGACATTTTTCATAAGAATTGTCATCTTCATTCATCCTGGATTTTCGGAACAGTTTGAACATACACAAAGACACCCGTGTTTTCGACTGGGTGACTGTCAGTCTTCTTTTTGTACTCCCTTCGTACGGAAAAGGATGTCTTTGATTTGTCTAAATTTAGATGTATCTAGACATGTATTAGTGTGTACATACATCTATATTTAGACAAAGTCAAAGACATCCTTTTCTGGATGGAGGGAGTACAATATACGACTTGTATTGTAATAATTGGGTGTATATCCGGAACGACAATCGTGGATTTGACGCACTTGTAGAATCTAGATACACATGCCCTGACAAAGGGAGGAGGAGGTCATTCTCAAATCTTTTACGACAACCACAAGCGTACAAGTGCATTCACTGATTGACGTACAGGAAAACAAGTTCCACCCAGATCGTGGCACAAATTCGCCCCGGAGAAAAACTGAGAACCAGACAAGGCTCCTGGCGACGTGGATGTTGAGGCAACCATCCAACGAAGACTGAACGGAAGGAAGAGCAGATGCAAGAGGACGTGATGGGTTTGGTGCCGTCCGTGGTGGTAAGTATGGCCTGCGCCCAGCGGCGGCGCCACGTCCTACGCCATCAGCAAGCGGCTAAGAATCACTCAATATGGTCGAGGACACAGGCTAGCTAGGAGATACTCCTACTACATGGGACGCTGACTATACACCTACCTAGCTAGCTACACGTTTTGCTGAGGAAAATTGGGCTGAAGCCTTGATCCATCACCATGGACCAGAGATCTCCACGACACGTTTGCCTTGCCGGAAGACTGCGAGCGTGAACGCTACTCTACCAGTAGGCTTCACTCACAAGCACCACATGGTAGAAGAAGAAGAATCTTGCTTCATTAATCGCAGATTCAACGCGACCCATGAACGATTCAGCGACAATTATCTGTTCAGAGTTCAGTCTTCGGAACAATTTTTTTTTTGTTATATATATAGACATGCCCTGCCCTTTCCCCGATGTTTCGTTTTTTTTTTTGAATTTTTCCACATATATTAAACCGACAAAGAGTACACGATTACATCGATTACAAAAACAAAACTAAAAAAGACGAGCAAATCTATGAGATCTTCAAGCTCTTTCTTCATCCATGACACAATCTTGTACTTTTTTGAAGGCAGCCGTAGAACAACGCCGAAAACACCAAACCACATACCTGTGAATACCACCGAAGGTTCTCCCTTTTTAATTTTGAGCCGCAATGCCAAAGCTTTGTGCACGCACGCAGCCATTAAATTAATCAAGCAACATCGGCAAGAGCACCACCACTGATATTCCAGGGACAAATAACCGTACCACTTTGTCGACGTCGTTGGGAGACGAGAGAACGAATCACCATCCTCGATGTTTCGTTTCGTTTGACACCTGCGCAAACAAATTCATTTTCCCAAGTCGCCGCGAAAGTGACTGGTCGTGACGAAGGAGTACGACAGATATGTGCTCTACAAATCATTGTTCCGCTGGCTGGCCGGGCTTCCATTCGGTGATACCCCAACGTACACGGCTTCAATTAACCAATGGTACGTGGATGACAAGTAAAATGATGTATCCTCACATCGATACTACTGTAATAAGTATTCGTGGTACGGAGTAGCTGGTGGGTCGTCGTCTTCCAACGACTCGCGTCAACGACGAGCCACCGGATCAGACACAGAGCAGCTTTATGAACACAAATACAGCTGCACCGTACAGGAGCTGAACCGACAGCATACGACATTGGCAAAGACTTTACATAAGAGCAAGGGCAATAAGAGAGCCCGCTGCCGGCTCTACACCCTTGCCATGTCACCGTATAGCCACCGTATAGTCTAATTGGTACAATAAGTTGCCTCTTAGACTGACTCTTAGATTGGATTTAATACAGATTAATTCCTAGCTGGGACGCATGTGATTGGAAGTAATGAGCTAACCGCCGGCATAAAGCTAGCTGCCCGGCTGCAAGTTAGCTGCATGGCCTCGTACGCAGCGCAAGAGCCCGGCGATAGCTGAGTCGCCCGCTCCACTCTCTCTCCTTGTTTCTCTCTCTTCCACGTAGGAGTTTGATGACATGGCAAGTCTTATAGCCAGCTGACTCATCCTTATTATACTTGCTCTAAGGAAAACAGGGCAGATGATTCGAGTTAAATGGAAGCTATCATTCAGCCTAACCATAGAAATCATAGCCTATATATCAGGTCATGTAACTGTTTAGGGTTTCCAGCATTGATAACACCTATCAGATCATTTGCTATCCTCAATTTGAGTACAACAAACAGAGAAAATAGAACACAATCTGATGGGCAGAATATTTACCTTGATTCCTACACATTCATCTTGGACCTTGTTCTTTCAGCACCTCTTGGATGGGTTTGGTGGTAAGTATGGCCTGCGCCTGGCGGCGCGGACACACAGGCTAGGAGATACATGCGGCTTAGACGTGTAACCTGTTGCTCTTCTTCAGTATCGTCACCGTCTCTTCTTTGCTCCGAATCGCCAACAGCCGAGGAAAATTGGGAGCACAGTGCTGAACCACAGATCTGCACGACACGTTGCCTGAGAAGAATGTGAGCGTGAACGCTACTCCAGTAGGCACACGGTAAAAGAAGAAGAAGAATCTTGCTTTATCGCATATTCAACGTGACCCGTGAATGGTTCCGCGACAATTATCTGCTGTTCAGAGTTCAGTCTTCGGAACAAATTATAAGTATAAACTTGCGGTGCACTTTCCTGGACGTTTCGTTTTGACACCTGCATGCGTAAACCACGAAAGACATCATTCATTCATTTTCCAAAGTCGCTGAGAGTGACTTGGTTGTGAATACGACGGTTATGTGCTTTATTAACATTTTTTTTTTCCTTTGAAACTGAGTGCTTTATTAACCATTGTTCCGCTGGCTGGCTGGCTGGGCTTCCATTCGGTGAGTACATGGCACAAGAACAACCCAACCCAACGCACACGGCTTCAATTAACCAATGGAGGATGATAAGTAATTAATCTGCTGTATCTTGACACTGATACTAATAAATATAATCGTGGTACGGAGTAGATGGTGGGTCGTTTTCTATCGACCGGCGTCATGTCAACAGGAAAGAAGAAAAAGGTGATTACCACGTCAAAAACAGGGCATTAAAATCACCTGAAACCAAAAAAGAAATCAATGGTTCACATTATTATTTCATTTCCTAAAAACTTTAACGCTGATTTCATACCGTCTGCAACAAAATTAAGTAGACATGTCTGATTGTCACATGGCAGCTCAAAAACGTAGTAGTATTAGACACAATTATTATATATAACCTCGTGGGCATCTGACAACCGACGATCCACCAGATCACACATGAAGCAACTTATGAACACAAATACAGCTGCACCGTACAAGAGCTGAGCTGACAGCATACTACACACATGTATCATGAACCTTGCACTAAAACATGTCTAGATACATGTGTGTACTAGCTAGGTAGAGAGTCTTATATTTTGATACGGATGGAGTAAGAAACTGCAAGGTCTCAGCAATTAAATGGAAATGAAAGCTTCATTGCTTCCTTGTATACGATTCACAGAGAGATCTTGACAACAAATATAAGCGATTGATACATGTGTACTCAAGTGTGCATGTTAGGGATGGTAAAATCATTTCACTTGTAGCCATCCTCTATTTACTTTTGATCAAGGGATTTCACATGTTCCTGCTGGATAATTTCTTTTCTCCAGTGATCTCCTTAGTGATAGGGTAATCTTAAGAGTCAAAGTAGACAGGGTGTCATTTACAAACGCGCACACGCCAGTAATAACCAGCGTCACCGAACTGCACCCACCTGTACAAAACAGTGCTAAAAATATCATCTAGGTTTTTTTTTAAAACGAGGGAAAAGCTTTGCCTTTATATTGATACTAGCTAAATGCCCGTGCGTTGCTACGGGTTGAGTTTTATTGAATATTTTTATCCTGAAGAATTTCAACCCTTCGAATGTCGATACATTTTTGTTATATCCTATATCTAAACTATTACATATTAGAATCAAATTTTCATTCCATCAATATAATGGTTATGATATGTATGTCTAATAATAAAAGGAGGACCGCGTTGATAAGTTTGCGGAGAACATGTTCCCTCTGCAGTTCAACCACAATGGGCGTCCTGGTCCCTGTTCTCCCCTGTCGGCTGCGCCACACAGTTGTACCACCACCGAATCCTAATTAAAGAGCTAACACACATGAAGATATCCAAGGTCATCTCGAGGCGAGATGAAGCCTTCTGCAACCAAAATGTCAACCAGAGTCTCCCTGCTTAAGATATAGCCTCTAAAAAAAATTGAAACAACATGAGGCATTGGTTGAGGTGTGCTACTCCACCGTTCCAGCAGCATCTGTAACCTTGCAAGGGCGACCGGTCACCAAGATGACACTTCCAGGACGCCCATACATCAGCCGCGGCGCAACGAGCGTCTCAAACTCTGCACTGTCCTCACACAAAGCATTATCAAGGACAAGAAGAAACATCTTGGACATGACCAAATCCCTGATACCACCTCCACATTGCCCCAGATCATGCTGCCACCCCCTTGGTCGCCGACTCTATGATCTCCTTCGTCGACATCGTCATGTCGAACGACTCCGGCAGGCAAACCCACATCCTCAAGACGAAGTAGTCTTGTACTCATTGAACACTTGGCATCAACATTCATACTACAGGCAGGCCTACATGACAAAAGAGAGAAAATTTAGAAACAGCATACAATTTGATGGTAGTGCTAAGCATTCCACCACTACCCAGGCATTTCAGTAATCTACCACAACTGGAATTTAAGACCAGCGAAGTCCAATACCTCAAACAGAAGTTATGCCCCCACATATATCTCAAGAAAGAAAGTACAATAGATCGATATTACGTTATATTTACAGCTTGCTTGCTGGGTTGGTGCAATAGAGTTCACACCATAGCTAGGAAGCTGCACCGCGACACTAAGATAAATTCCGTTCTGTGGCATATTCCATGCAGCATATACGATAAATGAGACGAATTCCATTTAGAATCAAACAGAAGTACTAAAGTCATCACACACCACAAATCGTCTAGCACTCCATGTTTAGAATCTTCGCCGCAAATCCATTTTATCATGCAAAGGCTTCAACCATTCAGGTAGGCACTTAAAGTCAGGGAATGTATCCTGTCAGATTAACATAGATAATCTGTCCTCTCTAAGCAATCAGGGTACCAGTTGCATTCAAGGTTACAAAGTTTGACTTTGAAAAGATCGACATGCTTGATGCTGATCTATTATATCTGACCAAGTTAATTTTTAGAAAGCAATGATGATCTGAATTGCAGCTTTTGATATAGTATCAATCAAAATAATAACATAAGAACTGAAGACATAGTTAAGTTTCAGAAAGCAACGATGATCTGAATTGCAGCTTTTGATATATTATCTATCAACATGATAACATAAGAACTCAAGACGTAGTTATGCTTTTACGTAGAAACACCTTTTTAGGATTGGCAAGTGCTACTGCACTTAAGCTTAATGCAAAGCGGACAATCCTAACCTTGTGAGAGGTGAAGATACCACTTGGCCTTTTTATATAAATCTGAATATTCCTGTAAGACATAGTTTAATCAGCACCACAATATGCAGCCAGTTCAGTCTCAGGTGACAAATGGCTTTCACAAATTCAGAGAGAGGGATCAATCCAGACCGGCAAAGCATACATATTTGGCAAGATGAGACATTAGAAGAAGCACAAAGAGGAGGAGTCCCAATCCAGACCAGGCGGGCAACCAAGCAGCAAGGGTATGGTGTGGTCGAACTCCATTTGCGCAAGGCATGAAACTGGACTGCTATATAAAATATTGAACCTGGACTGCTCTATACAATATCGAATTTGTTTGCAGAACCTCCACAAGATGGCAAGACGCACTGAGCAAGACACACTGAGGATCCTATGATGTCTTTCTGAGCCTTCTTTGGTTCAGCACTTCACCCTAAAGAAAGCTGTGAATGCTAAGACAACGGATTAAAAGCCTGAAAATGCGGCTTTCACATGGAATTTTAACGACAAGCAGAAAAATGATGCCACGATTGCAGAAACTAATGATTGAAAACATCAGAAAATTGCAATACAAGAGATAGATTTGTATACTGCCTAAACAGCTGCAACACTTCAATAGTCAAATGCACGCAAGATTTATAACCTATGTTGGTTGGCAACATGGAGTAGAAGGATATTTATTTGAAAGTGGCGACAGAAAACATCAAGCTACTCTAGCATAAGGTGTGGCATAAGCTGTCTTTAGTTTGTCCCTTACTATACAAACCTCCAGCTTGGTAAAAGTTTCTTAACTGAATTATCATAAGGTGTGGCGTAAGCTGTCTTTAGGACATCAGTTAACTGAACAACATGGGGAATTGCTTATAGTAGTAAGCTACATGGTACAATGTTGATATGAAACCAACCTGTTAGTAGTCAGGCATGTTCACAGGAATTAGCACCAAAACCTGATCCAAATTAAGCCATCAATTGGTGGTTCTCCTCCGAACACGAACAAGAAAACCCAAGGCTCGGCTCCTCTTCCGTCCTCTTCCTCCTTTCTCTCCTCTAGGCACCTGAAAAGAAGAATATAAAATGTTGCTAGTAAAATCAAACATAGAGTGCAGGTTGGATCCGTGGTCTCCCTGACCAGATCAGGAAGGGGGTTATAATGGCTCGAGGTTAGTCCGATGTGGTGAGGTGGGCTGGGAGTGGCGCAGTGGAGGAGGTGGGCGTTGCGTCGACGATGGCGACGGCTTCTCTCCCGCGTCGTCCAGCTAGACCCATTCGAGGCAGCAGAAGATGCTAACGACGTCGACCACAGCTTACCGAGGAGCTCGCGTAGGCGGCTTGGGATGGCGCGGTGGTGGTGGCGGTGGCGGATGGGCGAGGAGGCCGGGCGATTTGGATCCAGTGGAGTGGATAGATTAGGGTTGGGCTGCGGATTATTTGCCTAGTTTCGGAGGGGCTAAACTGCAAAGGGGCGACGTAGGTACTGCGGGACGAAGAGTTGGACGAAGAAAACCGTACGGCAGACTAAGGAACCAAAATTTTCTTTTAGATAGGATAGATATAGAAGGAGCAAACATGACACGGCCGCGGCCAAATTAAAAACCGAACATAAAGGGGCGTACTAAAAACAAAATTAGCAGCCCCGCTAGAGGACTAGATCAACCCACACCGTCCACTCATCATCTAGGTTACAAGGCAAGCCAAAGCAAGCAGCCATAGTACATACAGTTCGAAACTTGCATGCATATGGTACCAACTATATGCTATGGACATACTAGGTGGGTATGTGGACGATGTGGTCGGCAGCGTTTGAGCCCCTGTTTGATTACGTTTTCATCTCATACTTAGCATTAGTGCATTACCTAGGGTGAGGCAGGGCTCAAAGCTGGTCCAGATTAGCATGCGCATGTGTACAATCTCAGACCTCGCACACACTTAAGGGTGCAAGTGGGACTACATGCTGGAAACTGTTGTTTCTGAAAGGAATATGCCCGAGAGGCAATAATAAAGTGGTTATTATCTTATTCCATGTTTATGATAAATGTTTATTTCTCATGCTAGAATTCTATTAAACGGAAACGTTGATACATGTGTGACTAATAAACAAGTAAGAGTTCCTAGTAACGCCTCTCGTTTAACTAGCTCGTTGATTAACCGATGATCAAGGTTTCCTGATCATGAGCATTGGATGTTGTTAATAACGGGATCGCGTCATTAGGAGAATGATGTGATGAACATACACCCAAAGTAGATATAGCAATGCGATTAAGTCATTAAGTTTACATTGTTGTATCAATCACATACGAAGTAACTCTAATCCTTAGACCATGAGATCATGTCAATCACTAACACCGGATGAGTGCTTTGATGACATCAAACGTCACACCGTGAAAGGGTGACTATAAAGGTGGCATTGGGTACTCTGAAAGTATTAGTTGAGGCTCATGGATCAAGAGTGGGATTTGTCCATCCAAATGACGGAGAGATATACTCTGGGCCCTCTCTGTGATATCACATCGACACCGCTTGCAAGCACGTGACTAGGTCACAAGGATGTCATATCATGGAACGAGTAAAGAGTACTTGTCGGTAACGAGATCAAACTAGGTATAGTTGATACCAATGATCGGATCTCGGACAAGTAAAATATCGTGAGACAAAAGGAATTGGTTACAACGTTTATGGTTCACGCGATCACAAGATTCATCGTTGAATGTGTAGGAGTCATTACGGATCTCCAGATCCCGCTGTTGACTATTGGTTGGAGAGGTGTCTCGATCATGTCTACATTATTCACGAACCGTAGGGTGACACACTTAAGGTTTGCCGACGCTTTTGAGAGGATGCGGAATATTGGAGAAAAGTTTGGACAGCACCGAAATTGTTTCAGGTAATATTAAAATAGTTCAAGGGGGTAAGTGTCAATGTTTGTTGATTAAAAGAATCAGCAAATATTAAATCTCAAATAAAAGAATTAAAAATGTTTTATTCATTTATGGGAGAAAAACTCTTGGATTTATGAGTGGGAGTTTCTAGCAAATTAAGAGGAAGTTTCAGGTGATTTAATATGGAGTTACCACTCACATTAAGAGGAATAAAATGGGGATTTTCTTCTTGGGCTGGCGCATCCCCAAGGAGCTGCTGCCTCCCCTCTCCTATATATTGAGTGGTGGTACTCCTCTCTCACTTGTTTTTTCACTTGTCCACTTGTTCCTCTTCCCGCTATTCCACCGAAAAAGACATGGCTTAGGCGAAGCCCTGCAGAAATAGTTTCTCCACCACACCACGCCGTCGTGTTGTTGGATTTCCCGGTGGATCCCCTACTTCCGCTGCCCCGCTGGAACGAGGGAACGGAGGTCGTCGTCAAGTTGTACGTGTGACCAAGCACGGAAACGCTGCCCGTTGCAGCGTTCATCTTCGCGATCTTGAGATCGGCAAGTGATCGACTACACCGTCCACGAGAATCATTCTCGAAACGCTTTTGGTCTTCAAGGGTGAGTTCTTTTGGAACTTGGTTCTACCCGTTGCTCACATCCACTAGATTAGATCTTGGTGTCTTGGTTGTTCTTACCGTAGGAAAAATTTTGTTTTCTATGCTTCGAACCCATCAGTTTCCAGCATTGATAACACCTAGCAGATCATTGGCTATCCTCAATTTGAGTATAACAAACAAAGAAAATATAATACTCCCTCCGTATCAAAATGTAAGATTTTTTAGCATGTTGGGCCATGGACATGTTTTAGTGCAAGATTCATGTGAATTTTGTACTAAAACATGTCCATTTGCATGTTGGGCCCAAAATGCTAAAAGGTCTTATATTTTGATACGGAGCGAGTACAATCTAATGGGCAGAATATTTACCTTGATTCCTACATATTCATCTTCAACCTTGTTCTTTCAGCACCTCTTGGACCTTGGCTTTGGTGGTCCTGTTTGGAGCTCCAAATACCAATCGGAAGACAGAAGCAATAAACAAGACTTTCCTACCCTATTGGGTTATACAGAAATTGCAATTTGCACAGGATTTAACATCGGACCAATTTTTTTAACAAAAGGCAACCTAGGATTTGCTATGCTACAGCCTACAGGGTAAGAGTAATTCAGAGAAAAAGTAAACCAGGTCGATATGCATACCTGATCTTACCAAGTGTTGTTGTTTGCTAAATAAAATGGGATTTTAAAACTATATTTGTCCTAGCACGTAGCCGTCCATATGTGATAAAATTGAATTGCACTAGTAAGTGCTGCCCCGACATGAATCGATCAAAAATTTAACAGTGGCAATATATAAATATTTACTAGTCGGAATCATCCAATGGCACCTCCAGAAAAGTTAAAAATTCGCCTTCAGTTGAATCTGATACCAAACTCAGTAATCCCTCCACTTCAACAAAGCTAACTACTGAGTTTTTTGAGTGGTCACCACCTGAATTTTCATATATATATGAGCAGGCCTAAATTACTACTCCCTCCGTACCATAATATAAGATGTTTTAGCTATTCTAATCGCCGACTAAATACGGATATACATATTATACTATGGTACGGGGGAGTAGTACACAAAAACATCAAAGTTGACTCTACATCTCTTGAGTTATATATTATATCCAGATCCTGAGTACCATAGTTCTGACATTTTACACGGAAAAGGAACTACACAATTATGTTCAACAAGTGTCATAGAGGAAAAGGAAATATATAGCCGAATAGCTCTACATTTTCAGTAAAATAAACTGAAGCAACAAACAAGACTTCCCTACCCTACTGGGTTCTACAGAAATTGTAATTTGCACAGGATTTAACATCAGACCAAAATTTTAAATAAAACCACCAGGATTTGCACATGATTTGTATGCTACAGGGTAGGAGTAATTCACACAAAAGGTAAACCAGGTTGATATGCAGACCTGATCTTACCAGGTGGTGTTGTTTTCAAAATAACATGGGATTCTGAAACTACATTTGTCCTAGAACGTAGCCATCCATATGTGATAAAATTGAATTGCACCAGTAAGTGCTGCCCCGACATGAATCGATCAAAAATTTAACAGTGATAATATATAAAGCATGAAGATGACTGGGAGAAGATGGTGGTTATGCTGAAGAAGAGGATGCAACTGGTTGTTTCGACGCGCAGTGGCGTTGGATGATCTTGGTCTCCATGTTGTCATCTAAGTTTTCCTTCTGGAGCCTAGTTTTAGGTGGTGGCTTACCCCTGCGTGGGTTTTGGTGGTGGTTGACCCCTGCGTGGGCTTTGGTGGTGTTTGTTCTTTCCAGACCTGTAGTAGTAGTTTCCCTTTCGCTTTTATTTTCGGATCTTTGTATGAATCTACTTTGCTGCTTTCCTAAAGCAGGGCATTAATAAAGCCTTTGTTCTATAAAAAAACCAGTCCAAATCATCCCTCCAGAAAGTTCAGTTGAATCTGATATAAAACTCAGTAATCCATCTACTCCAACAAAGTTAAGTACTGAATTACTACAGCATAATCTGAAAAACATAAAAGTTAACTCTATCCCTTGAGCTATATATATTCAGAGCCTGAGTACCATAGTACTGAACTACTGAACACGGACAAGGAAACTGGACAATTGTGTTCAACATGTGTCATAGAGGAAAAAGAAGTATATAGCCAAATAGACGATAAACATCCCTGGGAGAAAATAAGTGATGCCAACCAGAAGGTGCCTTCGTTGTCCCTGCTGGCTGCTGCTGCGGCCGGTGCCGTCAAAGACTCAAAGCATTCTTCCTCCGGTGGCCATGGCGGAGGTAGCCGGCGGCGCTTCGGCTCGCCTAAGTGGGTTTCGTATCCCACACAATTTGACGTTGCCTGCTTACGGATTTATGTGGGCTTAGATAGGCCGCGCCGCGGGCCGCACGGTCCGCTTCACACAGAAAAAATTCTAACGCCACGGTCTGCTACCCCCACGCGGCCACGCCCAATCTGCTCATATCGACAGCCGCCGGTTAGTGCTCTCTCCTCCCCACTTCCCGGAACCGGAGGGGACCCCGGAAGCAAACAGGGTCGGTGTTCTGGCAGAGAACTTCCATCTTTCATCAGCATATAACCACAACAAAAAGTCATAGTCTTTAATTCCAGAGCTGATCCATATTCTGCTTGAGCAAGCCTCGGAAAGTCATCAGATTCTAGTGATTTCGTCGGGCTACTCGGATCTGCTTCATCTTCTCGATTTAGGAGCGAGGCAATCTCGATCGGTGATTTGTAAATATAGCCATAGCCTTGCCGGTCCTCTTTGTGCTGTACGGCTGTACCCCAAGACCCAAGATGGTATTTTTCAGCAGAAACAGCTCGTCTTCGAGCAGAGACTCTACTCCCATGGATGCCGCTAGTATAGCCATGATAATGAACTCTCCTAGCAGTTTACTGAAGAAAAATACACCACTTCTGATGGATACTACGCTTCCTGAACTACCAGAAGACATCTTGATGCATGTGTTTGCCAGCCTTGAGATCCCAGATCTTGTACGTGCTGGCTCTGTCTGCACCCTATGGCGCTCTGCCTACGCCGCACTGCGCAACCTCGGCAGGCACAAGCAGACCCAGACGCCTTGCCTGCTCTACACCTCTGAATCTTCTGGTGACTATGTTGCTTGCCTCTACAGCCTAGTGGAGAAGAAGGTTTACAGGTTAACCCTCCCGGAGCCACCCCTCCGCAGCAGGTTTATCATTGGGTCCTCGCTCGGCTTCCTTGTCACCGTCGACGATAGATCCGAGATGCACCTCGTCAATCCTATCACTGGGCAACAGATTGCTCTCCCTTCGGTGACCACCATCGAGTACGTGAAACCAATCTTTGATGACACGGGTTCTGTCCACGAGTATGAGTACCCAAGTCATTCTGCAAGGGAAGCTTTCTTCACGCCATCAATCATCCCTCGTTGTGAGCTGAGGGAATACTTCCAGTTCAAGGCGTTTGTGTTCCATGATACATCCATGGGGAGCTACATCGCGGTGCTCATCCACAGGCCATATACTCAACTCTCGTTTGCAAGAGTAGGGGATGATAACTGGACCTTGCTGCGACCACACTGTCACTACCAGGACTGCATCTACAAGGATGGGTTGTTGTATGCCGTGGGTCCGATGGGAGAAATCCACGCCTTCGATCTTAGTGCTCCTGCTGTTACAATGAAGGTTATTAGGGGAGGGGATGAGGATTTTTGTCCCGATGCTATGCACATTGTTCAGGCTCCATGGGGTGGTCTGCTGCTTGCTACAAGAATGAAAGAGTTCGAGGATCCTGATGAAGATGCAGACACTGAAGTACCTGTTCCGAATACTACGGAAATTAAATTACACAGAGTTGATGGTGCTGCAGAGAGGCTTGTGGAAATTGATTGCTTGCCTGACCATGTGTTGTTTCTTGGGCTTAACGATCCGCTTTGTCTGAGTGCCAAAGATTACCCTGTTCTCAAGGGAAATAATGCTTACTTCACTGATGATAATGAGTACAATCAAGGACGTAAGAGTAGTCGCCGTGATATTGGAGTAGTTGGCTTGGGCAATAATAGCAAGGAGGACCTTGTGTCTCCTCAGCTTTGGTCCAACTGGCCTTCTCCCGTGTGGATTACACCCAGTCTTACTGTGATGAAACTGCCTTCGAGTGACCGTTGGCTCAGTGGACTCCCAAAGATACAAGAGAGCACCTTGAGGAGTCTCTTTGCCGCCCTTGGGATCCCAATCAGCATTGGTCCAACTGGCATGCTCCAGTGTATGAAAAAGTAGGTCAGCTTCAAGAAGGTCGGCTTCAAGTAGGCGCTCACGTGGGCGTGCTGGAGGGCGAGCTCGTTGCCTAGGCCCTAAGCTGTGGAAGTGGAAGACCATGTGCAGCAGAACATGAAATGGTGGCATCGAAGGGATGATAATTCAGGAGGTCGCATGATGGCATCATGCTGTCAAGTTATCATTTTTATCTACTATATTTTAAGTTTCATGAACATTTCTGTACCTGGCACCTATGCTTGGTGTTTGATTTTTTTTCTTCTGATGCGTATTTTCAAAGTGAATTCGCTGACTGGCTTTTATTTAATTTTTTCGCAATAGCCTATATAGTCTATAGTGGAGGTAACCTCAGGAAGTGTCTTTGGCTCCCGAGCACCAGTGATCTAGTGAAAAATTCAAAAATACTATTTATAAGTTTTAGAAAAAGTATGAACAAAATCACGGATGTAGCCAATGATATATATTACAAACGTGCAAAACATCAACTTCAAATACGTTGTAGTTTGGGCTACACGAAAATGACAAAAGTGTGGATCTAAATATGTATATTTTCAAATCTCCAATTTTCTCATTTTCGTGTATCCCAAAATACAACGTATTTGAAGTTGATTTTTTGCAAGTTTGTGGAATACATAATTGGCTACATTCGTGATTTTTTTCATATTATCTAAAACTCATAAATAGTGTTTTCAAAAAATTTAGACTATCAGGATCACTGGTGCTCTAGAGCACCAAATCTCCTCTCCAAGTTACCTAGCTTGGTGTGCAATGTAGATAATCAATGTCATTAAGAAGGACTAGGCTTATCAGGTCATCCTAGGTTCCAATATCTAGAAGGGTTCCAATCTCCTCTCTAGAGCACCAGCGGTCACACAACTCGTCGTCGATGTGCACTTAAGTCAAACTTCTCCAGAACGTGATTATTTGGTCACACAACTCGACAAGTGCGTGCACGCAGGTCACTGACCCCACTTGTCAGTCCGTTTTGGACGGTAAATTTTCAGAAAACCCCCTGGAGTAATATTAATTTTACAATTAGGAGGACCATTTTGTAAAATTAATATTACTCCAGGGGGTTTTCTGAAAATTTACCGTCCAAAACGGACTGACAAGTGGGGTCAGTGACCTGCGTGCACGCACTTGTCGAGTTGTGTGACCAAATAATCACGTTCTGGAGAAGTTTGACTTAAGTGCACATTGGCATCGAGTTGTGTGACCGCGGGTGCCATTAACTCGTGAAACATGGAGCAAAACAAAGTGTTCCACATCTCCAAGCCCATGGAACTATGACCAGCAGAAGGATTATCTTATAACCATGTAATTATCCGCTACATTGGCAAATATATGTGGAAAGTTCAGGGACACCTAGCTGTTATATGTTTGTTCGCTGTACGACTTTACCTTTGTTTTTTATATTTCATATGTCAGGCTCGCGTAAATTTCTTCTGATAGCTCCATGTAGAAACTATGAGAAAGCATAGTTGCACGTGTATAAGATATTATACTTGGTTTTGTTTGCTGGAAACACAACAGACATGCTTTGGAGTCTCCTGGCCACCGCAATGCGTATGGCGGAAGAGTTGAAGCCACACACATTCCACACTATGCTCTCCTGGGTTAATTGTCCGAAATTCGTGGTGTTTGTTTGAGAAGACGTAGTCGGCTCTCCTGGGTTCCATACTTCCATTGCATTACTGGAAGCATAGAAACTCATGGTATTATATACTGCTTTCCTGCTGCTAATTACTTGATGCAGACTACGAAAAGAAAAGAACGGTGGTACATATGCATACCAATCGCCAGAGTATTTTGAATCATCAAACAAGCTAGCAAAAGATTAAACTTCAAAGTTTACCCATCTATAGATGGCAATCAAAGGAGGCGCCCTAGCTAAACACCTACTCCATTTAGTGGTAATTTAGGTTGAGTAGAAGATTAGAAGAGTCGTGATCAAGCTAGGAAAGCTCATACAAGTAGTATGATTCCCATTAGCAAATAACCCTTGAGGCACCTGAGCGACGTAAATACTCAGATGGCAAACGATCTGAATAACCCTTGAGGCACCTGAGCGACGTAAATACTCAGATGGCAAACGATCTGAGGCCTTGCGGTCACTAGTGCACGGCGGAAGAAGGATAACATTCACCAACTGAACACGCGCGCCTTGGGCAAGAGTTTGCACCTGCCTGCCTCCGAGAAAGCTGTGCGTGAACAAACACTATTAACAGAGGAATCAGCTGGCTGCGGTCTGATACATCCCTCGAGCTTACAAGAGATCTTTTGTGCTATTCCTCGCCATTCTCGGGCAACGTAGGCCTCGCGAAGCAAGGGAAATGTACAAACAAAATCATCCTTTTCATCGCATCTATTCTGGGTATGATCAGAATTAGCATCACTTATAGTTCCCATGATGAGCAAAACCACAAGATCTACCACAAGTTCTAAAGAACAGCGAGACAAAATTGGCACCACGGCCACATCTTCTGAATTAGTTACAAGCACGAGAAATCACGACAGGAATCGAAGACCAAGCATCCAGAGGAACTAGAAACAAACCACTACAGAGTCAATTCTCCGCTGCACCACAACAGCAAAGTGAAAGCTTGAAAATAACAATAGCCGACCGCTGAATGCATCTTGACGTACTCCAGAACAAGGAAACTAATATCGAAAACAGACATTATCCACAAAAAGGCAGGTTCAATGCAAGAAAGAAAAACCACACCAAAAGCAGCTTAAATGGATCAGGAACAATATTAAGGGTACACTTATTATTCATCACAATTCAACCATGCTTGCTGCATCGCAGCACAAGTTTTAAGCGGACATAACAATGGACACAGCACGGTAGAAACACAGACACGAGACGGGCACACAGCTAACAAACTCCACCGGAGAACAACAAGGCACTAGGACATGTTAACCCAGGACAGAAGCAACGCCACGACAAGGCACTTACTGGCCACCACGCAGGCGGAGCACCAAGTGAAGGGTGGACTCCTTCTGGATGTTGTAGTCAGCAAGGGTGCGGCCATCCTCGAGCTGCTTGCCAGCAAAGATCAGACGCTGCTGGTCCGGGGGGATGCCCTCCTTGTCCTGGATCTTGGCCTTCACATTGTCAATCGTGTCCGAGGACTCGACCTCCAAGGTGATGGTCTTGCCAGTGAGGGTCTTCACGAAGATCTGCATGCCACCACGGAGCCTGAGCACCAGGTGGAGCGTGGACTCCTTCTGGATGTTGTAGTCGGCGAGGGTGCGGCCATCCTCGAGCTGCTTGCCAGCAAAGATCAGACGCTGCTGGTCCGGGGGGATGCCCTCCTTGTCCTGGATCTTGGCCTTCACATTGTCAATCGTGTCAGAGGACTCGACCTCCAATGTGATGGTCTTGCCAGTGAGGGTCTTCACGAAGATCTGCATGCCACCACGGAGCCTGAGCACCAGGTGGAGCGTGGACTCCTTCTGGATGTTGTAGTCAGCGAGGGTGCGGCCATCCTCGAGCTGCTTGCCAGCAAAGATCAAACGCTGCTGGTCCGGGGGATGCCCTCCTTGTCCTGAATCTTTGCCTTCACATTGTCGATCGTGTCAGAGGACTCGACCTCGAGGGTGATGGTCTTGCCAGTGAGAGTCTTCACAAAGATCTGCATCTGTAATATAGAGTAAACCCGAAGTAAGTAGCAGTAAAAGGTAATCTGTAGACAGAAACAATACGTGCATGGAGAGACCAAAACCTAGCTATTGATCAATCATAACTATGGATGAAGGAACATCTCGAAAGTTGAACAAAAGACCAGAGTAGCAGATGTACACGGTACACTAATAAAATTTAGCAGAAAAAAACTCCATCTTTAGCCTCGTGAGAAGTCTAGATAATCTAAATCGTAGCAGATTTTATGCTCAATGTGGACACAACAATTAGACAGGTGCATATGAATAAATCTACAATACACCAAAAATATAGAATTAGTAGACCAGATAATCTAAATCCTATCAGATTTATGCTCAATTTGTACAGGACAATCTAGACAACTGTATATGAACAAATCAATACTACACCAAAAATATAGGGAAACCCCCCGATCTACCAGCAAGATCTACGGCCTGGTGAGAAGGCTAGACAACATAAATCCTATTAGATAAATTCTCAAGTCGGAATCAACAATAAAATCGACCGGAACACGGCTAGCAGCGCAATCGAGCGGGCGGAATCGACAGTAATCGATCGGAAGGGGGAGCGTGTAGGGAAGTCGCGTACCTTGACGAGGAGGAGAACGAGAGAGGCTTCGATTCGATGGGTGGGGGATTTCTCGGCTAGATCTGAAGGGGATTGGGTTGACCTGGATGCGTGGAGAGGAGACGAAAGGGGAATTTATAGCCGGGACGGAGCGGGCCCGGGTCCGATGGGAAGAAGAGTCCCGTGGGGCTACGGCGACGACGATGACGTGTTTGGGTGCGCGATCGAACGTTTGACGACACGATACGCACGGGAACTCCGGCAACGTGGTTTTTCCGTGACTAGGGTAGAACCTAGCGTAAAACAATTTTTTCGGAAAGATTCCTAGCGTGAAACATTGAAGGGCCAGCCACTAGAGCATCTCTAATCTCTAACAAATTCTTAAAATGCCGGAACCTAAACTTATGATACAACAAAATTGTTGTGTACATGATCATATGATCATACATCAAAATTGTTGTGTACACGATCAATACTCTAACCCTTAACCCTAAGCAAAAAATCAAATATAAAAAAGTTAAGAAAAAAAGGCAGTTGAGATCGGACGTGGAGGCCGGTGAGTTTAACTCGCTGTCGGAGGGTCGAGCTCGGCGAAGGGCTGGCGGCGCGTCTAATCGTGCCACGTCGCCAGGCGAGCCTCGTGCTCTGCGGCAAAATAAAAGTTTCTAGCCCAATCACTATGAGCCCCAAATTATAAAATATAGATATAATTCCTAAAAAATGCATTGATCTAATTGTCTCTTAATTTTTTATAACTCCTATAATGATGTGCTAAAAGACGGTGTGTGAGGAGAGGCCTTAGTTAAACCATAGGGGACGAGAAATTAGCGGAGACGGGATTGTAATTGTGGAAGGATATAATTTTAGCGCCATCTTTTTATGTTGCCGAACTATCATTTCGGGTGCATATACACAACATCAATTTTAATTAATATGTACAATTAACTGATACTAGTAAATTATATAGGTGAATATGTACCAAATCGAATTCCTATCTACTATTGGTAGTCCAAATAAACGTCATGATTCTTTTTTTTTTTTTTTTTTGAACAGGAACCGGCAAATGTATTAGGAAGCACAGCACAAGATACAACCAGGACCAGAAGTAAAAAATTACAACAAGACCCAGAGATCTAGCACTAAACACCCTGCAAAACAAGAAGAAGCACAGCCGGCTCCACCCCGCACCCCAGAAGCCTAGCCACCGCCGGAGTCGCCGTACCGCCATCCCCGGGAGAGCAAGCACCACCACGAATGTAGAAAGCTGCAACACCGGCCGCCGCGCAGCGACGAACACCCAACACGTTGAACGACCACAGCCAAGCACTTGCCTCCACAGACCACCGATCTTCCCGCCGTCTCCACCATGGCCAGGCCAGCCGCCCAGCGAGACCACTCTCCAGCCGCCCACTCCCCTCGCCGCCACGGCCGGCCGGAGCAAGGACAAACACAGAGAGCCACCACCACCACCACTTCAAGCAAAACCAGATCAAGCACCACCACCACCATCCCCCTTTGCCACCTCGGCCAGCCAGAGACAGGAGCGAAGGAACTGACCTTGACAAACCACCTCGCCCTCCCAGAGACACCGCAGCAGACGACGCCCTGACGACGACGGAGAGGAGGGACAGAAACCCCACAAAGAGCAGACAGCGCCGTCGCCGCAGCTTCCGCTCGGGGGGAACGAAAACTCCACAGATCCGTGGATCTAGGAGCACCAAAACCCTCCCGCGCCACGCCGGAGGGGAAGAACAACGCCGCGTCATGATTCTAATTGATACATAATCAAACAAGGTGGATATGCCTCCAAATTAATTCCTACCTGTTAGTGCCTATATAAATGCCTTGATGCCCTTGTTATTGGCACCACATTCGCCATAGACAACCACAACTCATCTCACTCAAACTTGCCAAGCCACCGAGCAATTCCACTAATCCCATCTGTCATGAGGTCACACGATTTCCTCCTTGTCACTATTACCATTGTAATCTGCATCATTGTTACACCGGACATAGCAAGCGCCATACCTGCAGATATAATAGCCGATGGTTGGGAACCAATCCCAAATATCAGTGACTCGGAGGTCCAGGAGATTGCCATGTGGGCTGTGGCTGAGCATGCTAGGCAAGCGGATGATGGGCTCCAGCTCAAGCGGGTTGTGAGCGGGCTAATTTTTTTTAATAATACATTTTTTAATTAAATTCGAAAAATATTACGCAAAATAACGAAATTTCAAAAATAATACGGCCTCGGCCTAAGCTGGGCCGATTAGGGCCTGTCGGCCGGAGCTGGGCCGATAAGGCCTTATCGGCTTTGTCTAAGACGAGAAGGTCGCATGGTGGGCCAGGCCTGCGCCCGACAGGCCGTCACGCGTCACGAGTGGGCACTAATCGGCCAACTCTAAGCCGACAGGCCTGTCGGCCAGGGCTGGGCCGATAGGATGCTGGATAAGGCCAGGCCTGGCCACATCTTCCTCCTCGCGTCCTCTCTCTCCTTTTCTTCTTCCTCTCGAAAACCAGCAGCTCCTTGCTGCGTTTCAGCGGCGATCTGTCCATCCAGCCACCAAATCTTCCTCCTAGAAATGTTAGAGAGTTAAGGCAGCTCAGATATACAGATGGGTTAGGTTTTTGTGTGATTTCGTGTTGTTTGGTTGGAGCAATGGTGGAGTTTAGGTGGAGGTTGGTGTAGGGTGGTGGTGGTGCAGCGGTGTTGCATTGGCGGTGGTGGTGACGGTGCTGGTCCATTGAATCGGCACGCTTCAAGGGTATGCGTTTATCTGGCTAATTAGGGTTTACTGTTGCGCTAGTAATATTAAGTATATAGTTGTTCCCCGTTATAACAGTTAATTGGTGTCACATTTTTAGGTTGTTGAGATGAGTAATTTAGTGAAATGTTTGTTTTACTACGGTCCTGGCGAAGTTGTGGTAAATGAGCATGGAGCTGATTTGGGTGAGTTTCGATGGTCAGAGTTGGAACTGAGTGACCCAGAAACATGGTCTATAAGTCAGCTGAAAGATTGGTTGGCAGCGTGTTTAGGGCTTAATCCTCAAACAGACACTGTCGGTGTGCATGCACTGTGGACGAAGACAAGGTCCCCGGTGTTTTTTTATTTGAGGCCGATAGAGCGGACCTCTCAGATGGTGCGATGGTTGCAAGGCTGCGAAAGCAGGGGATGTACCCCTATGCTTACTGATACCTGTCGCGAAGGAGGTGATTCCGCCTGAAGGCGAGGGAGGGCACGATCCTGGCCAGAGTAGTCAGGAGATGCAATTTTCTGGACATGATTATAATCAGGGAGATGTTGGAGGTGGTGGTTATGAATCTGGCCAAAATAGTCAGGCAGAGCAGATGGAAGAGGGAGATGAAGATGATGTTGAGGCAACTGCAGACGATGTATTCCAACAAATGATGGAAGAGGAAGACGAAGATGGTGGTAGTGCTTATGGGCATGATTCCGACGAGTCGGATGATGAACATGTGGTGCCTAATCCTGCGTCATGGAGTCATGATTTCTCGTCGTCAATGACAGTGAACGATGGTCATGATTCAGCCTGGGAATACCATCAGAACCAGGTTACTGCGGGTGCTCTATATACCGACAAGCAACATTTGCAAGACGCAATCATTAAGTGGGCAATGTCGACTTGCAAGACATTCAAAACCAAGGTGTCGAGTAAAAAATATCTGACAATGGAATGTGAGGTAGCAGGGTGTCCTGGAAGGGTGCACGGTTATCGTCCTCACTTCAGCATAAACTGGAAAGTGAGCGACGTAGTACAGCACACATGTAGAATTGACAGTATTCCTCAAGATCATCGTAACATTTCGTCGACGCTTATAGCTCGGTTGCTGTACTCAGAAATAGTACAGGGCAAAGCTATGGAAGCGAAGGCTATTATACATAAGGTGTTCACCAGGTTTACACAATATCTTATGGCAAAGCTTGGAGGGCTAAGCAGATGGCACTTGAGAAAAGATTCGGATCGTTCCTAGACTCATATGACTCAGTTGTTCGGCTCCTATACACATTGCAGGCCCGTAATCCAGGCACATATGTTGACGTCAAACACTTTTGGATGGCAGAGTTTCCGAACGTAAAGGTGCTGCATCGTGTGTTCTTCTCTTTCGGTGTATGCATAGAAGCTTTCACTCACTGTCGACCAGTTATCTGTGTTGATGGTACATTTCTTACTGGCAAGTATAGGGGACAGATCTTGACTGCCATTGGTCAGGATGGCAACAATCAGATCGTGCCACTTGCATTTGCTTTTGTGGAGAGCGAGAACACTGAAAGTTGGACTTGGTTCTTCAGGCAGCTTAAAATAGCAGTAGTAAAAGATAAGCCGAACGTGTGCATCCTTCATGACCGCCATGCTGGTATACTGAACGCCGTCAAGGCACTCACAAACCCTGTGGCCGCGGAAGAAACGCCATGGCTAGACCTGCAGAGTCGTTGGTGCATGCGCCATTTGGGGGCCAATTTTTTCTCACAGTTCCGAGATAAGGCTTTGATGAATCTATTCAAAAAACTATGCAAGCAGAACCAATTCTGGAAATACACATTCATACGTGGTAAGCTTGATGACTTCACTAACCAGCATGTTAGGCAGAGGAGAGCTGCACGAAATGTTGCAGTAGCAGCACATGTGCAACTTGTGGCGCAACAGCTAGCAACCGGACCTCCACCAGCTGAGGATGTACCTGTTGGGCTTTGTGACTTGCCAGGATTTGATCCGCCTGGTGTTAGGAGAAAGACTGGGAGGTTGATTAAAAACTTTCAGCAGTGGATAGAGCACGAGCCTCTGGAGAGGTGGTCTTTGCTGCACGACACTTATGGAGCCAGGTACGGTGTTATGACTACCAACCTGGCTGAAACATACAACTTTGTTCTGAGAGGAAATAGGGCATTGCCACTTACAGCCATTGTGGAGGGTATTTTTGAGGGCACAGTCAAGTACTTCAGAGAAAGACGCCATAAAGCTCACTCGCATATCGTAAACAACCCGAACACACCTTTTGTGAGAAGATTATGGAGTACATGGATAGGAAGATGGCAAAAGCTCGTAATCATGCTGTGCATGCCATAGGAAATCAAGAAAGGAGGTTCGAGGTACGCTTACCTTCTGACAATTTGGTTGCGGAAATCAGCTCAGAACGCATGAGGTGAGAATTGGAAATGAAGCCCGACCAACATGTGAGTGCACATGCAATAAACCAAAATTGCTTCACCTGCCCTGCTCACATGTATTGGCTGCTTGTGGGCAACTCGGACTGTCAGCCATCTCGTTCGTTTCAACATATTATTTGAACGAGTCTGTTCTTAATACCTGGACCGGTGAAATGGTGGGATTTCGAGCTGTGGGTAATTTTAACACGGTTGACCCTAATGAAAGGCAGTACATCCCCGACCCAAGGCTACTTCGTCCTGGTAGACGACCGTGCAAGCGTATCAGAAATGGTATGGATGAATCTGAAGCCGGAGGCCCGACAGTGCAATGTTTCTTGTGCAATGATTTTGGTCACAGGCACACTGGTTGTACAAAATTTCCAAGTACGGATGCTGCTACGGCAACTAGAGCAGCTGCTACGTGGACGAGGCAGGCGAGGACCAAGAGGAAGGGGAAGAAACTAGCATATGTTTTAAATTTGGACTGTGCTTTTATTTGTAATAAATGTGGATCAATGTTTTAAAATTGGACTATGTTTTTATCTGTAATAAGTGTGGATCAGTGTTTTAAATTTAGAGTTTGATTTCATCTGTTATTAGTCTGCATCTGTGTTTTAAATTTTGACTTTCATTTCATCTATAATTTGTATGCATTTGTGTTTAAAAAAAGAGGGAGAGGACGGAAAAAAAATGGAGGAAGCACTCGGCTCAGTTAAGGCCGACAGAACCTTCTCGGCCCAGTTCTAGCCGATACGGCCCAGTCGGCTTAGCTTTCGCCGACAAGCTTCTCTGACACGCGCAGCGTCGGCCGAAGGCCTTATCGGCGCAGCTCCGGCCGACAGGCCCTAATCGGCCCAGCTTAGGCCGAGGCCGTATTATTTTTGAAATTTCGTTATTTTGCGTAATATTTTTGAATTTAATTAAAAAATATATTATTAAAAAAAAATAGCTGTGAGCGGCATGCAACAAGTTGTGTCCGGGATGAATTGGAAGCTCCGACTTGACGCGGTGAGCGGTGACGGTAGAGAAGGCATGTATGTAGCCATGGTATATGATCAGTCATGGACCCACACACGCAAGCTGAATCCTTTGGTCCGGCCAACTGAGATGCGGTGTGCTTGTAGAATTTTATTATCGCGTAGTAATAACCAAGTTGGAGTACTTGTGGTGTTTTTGTTATCCTAATGCATATCTATTAGCTCCGTTTTTTTACAAGAGAGGATGCCACATGAATTATTGTTTTGCTATTTCTTAATTGGTCGAGAGTTCTTAGTCTGAAACATCAGGCTCAAATAGAGCCCTTCTTTGAATTAACAAAGCCAACAACCGGCCAAGGAATACACAAGGCCAACACAAGCGGCAGATACAAGATGCTGTTAACAGCTTACAACACCACAAACTACAGCAAACAGAAGATAAAGAAGAAAACAGCATGTAGTCGTCGTTGCTCTCCGCCACCAATGAAACACCAGAGCGACGAGGACAACCTTCGAGACTTGAGCTGGATGAAACCTTTGTCTGTTCCAGAAAGGGCGAACCTTCACCTGACCATCGTCCTCCAAGATCGAAGAGGGACCCCTGCCCCCTCGCCGTCTCGAAGGGCGCCGAACCGTCGATCATGGAACGCTCTCCCTAGAGCAGAGGGAGGGCCAGGGACCAAGCCGCCGATAGGATCAGGCACGAAGCCACCAAAGCACGAGCCCAAGAAGAGACGCCTAGCCACAAAACACGGAGACCACCACGGGGAAAGGAAGCTGATTGGTGCAGTCGATGATGAAGAAGGAGCCACTGACATCCGAAACCAGAGCACGGCCCACGACCCTCTCACCCAAAGCCGGAACCTTTCAGGAAGGTTACGGCGCCGAGACGCCGCTGCCGCTCAATCAAGAAGATTGGGGATTTCTCCCGGGTAGAGAGAGGGTGGGGGAGGGGGGAAGTACCTCAACGACCCTCCAAGGAGGAAGACGGCACCAACCGGCGCCGCCGCCGTCGTGGCAAGCATGGCCAGACAGGGATTTCTCCCGGTTCTTGCCCCCTATTCCAACCGTCGCTGCACACCAGATCTGACGACCGGAGGCCACCGGAGTGAAGTACCAGCGAGGGCATACTTGGAGATGGAGTCAACCTTCAGATCTGGGACAGGGCGGGCAGCCCGAGCCCCACGACCAGCACCCGCCAGATCCTCGTTGTCCTCACGGCCAAGGAGGAGACCAGCACCCGCGCACGCTGCTTGCCGCGAAGCCAGCGCCGCCTCACCACCCGAGGCCGCCGCCTCGGCATCCAAAGTCCACCGCGGGAGCGCGGAGCGACGCGAGCCTCGCCGTTACCTTCCTCAGCGGCCGCATGGCTTCCCGGCGGTCACCTCTGGCAGCAGCGGGGAGAGAGAATCGAGGTGAGGAGGGAGGCGGCGCTAGGGTTAGGGTCGCCGCCCGAGTCGCCCCAGAGGGAGCGACGCGGGGGCAGGGAAGGTCCCTAGTACTCTACTCTCTGGTCGGGCAAAGACATGAGCGAGAGAGTTCTTAGTCTCAGTCCACTTCGAGATCTTATGCTGAGACGGTCTTCGATCTCAGCCTGACTTATCTTATGCAGAGACGGGAATCGGGTAAAAGGGCAGGCTCGCTCTCTTGGCCGGATGAGTTTCTGTCGAAGTAGTCATACTAGATGGACCTTGCGTGCTTTCTGCCCCGTCTAGACTTTGCACAGTCGGTATGCCTATGGGTGCATGTGGCATTTTCAATGGAGGGCGTTGAATAAGATTTTCATTTGGCGATTGATGAGGGTGGCCAGTGTAACCAATGAGCTCGATCAAATGCTTAAGAGAGGTCAAGATGCTAACAAGCGGGCCCTATGTCTACTTTTTTTTTGGGTAAAACCAGATCTAGGCAACAGGGATTACAAAAGACCCAGCATCAAGTTAATGAAGCATAATATCATGTCCTGAACCAAACCAGAACGACGTTATACTCTCTGTTCTCGGCGAGACAGTGACTAACCCTTATTTGCCCTCGATTTACTTTTACAAATTTAAAATCTCTACCACTATTAGCTAGTAATTTAATCTCAGAAATAACATGCAAAAAGGCCGTCCGGTCCGGAGCTTCATCACCAACGGTGGACAGTCCAGACAAACAGTGTGAGCATTTGTTGCCACGTCAGCACTCACAGTGGGTCACACCGGTCAGAGTCACGAATAGAGCGGCTTAGCAAAGCGATAAGTGGTGTTTGAAAAAATATTACTAAATTCAGGTGTTTTTTGTCATGAACCAAATCGTGGTGATTGTTTTTTTGTTATAACAGCCTTAATTGTTGTGGGTTTTTTTTGTAATTTTCTTTGTGATACACTGCCTTAGATGTGTGTTTTCCAAAAAAAAAAAAAGGACGTTGGAGTCGAAGATTGCTATTTGCTGCATGAAATTAGTCATCACTTTTTTCCTTTCATTTTCCAGTCATGAGATGACATGTGACATGAAGAAAATCCCACAAACCCATAAATGTTATTATTAACGATCGAGCTTTATAGCCAATAATTAGCAATAATAATAAAGACAATAAATCCATTGATTATACATAGCCTCACAAGCAAAACTATTATATTGTTCGCCCAAAATTACATGCTCTAAATCATGTAAACACTAATCTAATGGACATTAACATGTTAGATAAAGAACTCATAAAAAATTAACGGGCACATCTAGTCAACATGATTTTGAAAGTAAGACCACAGTGATATTCACCCGAAATTACGTGGAGCATGCAAATATTAGTGTAATGGACTATAACTTGTGCTACATAATAATTCACTCAAGAAATGCAAGAAAATCCATCAGCTATCTTAGTCATTCTAGATGCCATGCATTTTACATTCAACGGCGCCCATACCTCTTAGCTCTCGACAAAACAAATGCAGGTCATAGCACGTCAGTCCAAAATGATAGGCAAGTCCAGGGGATGAAGACTAACATGGACAAAATCAATCGTGGGGGCCTTGTCATCGCATCATAATCGTCGGGACAAAAAATATACTAATTGCGAACAATAATCAGTCGACTGCCGAATAGCAAGTCCGAAAATCATTGCTATATCTATCTGTCCAAAAAATATACTAATTGCGAACAAAAATCAGTCGCTTTATTTCTAGTGGTAGTGTTGCATTCTTAAATCACATCATACATTGGTAGTACTAACCGTCTATTTTGATCTCATGAAAATAAACCACCCTGGTTGATCACATTGGGATGGGGGTGGTATTACTAGCTAATTTTGAAAGACTCAAAAAAGTTTGGTGCTTCCAGTTCGGCAACAGTTTAGGAATGAGATGCTTAGATGACAAAGAACAACCAATTGTCCCTGCTTAATAAAAACACTCCGCACTAGCAAAAATAAAGAAAATTCAACCTTACATTCACCTTTAGAACAACAAGTAACACCAAACCTATACGAAAAAACTTAAGCTGGTGACCCTTAGTGTTCAAACCATTTGGTGGCGTGTGTACATGGATTTAAGGAGCACATTCAGTGGAACCATCCTAAAAAACTAGGTGTTCTTCCTCCAAAGAACCCCAAGCTGCAATGGACCTGGTTGAATCCAAGAACTAGGAACTGTCTCACCCGATTCAAAACCCAAAGATATCTATGATTCTTTTATCTCTACGTGCTAATCAAAATCCCCGCAACATTAACATCCATGGCCTTCTTCCTCCATTTGAAATCCCTTAGAAATAGGAACATAGCCCACACATCAAATTCACCACGATTGTAAGTGGGACATAGGAATTACAGAAGTAAACATGGTAGATGTTGGTGGACATCAAACCTACAGAACTCGAAAACAGTGCGTGCACAAACATAACTAATTAAGAGCATCTCCAAGCGGAGGCCCCAAATCCGGCCCCCAAACTGCGACCGGACGCGTCCGGGCACGGTGACCGGACAGCCCCCAAAAACGGTGTCCTACAACCATAACCCTCAAAAAATCTCCCCCAAACCCATATTGAACATGCACGTAGATCAAATGATCAAATGATCAACATAGTTCAAACATCATATGGTTCAAACATTCACAAACATAGTTCAAACATTCATAAATCAAATCGGAGGCGCGCTCAAACAGGACCCCGGGCGGCGGCCGCCGCACGTTCAGCTTCACGCCTTTGGCGACGGCGAAGGCAACGGCGGGCTCCCGCTTCACGCTCCAGCTCCCGGTTGTGAGCGGCGCAGGCTTCACGTTGAGCTTCCCGGTTGTGAGCGGCGGCCTCTGCACGTTGAACTTCGCGTTCTCGAGCGACGGCGTCTACACGTTCCCGTGCGTGAGTAGCGGCCTCTACACGTTCCCGCGCTTCGCGGTCCCTTTGCCGAGCACGGCGTGCCTGTCGAGCTTGGGTCTCCACTCGGCGGATCATGTCCTTCCTCTCCTCATTCGGCGTGTAGTCCACGAAAGGGCTATCCTTTAACATGTCCCAACAATGGCCGAACTTCCACTCCGTCGTCTCCGGCTTCCCCCCAAGTGCGTTGTACAGCATGACGGCTTCGTCTATCTATAAAAATAAAATAGACACTCCATGAATCGGTGCTAATGGATCCAACATTATAAAAAATTTAACAATAGAACTTACGGAACCCATTTGAGCAAAGCATCCGGAGTACTACGGAGTGCATCGGGCATCAAATTCCTAATCATCCTACTCATTCCTATAATGTGGGCATTCCAACCGGAAGCGAAGGAGGAGATTGGGAGGCAAACCTGCGGAAGCACCTCCATTGCTTCGTCGGATGGGGCGGCGACGGGGGCGGCGGCGGAACTGCCAGCGGCGTTGAACAGAGCCGCCGAAGACGGCGCGGCGGCATCCGGCCCGACGCAGCTCCCAATCTCCTCCTCCTCCGCCTCCGCGAACGCATGCCAGTACAGCTCGGTGGCGGATTCGCTGCCGGAGCCTGCCATTGGCAAGATGTGGTCGGAGAAGAGTTGAGTGGAAAGGGGATCGGAGGAGAGTGAGAGCTAGGGTTCCGACCGGGGTGGGGAATTTTCGGATATATGTGGGGTATTGTTGGGCCGCGTCCGACGTGGCGGCGCGTCCGGGCGCGTCCGGACGCCCACAAACCCTCCCTACATATGGGCTGGGTTTGGGGTGTGCCGGACAGCCCGGACGTTTGGGGTGGCTTTGAGGGCCGTCGTTGGGTCGCGGTTTTTGGGCCAAAACGAGTCCGGGCTGTCCGCCCGGACGTTTGGGGTGGGTTTGGGGCCTCCGCTTGGAGATGCTCTAATTCAGGGTATACGCATGCTCATGGCTGCCACCAATTTGTTTTGGTTTTTGCTAAATTAATACATTACAGTTACATCTTTTGCTGGCTAAGAAAAGACTTTCATATTCTGTAAACGAGATGGTAGGTCGATCTCCAACAATGCAGAACCACAATCCTTCTTATGCATATCCTTGGTCTCCAAGTCAAACACGACACTGCCATAATTACCTTGTGTAGCCACATTGAGAACCACCACGTCAGCGCTCCTCTCGTAGCCATCAAATACAATAGGTATATCTAGACCGTTGGTTGGGATATCCGGGTAAAGTGACCGCAAGTTCTTCTCCATGTCAATCACAGTCTCCAGCGACCAACCACAATCAGCTACTGGGGAGATTTGGAGTTGTAGCCATATGAACATCGTGAAACCTTCAATGCCAAATAGTTTCAACAATTTCCCATCCGACGATGTCTCCAAGTAGAGTTGGTCAACTTTGTAGTTGGTTTGAGGGAGGTTCACCAAGCCTAGCTTCCCGGTGACCAAGTCGTAGCTTCGGATTGGCTTGTGACGAGACACTAGCCAATGGATGACGCCACCGTGGAGAACGGTAGGGTCGCGGTTCTTTTTGACCGACCACCACTAGAACTCGTCATTGTTCACATAAGTAACTTCCCCCCATGTACCACATGATGAAGCCGTTTGCAATTCGATACCCCATCTACATAAATGGACGACAAGTAGCAGGAAGGAGCAGTCAATGCCGTCTGCGGCAGTGAGCAGGACGTACTGATGGTCAGATTGGGTTGAGTTGCTGCTCTTGATTACCGGCGGTAAGTACAGGAACGTCTGGGCGCCGGTCATAGGGTCGTACACGCACAGGTCGTAGTCGGGTGGGCGCATGATCCTTACGCGGTGGGGGCGACGACGGCTGAGAAGAACAAGGCCGTGTCGCGACGTCTCGACACTGTATTTGTCAAAGAGGCCGGCAGCGCGGGACGAAAAGAAGGGAAATAGGTGGTCGTCGCAAAAGGACGTGATGGCGGGGGTGGTCGGGTGGATAATGGTAAATTGCTTGTCATCGTCATCGTCCCACAGATAGGCAAGGATGCGGAGATGGCTGACGCGGCGGATAAAGGACAAGCTGAGGAGGTCGCGGCGCAGCAGCTTGCAGGCGGCGGCAAAACGGATGAGAGCGCGTGGAGCGGAGCGTGCGGCGATCTCGAGCAGGAGATCCGCCGGAAGCGTCCATGCTATTATCTGAGTCTCGGGCGCCACGCATCTGTCTTCTCGTCGGATTTTCCGGCGTTTCCGTGAAGCCATGACGCAGAGCGATCGATCGTTATTCATAAGTTGTCTACACGTACTTATTTTTATACGGAGTAGTATTTGTGGAAAGAAAGGAAAGGGGAGGTTGAGTCAGATTAGGTAACGATGTGAATCAGAAGTTGTACAGAAACCAGGCATGCATGTATTCTTGTTTTTCCTTCATCGTTAGACGAGCCAAAACCGCCTAACGGAAACGTACCTAATACTGTACGCAGCAACCACCGCCGTCGACGACATGAACGGTCTTGAGCACCACGACGTGATGATGGACATCCTCCGCCGCCTGCCACCGCGCAGCCTGGCCGCCAGCCGTTGCGCACCGCCGAGCTTCCGCTCTCGCTCAAGGGCGTCATCTACGAGACCACGGACTCAGGAGCATTACTGGAAGAGTTTTGTTAGCATTAACCCGGTTATTCAGTTAGAGTGTCTGTGATTTGTTATTTCTTCAGTTTCGACAGTTTTGTCAGTAGCTAGGACTTGGTCGGTTTTAGCCGTTTGTAACAACCAGAGCTAGTCTCTTGGTCTGCATGATTCACTCGTGGAATGGCTCGAGGAATGGTACTGGATTGTGGATCTCTGTAGTCACTAAACGGAATTAACAAGAAAGCGCTGCAGAACCGTATGCAGCACAAACACTTTGGCTGTCCTCAGTTCTGGTTCCTCGTCTTCCAGTGTCATGCTGATAGAGATCTCAGCTGCATAATTAATTAAGTTATCTCTCGCTGTATTTTGTTTTTTTTAAAACAAGCCAAAAGCTTTGTCTTTATATTGATACTATTTGGCATGTACGTGCAACACACGTTTTCAAAGTTAAAGAGGCAATTTGCAAGTATTAAGTTATTTATATACTGATTTCAATACATTAAAAAGATAAGTACACTACAAACAATAACTTCACAATACTGCTAATTACAGAAAACAACTGTGTAATTATTTTGTACTCTCGTGACAAAGTAATGTACACTTCTGCATGATAGGAGCAATTATCCAATTGATGTACTTAATTAAGATGGTCACGTTACCGCAAAAAAATAGCAGGATACAACAGTTCAGGACCACCCATCATGGCTAGATCAAAGTTCTGATTCCAGCTATTTCCATGTACCTTGGCCAATTCACTACACCGTTGACTGTTGCACCATCAAACTTTACTTTGAATCGCATGCTAACAGACTAACAGTGAAGAATTATCATGCAAATTAAGGTTTGGATCCTGAAGAGACGAGTCCCGGACGTCTCCTTCTCTCCCGCACAGTAGAGAACCTCTTTTTGCGCCCCCCGTCAGATCCACCTCGCCGCCGGCGAATCGAGGGTAGGGTTGCTGCTGACGGCGGCGGGAGGTTGGGGAAACTCCGATTCCGGCGTGTATATAGCGTAGTTTCTGGTAGGGTTGCTGCTGACGGCGCCGTGGAGGTGAGGGCGCGGTCGGTGGCGTTTCTGCAGGTGGGGCTCGTCATCTCCGGCCGTGATGCTCGGCGGAGCTTCGCGGTGGAGCACCCCTGTGTGCGTGCTCGCGGTCCTATGTGGCCGGTGTGCGCGGCTTTCCCCCTTCCGGAGTCCGGTGCGGCGGATCCGGGGCTTGTTGACTTTGAAGCTGCAGGAGATGGTGCATGGAGGTGCGGTCGGCGGAGCTCGATGGAGGCTCTTCGGAGCTCGAGGTTCGAGGACTTCCCGCGCGCGTGGGGGCTTCTTCCGTTCCAGGGACTGTGTGAAGAAGACGCGGCGGCGCGTCGTCGGCACGTCGTGCTCGGCGTCGGTGGCATCTGGTTGCAGAAGGACGGTGTTGTATTTTTGATCTTTCCTGGGTTCCTTTTTGTAACTTCTATGCTGTAATCTCCAGCGGTTTCCCGCAAAAAAAACAGTGAAGAATTATCAAAACTGCATGTACACTGAGCTGAAGATGAATCAGTGTGCTCTAATTTGAGCGACGTTATAGAAGCCTGGAGAACTGATCTGGAGCGATGATGGTAATTTATAGGGGCAAATATTGATGAACATGATCTCCCAGCAGCCACCCAAAAAGCAGCGGCGATGCGTTTGAAGCCCAGGACGCATCAACCAGCAGCAATAGGCACGGTTATTGCCCAGCTCAGCCGCGTGGCCCCCTAGCGATGGAGCATCATCGCGGGCCAGGCTCACCGGTTGCCGGATGCGTACTGTCGATTGATCGGATGGAGTCCTTGTTGTTTTTTTCTGAGCAGTCTTCGTTTTGAATAGGAGACGGAGAGAGAGTCCCAGTATGTCGCGTCCGTGGTCTGGTGGGCAGCCGCAGGACATCCTCCTCGAAGGACGCCGGGGCAATGTTGGAGCGGATTTCCTCGCCGGGGTCGCGTCTGTGGTCTGGTGGGCGGCCGCCGGTGATGCGCTGGTGGATGGAGGGGAGCCCGTGCTAGGAAGAAGCGAGCGGATGTGCCCAGCTGACAGCTTGGCCCGGAGCGCTCGACGAATTCAGCGCCGGATGGATGGCGCATGCGCTTGAGAAAGTTGTGCCAGACCAGCGGAGCCACGCCAACCGCCGTGACGACTCGCACTGTCGCAGCCTTTTCTTCCTCCTGACCCTGACTTGTACATCGACACCAGTCGCACCACGGTGGATGCTTGGTCGACAGGCGGCCCCTTCGTCCCGTCCTCGTGTGCAATCCGTCAAGCGGGCACTCCAGCTACACGGTGAACCACTTTGTCTACAACCAATCTACCGGCCAGGAAGCGTTCGGCGTCTGGCCGCAAAACCATGCCATCCTCGTTCTCGGCCACCGTCGGCCGCTCGCCAGAGGAGACCAGGCGCATGTCCTGAACCGGGGTCGCCGCCATCATTGGTTTCGCTTCCCATGGACAGATCGATTACGCCGAGATGATCCATCTATACACGTTATTTCTGGGCTCGATCTGTTGCAGCCGCGCTAAAACAGGGAGCGGTGGGTTTAATGAACCAGTTTGGCTGGGTCAAAGTCGGTTAGAGTTCCTTTCCTCTTAGGACTCATCGGGGTGAGGCGAGCGAGCGATCGATCGGATGAAAGCCCGCGACGTACGAAACAAAAAAGAAGACACGGCGTAGGAAACGACCGAAACGCATTGAGACAATCTGGATCGTTGATTGACAATTAAACGCTTGAGATTTAAAGTGTTTGGTGCTCGACATTGAGACAATCTGGATCGTTGATTGAAAATTAAACGCTTGAGATTTAAAATATCCCAACATGTTTGCTCTTTTAATAGTAGTATAGATAGAAAGAGAAAACATAGAGCAGCCATGGCCAACCGAAAAAAAGTTGACGCTATATAATAAGTTGTAATTTCGGCGGAATAATGATTTGCACCTGCGAGGATCCAGTTATTGCTCTCGTTATTTATCTTCTGCATGAGGGTGGATGTCCTCACAGATTTCTTGTTGAAAACACGCTCGTTCCTTTCCTTTCATATCTCCCACGAGATCAGAGTGGTGGCGGTGTTGAGCCCCTTGGGGAATGTAGTAGGTGCCCGAGAGGCTGCTTGCTGATATTGGAACACCGTGTCACGTTCGGATCCAACACAAATCGGGAGGGAGGGGATTGAAAGCCATGAGGCCGTAGCTTGCCAGATTCGCTTGGAGATACGACACTCAAAAATGATGTGGCGCCCATTTCCTTTTGATCGTATTACGCTTGACTTGCTGCAAAACATTGCAAGGGATGAGCACGAAAGCCGTTGCGCTTGTTTGTGGCGCATACGTTTTCTTGCTGGGGCGGACACGGATTTCTTTCTAAAGGGCCCGGCGATAGAGGATTTGAAGTCCCATGCCCGCTGCCAGCCAGAACACCCGATTTGACACTTAGACACTTTCCACCTCTCTTCCTTCCCGATAGGTTTTCCAAGACAGAAGAGAAGCAAGCAACTAGCGCGAAAGCCGTTGCGCTTGTTTGTGGCGCATCCGTTTTCTTGCTTTATTTTTATACGATTTTCTGAAGACGGATTGAGCAACTAAATCCCTATCTCCCAGTGGTCGATCGATGCGCACAGAAGGAGAGCTTGTCCATAACGAAAACGCGTATGTTAAGTGGGTCAATCGATTAAACTATTTCTGTATAGGGGCAGCCCGATCATCAGAAGAAGAATTAGGCCAAAAATTAGGATACATTCTAGGAAAATGAAACTTCCATTGAAGAGAAGCAAATGAAACGCTTTCATAAAAATTCTCGTAGAATCGAGAAGTTTTCATTCTGTACATGCCAGATCATGAATTAGTAACTGCATCCAATCTTCGAAAAGTCCCGATTGTTTTGATTTTTGGAATGGGATATTTACGGAATCCCGGTGGAGCCAACCCCTTATGGCAAGGCGATCAGAGTTCCACAACTGGTTCTGTACCGCTGGCCAGGCAAAGAAGCGGCATTTTGGTTGGCACAAGGTTTCCAAACAATGGGAGAGAAAGAGCAGTAGATTGCTCCTCTGAACTGAGCTTTGGATGCAGACCTTGCGGTGTAGACTCCGCTTTCTGTGAGGGTCCATGCGATTGTGTCAGGCACATTGTCACATCCCAAATTTTGGAACTAAGAAAAACTTAGTTTTACCAGACCCAAAATTCTGAACCAACAAAATCTTTTTGAAATACTTCACTGATGATTGTGTTTTCCTTCCCACTGCTATGTTTGAACAGGGGTGACTTGTTGTTTAATTTGTTTGACTAGTAAATATAAGACCCAACCAATATAAAAATATATTTAACTTGGTGATCATGTCATGACAAGAAAAATATTCCATGTATCTTTTCCATTCTTATTTTGGCCAACTCCATTTCAATGACACTTGGGTTATCAGCAACCAAAACTAATACCAGTATTTGAGAAAGCAAAAGTATTTCCAAAATTTACTTGTTTATAAACTAAGGAGAACTACATACTATCTCCTGCCTATATTTCAACATTAATATTTTTGCAAGTATTTTAGCTCTTATTTTTTAAAAAAAACCTCTATTTTGACATGACCTTTAGGTAATTTGCTTGTTGTAGGAATTTGAATTCAAATATAATATTCAACTGATTGAATTCATAAAGTAATTCAAATTAAAACATTGAAGGAACTAAAATAACAATTATTTAAATGATTTAATAAAAGATTTAATAACTCAAATCTTACAATAAATAATACAACTTATTGAATTCTTGCAAAGGCAAACAAATCATTTTTTCTAAAACATAAAATGCAATGTCTTTACAACTTTATTACAACAAACTGAAATTCAAAAAGGAAAATTACAATTGTTTCCTAAACTAAAATTGTCTTGTATTTCTTTTCCTCCTTTTGATCTGGATACCAATATTGTTTTCCTGCAAAACAAATGAAAAGCAAAGATAGAACTAAACAAAGGGGATTAGGGTTAGATTATCCTCAGTTAGGCAGTGTGATGCACTGCTAAACACATCATCGGATTTAAGACAAGGAACTTAGTGTAGTATCTGTTCTTAATCATCATATTTAGCCTCAGTACAACATCCCAGGCTATAAAATCCACATGGCCAGTAAAAAGAAATGAAAACAAATATGAAGATAAGCTCAACCCATCAATGCCAGTTCTCTGAACTGAGCCAGCAAAGGAGCCCACAGCACACACAGTCCTGGTAGCCATCATCACACTGCAATAGGCATGTGAATAACAAGGGCAAAGGGAGTTGTAGGACACAAGCCACACAGCCCTGTTTCACCCACCACCATTCACTACACATGCACAGCTACTTCACTCCCAGGAGGAGGATAAAAGCAAGGGACAGCAGTAGCAAGCAAGGAGCAAGCTCATTTCACTCAGCTCAAGTTCATCACCCACACAGCCCACAGTTCATCACTAAACCACCAATCCCTCCACTTTTCACCACTGGATTCTTGCCTAAAGCAAGAGCAAGATGGATAGAAGCACAAGGCCAAGTAGGAGCTGGGAGGAGAAGGCCAGGAGCTGGAAGGAAGCAGCTGAAGCAGGAGGAGCAGATCCACAAGAACTACCAGGAGCAGATCTACAAGAACTGCAAGCAACAGATCCACAAGAACTACAAGCAACAGCCCCAACATCACCACACTTGAGCACAGGTTGATATTCTATCTCTAGCCAAATGATCTGCTAGATGCACATGGTGTGGTGGAGTGTTTCCCTCAGCTAAGCATAGAAATGCTATGCTAACATCATCACAGGGATTTAAATCAAGCAAGGCATCTGTTCTTATTAAATCAAAAGCCTCAGCCTATGCATCATGGGCAAGGGGCATAAATCCATCAAATTGGGCAAAGGCATACAAGCTTTATTGCTTGAGTTCATCAATTGTGAAGCACAAATCCAGTATTTAGATGCTGGGCACAAAACCCACAAGGGGAGAGGCACCACAAGCACATCTGTGCACCAATAAGAGCACTGATAAGCATAAAAGAAATTCCAAAGCTATGATTAGTAGCTAGCTACTGTGTAACTCCATTAGAGGCATCACAGCAAGCAAACTAAAACATTTAGCTCCAGAAAATCATCTACACTTACACAGGGCACAGTCAGAGCAACACACCAGCAGCAGATCATATGGTCATGATCTTGTTACTGGGCACACTCCCAGGAGAATACCACAGCAGCAAGTCACAACCATAGAAGCCACTAAGGCACAAATCACTTTCAAATTCATCTGTACTTTTGAATCACTTGCAAGCAAATCCAAATGAGAAACAAATCATTTTCCTAGCTGTAGCAACTAGGAATCAGTATGTTAAGCACCATAACTGACACATAATTTAGTTATTTGGAAGGAACATCACACACATCCATCCAAGATGCACATCACAAACAGCAGCCAGGACATCATCAAATTATCACAACCATAGCTAGTTATAGTTAGAAAACCAGGAGATCACCACCTTGTAGTCCTAAATCAAGCAGTCCATCAGCACAAAGGCTGGTCACAGAAGCATACCAGCACTATCCGAAGTTGTAGTCGAGCTGGGTGTCGAGGCGACGTCGGGGTTGCAGTTGCGGTACTGCCATCCCGCCGGCGTCGAGGTTGAAGAAGACAACAGCTCGAGGAGACACGGGAGGAGAGCACCCATCACCACCACCACCAAGGCGGCACAGAGAGTGGTGCTCTGCACCTACCATGGGAACACGAGGAAGCTGGAAGGCGAGGGAGAGCACGGCGGAGCGGCGTCGTCACCGAACCCTAACCCTCGGTTTGGAGTTCCGCACGGCCGCACCAGGCAGGGAAACACAAATCGCCTCGGAGAGGGTGTAGTAGAAGGAGTGGCGCGTCTATTACGCCGCAGCACGGCAGCGGAGTCTGCCGGAGTTGGCCGGAATCAAGGGGCGGCGGCGGCGGCGATTCTGAATCGCGTCGGGCTCGGGAGCGAGATGGGTGTGAGAGAGAGAGAGAGAGAGAGAGCGAGGGGAGAGACGACTGGCTCGGTCGGTCGGTCCGACCCGAGCCAGGCTCTGGTTTTGGTCTGGTTCAACCATGAACCAGGGGCAAAATCGTCCTTTTACTTTTACAGAAATTTTATTAAAAAGAAAAATTATGAGAAAAAGATTTATTCAGTACAATTAGAGAAACAAGGCCGTAAAATAAATAAATAAATATTCAGAGTAATTTATATGAACTCCAAGAAATTGCTTTGTATTATAAATCACTTTATCTTGATTTAAAATATAAGATCTTAATATATCTCTAAGAATTATCTTAAATGAGATGTTAAGTTTGAAAATTCAAACAAAATTCAAATAAATTAAGAAATAAATATATTCTTAATTTCCTCATATAATAAAATAAAATTATGTTACATAAATAATTCCTCCTATTATTTAATAAATCAAAATTTAAGTTTAATTAGTTAAATACTTTCTTCAAACCTCAAATATTCTAAAAAGGGAATTTAAATAAGATAAAATTACTAAAATTCTCATTAATGAAAAATACAAATAACATATATCAAAATGAACAGAAAAAAAATAAAATCTATCTGTTTGTATAAAGCAAACACCTGTTTGACTAAAATCGAATCACCCTAACATTGAAACAACACTTTACTTATTAATTTAAATATTGGTTAATTCAATTAAATTGAACCCAATTGGTTTGCCTTGTGTGACTACCGTAGTTATTTGTAGAGTTTAATATTGTAAGGTGGTGATGTTTGATTGAGTAGTTTAGTGATTGCTTGTGTTGGTTTGTTTATCGATTAGACGAGAACGTTACTGGAATTATCGAGGAGAGGGAATTTGTTGAACCTGAAGATCAAGACCAAGGTCACTTTGCCGAGCAAGGCAAGCTATCCTCTGAGCTTGCATTTATTTACATCTATTTTGGTTCGCATGTTTTGCTTATAAAGAGCAACAGTGATTTATGTGGTGTTTGCCACTAAAGCTATGATTTTGAAAACCCTTTGTTTTAAAAATACAAGTATATTATTTTGGCACCCAATATGGAGATATTAGATGGAAATTCTTTTTCAAACTGTAGGATGAGAAAAATATTGTTTACTCAAAACTCCTTTGAAAATACTTATGTGGTTATGGAATGCCGAGGTGTCGGTGTTGAAGGGGAGAAATGGAGAATGGTGATGTTTATGAAAAATGCACAGTGTCCTAGAACCATGACGACCAATCTTACCCTGTGCGACCACATTTACCCACATATGGGAAAGGGCTTAGTCATATAATTTGCTCTTATTAGTATGGGATGCCTCATCGACGGAGATGACTCCGTTATGCATGAGGGGATGGTCTGAGGACCTACCCTGACCTGGGTCCTCGCTCAAACTCTATGAAAAGATAAGGAGGAGGATAGAAGGATGTCCCCTATACACCGCCAGACAAAACATATGAGTCCTCACACTTAGGGTTTCCGACGGGAAACTGGACTGGGTGTTGATGGAAAGTGTCATATGGAAAGGGTCCTATACTAGCATGAGCAAAGGAGAGGCTATGGTCGGTGGCTCAACTTCGCATACACCTTGTATGGCGGGACGTGGCTGACACGATGAGTTACCGGATGGGTGTGGGCAAAAAGCGTGCTACCTCTGCAGAGGGTTAAAACTATTTGAATAGCCGAGTCCTCGGATATGGACAATTGGGAGACTGTTCCTAAGACCATGTGCAAGTTTTGCAAAGTTTTGAGATTTGAAAATAAAATGGAGATGTGTTGTATCTGCAACTCTACCGACGGGCTGGTATGAGGTTGCTGGAGAATGACTTGACCATGACGGGCTATGGTCGAGAAGTGAAGAGTTTTGTGATTTGAAAGTGGAAAATGTTTTAGGCAACTATACCGAAGGGCTGGTATAAGGTTGTTGGAAAAAAAAAAAGAGAGGAGTTTTGGAGAAATAAACCAAATGGTGATATTTTCGGGAAAAAGTTTTAAAAGAGACTTCTTACAAAAACAGATTTATGGGAAAGATTCTGAAAGCCTTCCTTTCTTTTTCAATAAAGATATAGAGATTTCAAAACAAAGTTTTATTAAACAAAAGTCTATCCTTCTCTTTTCAACAAGGGTATAGAGTTTTCAATGCAGAAAAAGTTTTATTTAAACAATAAAAAGAGTAGTGCATGCTCATTTCGGGGGTAGTTTGCGAGTACATTCAAATGTACTCATATTGGTTTCGTCCCTGGCTATTGTCTTAGCCAGATTTTGAAGAAGAACAGTTCGAAGAAGAAGACTTCAATAACGTCAATGCGAACTAGGGCGCTTCCTAGTCAGCTGCCTGTAGGGTTGGCAAGTGACTTGGGCTCCACGTTGAATTGGTGATTTCCGCTGCGAATACCTGATGAAGTTATGGCTTCAATCAAGTAAGTACTTTTATTCGGTATTTATGGGTGATCTGTGATGCCAATTCGAGTTATGTGCAACAACAGACTGATCATGGGATTGTTGCAGGAAACATAACGGGTATCTCGGATAGCTAATCCGGGGTCCCCACACACATCTAGGGTAAGAGCCACGTCCTCGAGGAGCTCCCACAAAGTGATGAACTGGACAATATGGTCCATTGTGAAGGCGCCCACAGAAATGTCAGCCACCCACTGATGATCAGCCAAAGCATCCCGGACACATCTGTTCCTGAGCCTGGAGGCTATCAAAATGAGAGAGGCCATGGACTTCGGCGTGGTGCCATATAACCAGGATGAAGACCAGAAAGCCACGAACCTACCATCTTCCACCGTGACCCTGGTAGCAGTGTTGAAGAGGTTCCAGTCATGTTGATCATTTGGATTTCAAGACCGACCAAGGCTTGCCAGCTGCAGTTTTCTGTGTCAATGCAATTTGGTTGTGTTCATCCTCAATGTATTTTCGACGTGGTGTTGTTGCAGAGACCGTATATTCTATATATCATCACGATGATCTAATAAAATGCACTTATCAAAGGGAAGATAACCGTGCGTCTAGGGATGTTGCTTTATTAGTTTTGGTTAGGACGTTAACGCTTAGAAGCATCCTATTTGTCCTCGTTTGTGTGATAGGTTGAGTCAAGTTGTAGATCCACGGAAGTGTTGAGGCAGGTCGGTAGTTTGGGGTGATGTATATTACGGATAGTCGGATAGCAAACACCGACAATGACTAACCCTTATTTGCATAATATGAGGTCCTGAGCCAAACCAGAATGACGTTATACTCTCTGTTCTCGCCAAGTTGGCGAGACAGTGACTAACCCTTATTTGCCCTCGATCTACTTTTACAAATTTGCAATCTCTACCACTATTAGCTAGTAATTTAATCTAAAAAATAACATGCAAAAAGGCCGTCCGGTCCGGAGCTTCATCGCCAACGGTGGACAGTCCAGACAAACAGTGTGAGCATTTGTTGCCACGTCAGCACTCACAATGGGTCACACCTGTCAGAATCATGACTAGAGCGGCTTAGCAAAGCGATCAATGGCTTTTTTAAATGTTATTACTGAATGCAGGTGTATTTTCGTCACGAACCTGAATTGTGGTAGCTTTTTTTGTTCTAACAGCCTCGGTTGTGCTGTTTTTGTAATTCTCTCTACGATACACTGCCTTATATGTGTGTTGTTCAAAAAATGGGAGGTTGGATTGCTATTTGCTGCATGAAATTAGGCCTTCACTTTTTCATTTCTTTCCTTTTTCTGTGTCAATGCAATTTGGTTGTGTTCATCCTCAACGTATTTTCGACGTGGTGTTGTTGAAGAGGCTGTATATTCTATATATCATCACGATGATCTAATAAAATGCACTTATCAAAAGGAAGATAACCGTGCGTTGCTTTATTAGTTTTGGTTAGGACGTTAACGCTTAGAAGCATTCTATTTGTCCTCGTTTGTGTGATAGGTTGAGTCAAGTTGTAGATCCATGTTGGCTAATTTATATTTTTTTTGCGTTGCCAAGCTCTTGGATCCTCATATGTATTTTTCGCCGACTAACGCTCGCGGAAATATTGAGTCAGGTCGGTAGTTTGGGGCGATGTATATTACGGATAGTCGGATAGCAAACACCGACAGTGGTAGAAACCACGACACGTCGGATTTTGACGGATAGGGGGAAGCGGTTGAGGTCGAGGTGCAAGATGTCGAGCCCAGGAAGATCCACAAGACGAGGAAAAAAGGCACTAAAGGGAAGAGGTGAAGACCGTCGAGTACAAGTGGCTATGTGACGCTTGGAAGCTTGTGAACAACGACTCCATTGTCGGTGCCAACCAAATCTATGGCTGGTATTGGAAGAGAGTCCAGGAACAATTCAATGAGACGAGGACATATGATGCCTATGCCAAGGTCCATATGGACCGCAATTGGAATGCCATGTCGTATCGGTGGAAGAACATACAAGCCAATTGCAACAGGTTTCACGACGACCTTGAGCAAATAATTGGAAGGAAAGCGAGTGGCAAGACGATGACCGACAGTTGCAAGATGCGATAAGGTCATGCATTGCTTCGTGAAGCTTCAAAACCATAAGAAGTGTGAAGCCACCCATCGCGATCTCGACGGCGGCCACGGTCCACCAGGGCCAGATCACTACATCGCCGCCTCGGAGGAACGCCCTATTGGAAACAAGAAGGCAAAGGCCGACAAGAATGGCGCATCCTCGTCGGCGTCCGTGCAAGCAACCATTGACAAGTGCCTCACCGAGGTCACATCCATGTCGAAGAAAAATACAAGCACTTTCAAGGACAATTGATCGTCCTTGATGAGCAAGCATGGCGAGAATCTCGCCGTGCAGAAGGAGAAGGTCGTCGTCGAGAAGGAGAGGCTCGCTGTCGAGAAAGAGAAGGCCCAATCAGCTATCATCCAATCCGACACGGCAATGATTAAGGCGTTCTCGGAGGCGTCGCAATTTGTGGTTAAGAAGATGAAACAAGATTCCAAGATCTTGACCGTCGACCGCCTACCCTTCGTCGGTTAGGGCTTAGTTTTTGCTCTCTCACCAGCGCATCTTGCGTGAGATGAGTCTTCTTTCGCCGAAGCCAACGCTGATGTGTACGACGGGGGAGACAACGCTGGAGCCAACGACGAGCACCACGCCCATAACGAACACCACGCCGCCGGATCCAACGCTGGGCACAACCGCGGAGACGGCGGTGGAGATCGAGCATGAGATGGAGACACAGGAGGACGCGTCGATCATTTGATTTCCATGCATATTTGACGTTAGTAATATGATCACCGGATCCGGTAATGCGTAGTTCAGAGGATGAAGACTAGAGGGACAAAGAGACCCGTCCATAAAAACAACATGCGGACCTACAAAATCAATCACGGGGTACTTGTCGTTGCTTTCTAATCGCGCGGACAAAAAAAATATACTAATTGCGAACAATAATCAGTCCACTGCTAAATAGCATGTCCTAAAATCATGTGGTAGTGTTGCATTCTTAAATCATGTCATACATTGGTAGTAGTCCCTGGTTGATCACATTGGGATGGGGGTGGTATTATTAGCGAATATTGGAAATAGTGTTTCCAGTTCGACAACAGTTTAGGAATGAGATGCTTAGATGACAAACAACAACCAATTGTCCCTGCTTCATAAAACACCCAACAATAACAAAATTAAAGAAAAGTCAACCATACATTCACCTTGTGTCGCTTTAGAACAACAAGCAGCACCAAACTATACGGAAAAAAATTAAGCTGGTGACCCTTAGTGTTTAAACCATTTAGCGGCGTGTGTAGATGGATTTAAGGAACATATTCAGTGAAACCATCCAAAAAAACTAGGTGTTCATCCTCCGAAGAAACCCGAGCTGCAATTGATCTGATTGACTCCAAAAACTTGCAAATAGCTCACCCGATAACGCAAATCCAAACCCCAAAGATATCTATCTTTTTACCCTCTACATGCTAATAAAAATCCACGTAACATTCACGTCCATGGCCTTCTTCCTCCATTTGAAATCCCTTAGATATAGGAACATGAAAACTAGCACACACATCAAATTCACCAAATGATTCTAATTGGGACATAGGAATTACAGCAGTAAACATGGTAGATGTTGGTGGACATCAAACCTACAGAACACGAAAACAGTGCTTGCACAAACATAACTAATTCAGGGTATACGCATGCTCATGGCTGCCACCAATTTGTTTTGGTTTTTGCTAAATTAATACAGTTACATCTTTTGCTGGCTAAGAAAAGACTTTCATATTCTGTAAACGAGATGGTAGGTCGATCTCCAACAATGCGGAACCACAATCCTTCTTATGCATATCCTTGGTCTCCAAGTCAAAGACGATGACACTGCCATAATTACCTGGTGTAGCCACATTAAGAACCACCACGTCAGCGCTCCTCTCGTAGCCATCAAATACAATAGGTATATCTAGACCGTTGGTTGGGATATTCGGGTAAAGTGACCGCAAGTTCTTCTCCATGTCAATCACATTCTCCAGCGACCAACCACTTTCAGCTACTGGGGAGATTTGGAGTTGTAGCCATACGAACATCCTGAAACCTTCAATGCCGCTCGAAATCAAGATATTGGAATTGGATTAGTCAATCGATTCATAACTGCCTTTCGATCACAACCATTTCGAGCACAACCAATATATATTAGGTTTCAATGCCGAATAGTTTCAACAGTTTCCCATCCGACGATGTTGCCAAGTAGAGCTGGTCAACTTTGTAGTTGGTGTGCGGGAGGTTCACCAAGCCTAGCTTCCCGTTGACCAAGTCGTAGCTTCGGATTGGCTTGCGACGAGACACTAGCCAATGGATGACGCCACCGTGGAGAACGGTAGGGTCGCGGTTCTTTTTGACCGACCACCACGAGAACTCGTCATTGTTCACATAAGTAACTTCCCCCCATGTACCACATGATGAAGCCGTTTGCAATTCGATACCCCATCTACATAAATGGACGACAAGTAGCAGGAAGGAGCAGTCAATGCCGTCTGCGGCAGTGAGCAGGACGTACTGATGGTCAGATTGGGTTGAGTTGCTGCTCTTGATTACCGGCGGTAAGTAGAGGAACGTCTGGGCGCTGGTCATAGGGTCGTACACGCACAGGTCGTAGTCGGGTGGGCTCATGATCCTTACGCGGTGGGGGCGACGACGGCTGAGAAGAACAAGGCCGTGTCGCGACGTCTCGACACTGTATTTGTCAAAGAGGCCGGCACGCGGGACGAAAAGAAGGGAAATAGGTGGTCGTCGCAAAAGGACGTGATGGCGGGGGTGGCCGGGTGGATAACCGTAAATAGCTTGTCATCGTCATCGTCCCACAGATAGGCAAGGATGCGGAGATGGCTGACGCGGCGGATAAAGGACAAGCTGAGGAGGTCGCGGCGCAGCAGCTTGCAGGCGGCGGCAAAACGGATGAGAGCGCGTGGAGCGGAGCGTGCGGCGATCTCGAGCAGGAGATCCGCCGGAAGCGTCCATGCTATTATCTGAGTCTCGGGCGCCACGCATCTGTCTTCTCGTCGGCTTTTCCGGCGTTTCCGTGAAGCCATGACGCAGAGCGATCGATCGTTATTCATAAGTTGTCTACGTGCTTCTTTTTATAGGGAGTAGAATTTATGGAAAGAAAGGAAAGGGGAGGTTGAGTCAGATTAGGTAACGATGTGAATCAGAAGTTGTACAGAAACCAGATATTCTTGTTTTTCCTTCATCGTTAGTAATATCAAACTCCTTTTTTCACTGGATGCGCTCGAGCCAAAACCGCCTAACGGAAACGTAGGTAATACTGTACGCAGCAACCGCCGCCGTCGACGACATGGACGGTCTTGAGCACCACGACGTGATGATGGACATCCTCCGCCACCTGCCACCGCGCAGCCTGGCCGCCAGTCTGCTGCGTGCCGCCGAGCTTCGGCTCTCGCTCAAGGGCGTCATCTACAAGACCACGGACTCATTACTGGAAGAGTTTTGTTAGCATTAACCCGGTTATTCAGTTAGACTGCGGTTTGTTATTTCTTCAGTTTCGACAGTTTTGTCAGTAGCTAGGACTTGGTCGGTTTTAGCCGTTTGTAACAACCAGAGCTAGTCTCTTGCTCTGCACGATTCGCTCGCGGAATGGCTCGAGGAATGGTACTGGATTGTGGACGACCCTAATCTCTGGCCGTCCGTTTCCGTGATTGAACGGCTAAGATTTGTCGTTGAATGCGTTGAATGTTCAACCCATTCAACGGAAAATCTTGACCGTTCAATCGCGGGAACGGATGATCGAGATACGAGTTGTACGCCATATGAGTTGTAGAGTCACTAATCAGAATAAAAAAGAAAGCGCTGCAGAACCGTATGCAGCACAAACACTTTGGTTGTCCTCAGTTCTTGTTCCTTGTCTTCCAAAGCCACGCTAATAGAGATCTCAGCTACAGAATTAATTAAGTTATCACTCGCTGTATTTTGATTGTATCTTACACAAGACAGGAGATGAATTTTTGGATTTCTAAGAAACCAACGCATCTGCTTAGGTGGAGAGCTTTAGCCACATTATGATCATGTTCAGTAGAATATACACCTGGGATACTTATTACTCTGAGTGAAACTGGCCAGAATCGCCATTCTTCAGCCGTATCGAGGCACTTGGTTGCGTAGTGGTTTGTTGATGTGATCTGTTTTGGGATGCACTAGTTAGTTAGAGGATTATTTCTAGCTAACAGATGCGTTGTACTAACTGTTCGGTCAAAAAAATATGCAAGTGATTTTGAAAAGTAAAGAAAATGTTAAATGTAGCGTGTGCCCACCTTCCTTCGGACGCCTGATCTCATCATTTCCTTCGGACGCCCGATCATATCATCATTCAACGGCTAAACTTTGCAATACAAGCGCCTGGGCAAGCTTCCAAGAGTTTCGAGAAAGCTGGGTGTGAGCAAGCAACTACTAACGGGTATTTCTGTGTTGGGGACTTGGGGTCTAGTCGGTTTGGCAGCGGCAAGTAAATAGCTTATCGCTGTGTGCTATTCATCGCCATTTTGGGGCAACGTAGGACTTGCGAAGCAAGGGAAATGTATCATCAAAATCATCCATTTCAAATCAGCTCAAACGTCCGACATTCAGGGGGAATTTGAAGCTCACTTACTGTTGAAAGAAATTCAGACACAACTATCAACAGTCAGGAACAACCGATACAATACTAACACTGCCAGCTATGCAATTTTATAATAAGGCACTTCCAGGTCCAGAGGAGCTAGAAACAAACTACTCGTGGAAGTTAACAATCGCTGACCAATGAATCTAATTTGACGGACCAGAAAAAGAAAAAAATCAAGAATAAAGGACAGTTCTATGCTAACATAATCAAAACAGACAACAAAAGCAGATAAAATGCATCAGGATATAAATATTTAAGGGCTCACTTATTATCACATTTCATCCAACGCTGCTGCACCACAGCAGTAAGTTTTTAGGTACGAGTACGACCGAAGATAACAATGTACGAAAGTACAATAGAAAGTGTCGGACGAGCACACCCTGACAATCTCCATTGGAGCACACCGAAGGCACCCAAAGACATGTGAACCAGATAGTCACCAGGCACTTACTGGCCACCACGCAGGCGGAGGACCAAGTGAAGGGTGGACTCCTTCTGTATGTTGTAGTCCGCCAGTGTGCGGCCATCCTCGAGCTGCTTACCAGCAAAGATAAGGCGCTGCTGGTCCGGGGGGATGCCCTCCTTGTCCTGGATCTTCGCCTTCACATTGTCGATGGTGTCAGAGGACTCCACCTCGAGGGTGATAGTCTTGCCAGTGAGGGTCTTCACAAAGATCTGCATGCCACCACGGAGCCTGAGGACAAGGTGGAGGGTGGACTCCTTCTGGATGTTGTAGTCAGCAAGGGTGCGGCCATCCTCAAGCTGCTTGCCAGCAAAGATAAGGCGCTGCTGGTCCGGGGGGATGCCCTCCTTGTCCTGGATCTTCGCCTTGACATTGTCAATGGTGTCCGAAGACTCAACCTCAAGCGTGATGGTCTTGCCAGTGAGTGTCTTGACAAAGATCTGCATGCCACCACGGAGCCTGAGGACAAGGTGGAGGGTGGACTCCTTCTGGATGTTGTAGTCAGCAAGGGTGCGGCCATCCTCAAGCTGCTTGCCAGCAAAGATGAGGCGCTGCTGGTCCGGAGGGATGCCCTCCTTGTCCTGGATCTTCGCCTTGACATTGTCGATCGTGTCAGAGGACTCGACCTCCAAGGTGATGGTCTTGCCGGTGAGGGTCTTCACAAAGATCTGCATCTGTAAAAACAGAGTAAAACCAGAGTAAGGACCAATACAACGAAATTCGTATGACATAAGAAATACATGACCAATAGATGAAATCCTCCTAGCTATGGATAAACGATTATCCAGACGTACTAACACAATATTCAGCCTCGTGAGAAGGCTAGACAACCCAAATTCTAGCAGAACTATGCCCAAATTGGACGCGGCAATCTAGATGAATAATAAACAATAATATAACAAATAACAAAAATTATAGTAGAAAACAATCCCGATTTACTGCCTCGTGACAAAAGGCTAGACAGTCTAAATCCTAGCAGATCAACGCTCAAGTTGGACACAGCAATCTAGACAAGTGCTGATGAATCAACAATAAAATCGTCACAAACGGCAAAAGGTTTCAGAGTAGAACCGGCAGGCAACCAACTAGGAGGCTTAGAACGAACAGGTTAGCAAAATCCAGACGGATCTCTTCGTCGCATAAGGCGTAAGCGCTAACAGCACAACCTGGCCGCTAAGAAATCATGAACCTGCTCCAGCATAAGCTTGGCGACAACCGTGGTGGCTAAAACTCCATATCTACTCGATAACAGATCTACTCGATAACAGATCTACTCGATAAGACTGACCGAATAAGCAGCGACGGCGGCGCGCAGATCTACTCCAAACACGGCTAGCGGCGCGAACGAGCGGGCGGAATCGACAGTAACCGGAAGGCGGAGCGGGTCGGGGAAGTCGCGTACCTTGCTTGAGCGGAGGTGGACGATGGAGCCTTCGTTTCGATGGGTGGTGGATTTCTCGGCGAGATCCGAGCGGTGATTGGGTTGACTGGATTTGTGGAGTGGGTCGGGAAATTTATAGCCGATGGGAAGAAGAGTCCCGTGGGGCTACGGCAAGGCACGCGGACGATGACCTGTTGGAGTGCGTCGGATGTTATGATACCACCATTATGGCGAGCTTTATTTATTCGGAATATTTTTTGGTTTTTTATTCTTTCAATGTCAGATTTGTTTTGTCTACATGCTATCAAGACCTCCATATATAGTGTTATTTAACATAGTTTAGTCACATAATGTGAGACATTAGGTGAACATGCATTTCGTGTACTACAAAAAAATTGATGTGGCGATTAATTAACAATGTTGGTCACCTATTTATCATGACATCACGCACCCTAAATAAAATAAGTTTACAATCTAATAAATAACACATTGCATAACAAGGTTTGTGTTCCTATTAAGATAGTAACACAAACTAGTATTATATGATAGATATTGGTCATTTCATCAAATCTTGAAGCTCCGCAATTCGAGGCTTCGGGAGGCTTTGCGTGAGTGTGTTGCTTGTGGTGTCACCGTTGCACTGGTATTACTTGAAAAAGATTGATTGTATCAAATAGTTTATTTAAAGAAAAGACCACATGGCTTCGTTTATTGATGGTTCTCCTCCTCTAGAGTTCGCATCTGCCTCATTATTAGCAGACTAGCTATCCACCTGCAATTTATGGGTGATCGGTTGCCGGTATGAGTCCACTCTAACTATACCCAATTGGAACCATCAGTTCAACCATTTCCAACGAATCAGGCCTGCACTACTGGGAAATACCTTATCAGTGGCGCACCAAATTATGATTCTGTGGCGCACCCCCAGAATTGCTAGTGCGCCACAGAATCGTCGCCACAAAAATATATATTCTGTGGCGCACCAGGAAGATGCGCCACAGAAACATGAAGATTCTGTGGCGCACCCCCACTGCATGCGCCACAAAAGTTGTTTTTTAGGTTTAAAAAAAATTTAAACTACGACGTCGTATACGTCGTACGCCGCCACCGCAGCCGGGATGCGTCGCTGCCGTGCCGTCGCGGTCGTCGAGAGGAGGTCGTGCTCGCGGAGGAGAGCGAGTAGCAGGACGAGAGGACCGCTCCTTCTTCGCGGCGGGAGCATCCCGTGCAAGACGTTTCTTGGATTTGTATAGTATCGAGTGCTATAAACTACCATCAGTACACTTCCATTTAGTATGGCAAATCTGCTGTACTGACCATGTGTTTTTCTTCTTGAAGGTTCTTTTTGAAGCATACGAGTCGGAGGAGAAGGTTCAATCTTAGGCAGTCAGCGGGTGGTGGTGATGCTGCACTGGGACCTCCGCCATTTTCCCTCGTGCTCGAGCCTCCCTGCTGTCTGGGCCAGCCCCCAGGCCCTGTCCCCGCTGAGGACACAAGGTTGCTGCTACAGCAGCAGCTGCTGCCTGTCTTCATCGATCTGATCCTGCCATTGGAGGTATAAATCGCTCAATTCAAGTTTTTTTATGTGTTCCAAGTCTTGTTTTGGTAAAGCAATGGATACTATCCAGATGGAGTAGTACTACAGCAGCCACGAGTGTTCGTTTGGAGTAGTGATGCAACCTGGGTGTCGGCTTGTTGATTCACCATTTTAATTATCATTATATCAGCTGATTTAAGTTGTGTTGCATGTGTAAACCTTACTAACTTTTCCTAGTTCTAAACTTGAGTAATATCCAGTTGTTGCAGCACTGAACGTCCAAGAGCTGTTCAGAATTCACAGTTCACCTCCCTTGGTCCTTGCTGCCACTAGTTTTTTTTTTAGAAGTGAGGAGCCAAAGCTCCCAGTTTTTATTAATCAAAAACTGATAATACAGCATCCGTTGCAGATGCACACTAGCTGCCAGCTAGTGTGCATCTGTTTGTATCGTGTATTGGGAGTCCATATGTGGTGTAGGGGACGGCGGTGGGGTGGTGGGCGACCCGCGGCAGCTGTGATTCGTGTCCTAATAATGCCTAATTATTTGCAGGCAGCGATGACTCATGGCGGCGCTTCTGCAACACGGGGTGGTGAGGTGGCTCGGTGGCTCCATGGTGCAGCAAGCGCAGACGTCGGCTAGGTACAAGGTTCATGCACAGCAAGGAGGTATCCTTTAAAAAATCGACATCTTATACTTCCTCATTTTTCTTGCTGTTTATTTTACTCTCCAAACAACAACAACATCCATGTCGTGTGTGTTAAAGATGGATTCTTTATTAACTGTCTCTCTCTTCGTTTTGAAACAAGATTACCTACTGAAAGTAGCATTAATTAATAATTACTATGGAAGCAGCCTCAGTTTCATCTTTATTAGCAATCAAACATATATAGGGCACTGGCTATATCAAACCTCAGTTGGGACTACTCATCCTCTTATTATTTTAAATAAAGCAAAACATTAAAATTTTAGTGTAATTGCTGCCTGATGCTAATGAGTTTACAAGTATCTTTGTATACTTAACATGTTTGATCTGAATTTACTCCATGATCACGATGCAAACAAGGATTCTAAGCTTGCAGACCTGCAGCTGTATTTTAATGATTGTCTATGTATGATTCCCAGCTACGGAGCAGTTTTAGGCTTTTTAGCTGTATGCTCAGCGGTTAAAAGTCTGTGTTGACATCAAGGAGTTGACGTTCATTGGTTCCGTTGCTATAACCTATGTCTGCCAATTTGTAATAAACCATGCTATGTGCGTCAACATGAAGTGTGGTCAGAGAAGGCAGTCGGTTCTCTGAGTTTGCTCACTACTTTTACTCAAAACTGATAACATGATAAATTAATGATGGATACCAAGTAGCTAAGTATATTGTGTAAGCTGGATCTGACATTCTGCACATTCAATATTCAGATGTACAAGCAAGCTGGAGACGAGAAAGAAACGAGCTGCTTTGTGTGGTCCACTCGTTGTTGTTCTCAATTCATGAGTCCGAGCTCACCGTTGCAGCTTGGTGTGGAGCGGCTGGATATGGGCCTGGATGCAGACGCCAACGCTAGATGGGGAGAAGGGGGAAGTCCTGGAGGAAATGGGAATCACCTTTCTCTCTTTGTAATTGCCTGCAAGCCAGTGGATTTGTGGATCTCCTTGTGAATCTGATAAATTTCTATGAAATTTTACAGAAGAAGGGCACAGGGGGGCAGCAGATGGTGCACCTAGTGGCATCTGAACCATCTTTTCGTCGGTCCGCACAAAGGTAGGGGTAGGATACAAGTTCACCGTCAGGAGATAGAAATAGCGGGAGGAGGTGTTCAGCTCGCCGGCGGATGGCAACCACGGCCATGCACTTGCTGGCGTCGATGCCAGTTGGTGACCAGCGCCGCCGCCATGCCCATGCCCTCTTGCTCTGTCCACCCCGCTGCCCGGACCAAGAGCCGAGAGGTTTAGTGGATGCAAGTGGCATAGGTATTCGATTCACGACTAAATAGTCACCTATCCATCTCTGAAAAATGCCTGCTGTGATCTTTGTTCGGGACATATGCTTTGTTTGCAACTTTGCATTATTATCTCTATTGAAATCTTCTTTCCTGTTGTACAAGTTTAGCAGTCCTGAACCATACTATTTCTAAATTCCATTTGCCAAGTTGATTTCTGAACTTGAACTTAAGTAACTTATGCGCAAGTTCAGAAAAAGAACTAGAAGTCAGAGCACTAGCGTCACGTTGCCACCTGCGAATTGTTGGTCGACTCGCACATCGTGCCCTTCCTGATACTTGTCCCAAAATTTGGATGCCATCTTCCAATTGTCAAGTGGATTATTAAGTTAATTATATACTCAGAATTTGGCCTGATAGTAAGCATATTTTTCTAGTAAAGTGCATTTTGAGCGTTCCTCTAATCGCACTCAATGTGTGTAGTGGCTGATATAATTAGTTCTTCGCTTTACAAGATCCAATTCTGAGATCATAACTTCTGTTTGTGAGAAATGTGTTGCATATATTATATTTTTGTTTGGAAGCATGATGTGCGAATTGTGATATTGTTCATGCGTCAAACTTGTTTCCTGGGATACTAGCTTTATTTTCACTGCATTTGTGCGTCTTAAGATATTACATGCTTACATCGTCTTAAGCAAAACGCCAAGTATCTTCTCCTGGTTGATTAACTCATGTGCTGAGCATTCCTTGGGGACGTTTATCGGGTGGTGATTTTCTTGTTAGTTACATGAATCTTGACTTGCTTTCGTGTATGGATATCCACATGCTTATATGAGTAACAGCCTCTTGGCGGTTTTTGTTTTTGATGTGATTGCATATGTCAAATTCATCCTTCTTTCCGTTTTCCTTGTTGTGTGCAGGTTGTTGAGCTGAGTGAAAGCGAGAGGCACTTGCTGCTTGGGCTGGTAAACATCCAGCTAGAAGCGCTGCACGGGTGAGTTCGTGTGTGGGAGACAGATATAGCGCGAGGAGCTGTGCAGCTCGCTGGTGGGCGGTGACTACAGTTGCGCAGTTGCCGGCGTGGTCGGCGACCAGCGCTGCTGCCACACCATGCGCTGCCCCGACCTAGCTGACGACACAAGGTTGCTGCTGCTGTTGCATGACTTCATCCATGTGGACCTGCCATAGGAGGTAAATCCCTCATTTATTTCATCCATGTGTATCTCGTAAGAAACTGGGGACAAAATACATTAGATGCCTGATCTAGTGGCACCACCATGGACAAGCAGCCTGAATCTAACTTGACCAGAGGAGATTTTTTTTCTACCAGTTATAGCCCGTTGTATCCACCGACGTGGTTGAGCTCGTACCAAAAATAAAATGTTTAATTAGTTCTATTTATTTCTTATCACTGACTTGTTTCACTAGTTCTAGTTATTTCTTATATTTAAATCTGGTAAGAACAGATTCCTTTTTTTATTCCTTGCTCATGTTCATGTTCATGCGCTTGCACTGTACATATCCATGCATGTCTAGAGGCAGAATTCGTATGTAATAAGGGGATGGTTAAGAATGCAGTTAGTTACATTGATTCTAGCTTGCAAGCATGATGCTCTGTAACCCACCTTTATTGCCTATTTTTCTCTCGTATTAGGTCTAGTGGCAGAATTAGAATAGGAATGATCCCTTCCATCTTCCTTTCTTGTGTTCTTTGTAACCCACTATTGATAGTGGAGAAAGCTCCATTATACAACTAGCTTTCTTCTTTCTTTGTTGTACAGAACCCTGACCCGATGGCAGCATTTGATGACCCTGAGGTTATGGTGGCTCTTCAAGATGTATGATTTTCCACTCGAACCGCTTGTAGTTAATCTGGATAGCTAATTTAGAACAATTGACAACTGTTGTTTTGCGTTTTGGTTAGCTCTAATGTCTGATGTATGTTTGGGTTGCTCCAACATCTTATACCTTAGATTGGAGCTCCGGTTGCTCTAGTAGTTGCTGCTCAATTATGCTCATTGATGTGATACCTGTTCTGGTGTTGTTGTGGGGAATGGGGGATCTTCTGCAAGCTGCCACTGAACTGTAATATTTTCATCATATTTCTACTATCCGTGATGCCGTTGTTTGTCCGTGCGGGTCCGTATGTGTTGAGACAGGCCATGATTAGGTGAGCATCATGTCAGCTGTAGATGCCCATAAAGGACCATCGATATACTTGGGAGACTTATAGTAGGACATGTCACTGTGTAACCCTTATTGCTCATCTATGTCATAATTTTTTGGTCGGCTGCATGAGCTAGGAAATGGTTGAGAGGCTAGGTTTTGCACATACTCTCCACCCAGATCAGTAGTAGTATTTTAAGCTAGGTTTTCAGCATGAAATAATTACTCGACATGTTTGTTCGTGGTAAAATTCATACACATATAGGCTGTTTGCTGGCGGTTGTCCTATTTCAACCTGATGGTCCTTGTTTCTTCACCTAGGTTACATCTGCTAGCTTGAAGTTAATATTTTGATAATCAACTGATTTGTGTGGGTAGTGTCCTATTGTTCTTTCTGCCGATATGGACAATCAGTTGGCATCATATGTAAAAGTATAAAATTATTTTACTCGCTAGATTGTCATGATATATTAAAACTCAAAACCCTTTTTTTATCATCTGCCACACTCTCGCAATGATTAGAGTTATTTGCTGCAATACTAATAACTCTGGATTATCGTTTTCGCGAGCCATGTTTTCACTGGATGCTAAAGGTTGAACTCGTGGATATTCCGCTGGATGTTAATTCTCATGTGCCAACAAGAGTTTGAATGCTCGATGCTGTCTAGGCCTACTACTGATTATTAGTGGTTGTTGTTTTTGTGTACATTGACGACATAGTAAAGATGCATCTAAAAGTGGCAATCTACATGCTCACCAACCAAGTTTTACCTTCCAGCCATCATGACATGTTTTTAGTAGTGGTTTTCTCCGTTGAGTAATGGGTTTCTTGGGCCGCAGAGGTGTTTGTTCGTGGTAAAATTCATACACATATAGGCTGTTTGCTGGCGGTTGTCCTATTTCAACCTGATGGTCCTTGTTTCTTCACCTAGGTTTACATCTGCTAGCTTGAAGTTAATATTTTGATAATCAACTGATTTGTGTGGGTAGTGGCATGACCTAGGTTACATGCTCACCAACCAAGTTTTACCTTCCAGCCATCATGACATGTTTTTAGTAGTGGTTTTCTCTGTTGAGTAATGTGTTTCTTGGGCCGCAGAGGTGAACCTTTCTTTTGTTTATTGTCGTGCAGGAGCTTTTTGTAGCCGGGCGCGATGGTGGAGCAACAGCAGATTGTCGTGGCGCTCGTGAAGGGGAGAAGTGGAGGATGAGCTTGGCCAGGATGGGTTCCAACCGGGCATGGTTCCAACCAATATGTGCAGTATGTTGGGTAGTAAGTAGCTGAAGGTCGAGTGTTGTGGCCTGGAGCATCTATGTATCTAACGTAGATTGGCTGTAGAAAGTGTTGCTCGTGGTCGTGGGTTGTCGTAGCTGCAACACTCATCTTATGACAAAACCCATGGAGTAACCTGTTGCGGTTTAATTTTTTTGCGCCATTTCATCCTACTTTTAAACCAAACAATTGGGTAAGTTGTGTTTGCTGAACGGTTTGAGATAGATGGAGTGTGGCCAAATTAATATACACAGAATCACCGGAACTGTATACTGTTTTGTCATGTTTCCGGAGACATAAATTTGGGGCTCCATTTTATTTGTCTTCCACCCGGGCTATGTACGTACGTAGATCCAAGTAGCTGCCTTCTGTCTCCTGGTATATCTCGTTAAATTTTAATATATACTGCCTATAAACGATCAAGACTAGCTGATGCTGCTTTTGCATTTATAAGTAAAGATTACTTACCAGGTAATGGCCATACATTTATAAGTAAAGATTACTCACCAGTTAATGGCCATACAGAGACTTTAGAATGTGTGCAACAACAAAAACACATCCAGCATATTTAATAAAAAAATGCATCTTTCTTCAAAATAATTCGCTTTTCCCTTTTAGCAAAAAATCATTCCATTATTATAACTCGTGTATAGGGAGCTCTGACCTGCAAAATACTTTTTATTAGGTAAAATAAAAGGAATTTTTGCATCAATCATGATACAGTACAACATATGCGGTTGTAGACTAATTAATTAATTCCTATCATGCCAGCAACAACAGAGTCAACCGTATAGGAATCCACGCGAAACGAACGGCCAACACCATAACCAACGCTCCAGAAAATCAGGGCCATGCATGCCATGATTAGGTGGGACGCGCGTGCAATTTAATTGGTTTCCATGAGGTAACGGTAAAGGTCACCGATCCGTGGCACCGAGGCATCTCACCCGTCCATCCTCTATCCGGCAATCAACCAGGAATGAGAACCGTGACACCCTCCATTTTTCTTCACCTCCAACATACCTCTATATATATGATCCAATGGTCACCAACCGCGTGCGGGTTCGCGTGACTTGTGACTTTGGACTTGGCGAGGCGAGAGCGAGGTGGAGCTGCCACCCGAGCAGGTTCGCCTAGCGGCGGCGAGTAGCGGTCATGGCCGCTCACGAGCAGCCAACAGAAGCCACTCTATCAATTCTATCGGCGGCGAGCACTTCATTTGATCCCATCCGTCCCATCGACTCCCCCAGCTTTTCCCATTTTTCTTCATATAGGAATAACGAAGCCATCCATCTATAATCTGTCCACAGCTCTAAGCGCTTGCACAGCACATATATAGACCGACTCCGCCTTAGTGTTTAAACCATTTGGCGGCGTGTGTAGATGGATTTAAGGAACATATACAGCGATCAATGGTTTTTTTTTAAATGTTATTACTGAATGCAGGTGTTTTTTCATCACGAACCTGAATTGTGGTAGCTTTTTTTCTTCTAACAGCCTCAGTTGTGCTGTTTTTGTAATTCTCTCTGCGATACACTGCCTTATATGTGTGTTGTTCAAAAAATGGGAGGTTGGATTGCTATTTGCTGCATGAAATTAGGCCTTCACTTTTTCATTTCTTTCCTTTTTCTGTGTCAATGCAATTTGGTTGTGTTCATCCTCAACGTATTTTCGACGTGGTGTTGTTGCAGAGACCGTATATTCTATATATCATCACGATGATCTAATAAAATGCACTTATCAAAGGGAAGATAACCGTGCGTCTAGGAAGTAGGATATTTCACATTTCAAACACACAAAACACATGTATACATATGGTATGGCACAACCTAGGTTTGGGTGGGGTTCCGACGCTCCGGGCCCTGCTTCGGGGAAACCCTAAACCCGCTGGAAAAACCCTAACGTTTTCGTCTACCACATTGAAAGGCGTCGAAAGGGGATAGGCCAGTGGACTTTTTTGCTTGGTTGTGTTAGGTTAGGCCATAGGGACATGGGAAACCAACTTTTATCACAAGTTGTCACAAAATTTCCCCCGGTTCGCCGGAAACGGGAGTTTTCACCTCTAAGTGTAGAAACTCAGTACAGAGAAAGTGATGCCGGTGAAGCCGGTCACACAACGGAGTAGGATCTTTCACATTTCAAACACACAACACACTTGTATACATATGGTATGGCAAAACCTTGGTTTTGGTGGGGTTCCGACGCTCCGGGGCCCCGCTTCGACTTGTATACATATGATCTGACGGCCGGAGGCCACCGGAGTGAAGTACCAGCGAGGCCCTGCTTTGAATTAACAAAGCCAACAACCGGCCAGGGAATACACAAGGCCAACACAAGCGGCAGATACAAGATGCTGTTAACAGCTTACAACACCACAAACTACAGCAAACAGAAGATAAAGAAGAAAACAACATGTAGTCGTCGTTGCTCTCCGCCACCGATGAAACACCATGGGAGCGACGAGGACAACCTTCGAGACTTGAGCTGGATGAAACCTTTGTCTGTTCCAGAAAGGGCGAACCTTCACCTGACCATCCTCCTCCAAGATCGAAGAGGGACCCCTGCCCCCTCGCCCGGCTCGAAGGGCGCCGAACCGTCGATCATGGGACGCTCTCCCTAGAGCAGAGGGAGGGCCAGGGACCAAGCCGCCGATAGGATCAGGCACGAAGCCACCAAAGCACGAGCCCAAGAAGAGACGCCTAGCCACAAAACACGAAGACCACCACGGGGAAAGGAAGCTGATTGGTGCAGTCGATGATGAAGAAGGAGCCACTGACATCCGAAACCAGAGCACGGCCCACGACCCTCTCACCCAAAGCCGGCACCTTCAGGAAGGTTACGGCGCCGAGACGCCGCTGCCGCTCAATCAAGAAGATTGGGGAATTTCTCCCGGGTAGAGAGAGGGTGGGGGAGGGGGGAAGTACCTCAACGACCCTCCAAGGAGGAAGACGGCACCAACCGGCGCCGCCGCCGTCGTGGCAAGCAAGGCCAGACAGGGATTTCTCCCGGTTCTTGCCCCCACTTCCAACCGTCGCTGCACACCAGATCTGATGGCCGGAGGCCACCGGAGTGAAGTACCAGCGAGGGCGTACTGGAGATGGAGTCAACCTTCAGATCTGGGACAGGGCGGGCAGCCCGAGCCCCACGACCAGCACCCGCCAGATCCTCGCTGTCCTCACGGCCAAGGAGGAGACCAGCACCCGCGCACGCTGCTTGCCGCGAAGCCAGCGCCGCCTCACCACCCGAGGCCGCCGCCTCGGCATCCAAAGTCCACCGCGGGAGCGCGGAGCGACGCGAGCCTCGCCGCTACCTTCCTCAGCGGCCGCACGGCTTCCCGGCGTCACCTCTGGCAGCAGCGGGGAGAGAGAATCGAGGGGAGGAGGGAGGCGGCGCTAGGGTTAGGGTCGCCGCCCGAGTCGCCCCAGAGGGAGCGACGCGGGGGCAGGGAAGGTCCCTAGTACTCTACTCTCTGGTCGGGCAAAGACATGAGCGAGAGAGTTCTTAGTCTCAGTCCACTTCGAGATCTTATGCTGAGACGGTCTTCGATCTCAGCCTGACTTATCTTATGCAGAGACGGGAATCGGGTAAAAGGGCAGGCTCGCTCTCTTGGCCGGATGAGTTTCTGTCGAAGTAGTCATACTAGATGGACCTTGCGTGCTTTCTGCCCCGTCTAGACTTTGCACAGTCGGTATGCCTATGGGTGCATGTGGCATTTTCAATGGAGGGCGTTGAATAAGATTTTCATTTGGCGATTGATGAGGGTGGCCAGTGTAACCAATGAGCTCGATCAAATGCTTAAGAGAGGTCAAGATGCTAACATGCGGGCCCTATGTCTACTTTTTTTTTGGGTAAAACCAGATCTAGGCCCAGCATCAAGTTAATGAAGCATAATATCATGTCCTGAACCAAACCAGAACGACGTTATACTCTCTGTTCTCGCCAAGTTGGCGAGACAGTGACTAACCCTTATTTGCCCTCGATTTACTTTTTCAAATTTAAAATCTCTACCACTATTAGCTAGTAATTTAATCTCAGAAATAACATGCAAAAAGGCCGTCCGGTCCGGAGCTTCATCACCAACGGTGGACAGTCCAGACAAACAGTGTGAGCATTTGTTGCCACGTCAGCACTCACAGTGGGTCACACCGGTCAGAGTCACGAATAGAGCGGCTTAGCAAAGCGATAAGTGGTGTTTGAAAAAATATTACTAAATTCAGGTGTTTTTTGTCATGAACCAAATCGTGGTGATTGTTTTTTGTTATAACAGCCTTAATTGTTGTGGGTTTTTTTTTGTAATTTTCTTTGTGATACACTGCCTTAGATGTGTGTTTTCCAAAAAAAAAAAACAGGAGGTTGGAGTCGAAGATTGCTATTTGCTGCATGAAATTAGTCATCACTTTTTTCCTTTCATTTTCCAGTCATGAGATGACATGTGACATGAAGAAAATCCCACAAACCCATAAATGTTATTATTAACGATCGAGCTTTATAGCCAATAATTAGCAATAATAATAAAGACAATAAATCCATTGATTATACATAGCTTCACAAGCAAAACTATTATTTGTTCGCCCAAAATTACATGCTCTAAATCATGTAAACACTAATCTAATGGACATTAACATGTTAGATAAAGAACTCATAAAAAATTAACGGGCACATCTAGTCAACATGATTTTGAAAGTAAGACCACAGTGATATTCACCCGAAATTACGTGTTCTGGAGCATGCAAATATTAGTGTAATGGACTATAACTTGTGCTACATAATAATTCACTCAAGAAATGCAAGAAAATCCATCAGCTATCTTAGTCATTCTAGATGCCATGCATTTTACATTCAACGGCGCCCATACCTCTTAGCTCTCGACAAAACAAATGCAGGTCATAGCACGTCAGTCCAAAATGATAGGCAAGTCCAGGGGATGAAGACTAACATGGACAAAATCAATCGTGGGGGCCTTGTCATCGCATCATAATCGTCGGGACAAAAATATACTAATTGCGAACAATAATCAGTCGACTGCCGAATAGCAAGTCCGAAAATCATTGCTATATCTATCTGTCCAAAAAATATACTAATTGCGAACAAAAATCAGTCGCTTTATTTCTAGTGGTAGTGTTGCATTCTTAAATCACATCATACATTGGTAGTACTAACCGTCTATTTTGATCTCATGAAAATAAACCACCCTGGTTGATCACATTGGGATGGGGGTGGTATTACTAGCTAATTTTGAAAGACTCAAAAAAGTGTGGTGCTTCCAGTTCGGCAACAGTTTAGGAATGAGATGCTTAGATGACAAAGAACAACCAATTGTCCCTGCTTAATAAAAACACTCCGCACTAGCAAAAATAAAGAAAATTCAACCTTACATTCACCTTTAGAACAACAAGTAACACCAAACCTATACGGAAAAAACTTAAGCTGGTGACCCTTAGTGTTCAAACCATTTGGTGGCGTGTGTAGATGGATTTAAGGAGCACATTCAGTGGAACCATCCTAAAAAACTAGGTGTTCTTCCTCCAAAGAACCCCGAGCTGCAATGGACCTGATTGAATCCAAGAACTAGGAACTGTCTCACCCGATTCAAAACCCAAAGATATCTATGATTTTTTATCTCTACGTGCTAATCAAAATCCCCGCAACATTAACATCCATGGCCTTCTTCCTCCATTTGAAATCCCTTAGAAATAGGAACATAAATACTAGCCCACACATCAAATTCACCACGATTGTAAGTGGGACATAGGAATTACAGAAGTAAACATGGTAGATGTTGGTGGACATCAAACCTACAGAACTCGAAAACAGTGCGTGCACAAACATAACTAATTAATTCAGGGTATACGCATGCTCATGGCTGCCACCAATTTGTTTTGGTTTTTGCTAAATTAATACAGTACAGTTACATCTTTTGCTGGCTAAGAAAAGACTTTCATATTCTGTAAACGAGATGGTAGGTCGATCTCCAACAATGCAGAACCACAATCCTTCTTATGCATATCCTTGGTCTCCAAGTCAAACACGACACTGCCATAATTACCTTGTGTAGCCACATTGAGAACCACCACGTCAGCGCTCCTCTCGTAGCCATCAAATACAATAGGTATATCTAGACCGTTGGTTGGGATATCCGGGTAAAGTGACCGCAAGTTCTTCTCCATGTCAATCACAGTCTCCAGCGACCAACCACTATCAGCTACTGGGGAGATTTGGAGTTGTAGCCATATGAACATCGTGAAACCTTCAATGCCAAATAGTTTCAACAATTTCCCATCCGACGATGTCTCAAGTAGAGTTGGTCAACTTTGTAGTTGGTTTGAGGGAGGTTCACCAAGCCTAGCTTCCCGGTGACCAAGTCGTAGCTTCGGATTGGCTTGCGACGAGACACTAGCCAATGGATGACGCCACCGTGGAGAACGGTAGGGTCGCGGTTCTTTTTGACCGACCACCACGAGAACTCGTCATTGTTCACATAAGTAACTTCCCCCCATGTACCACATGATGAAGCCGTTTGCAATTCGATACCCCATCTACATAAATGGACGACAAGTAGCAGGAAGGAGCAGTCAATGCCGTCTGCGGCAGTGAGCAGGACGTACTGATGGTCAGATTGGGTTGAGTTGCTGCTCTTGATTACCGGCGGTAAGTAGAGGAACGTCTGGGCGCCGGTCATAGGGTCGTACACGCACAGGTCGTAGTCGGGTGGGCTCATGATCCTTACGCGGTGGGGGCGACGACGGCTGAGAAGAACAAGGCCGTGTCGCGACGTCTCGACACTGTATTTGTCAAAGAGGCCGGCAGCGCGGGACGAAAAGAAGGGAAATAGGTGGTCGTCGCAAAAGGACGTGATGGCGGGGGTGGCCGGGTGGATAACCGTAAATAGCTTGTCATCGTCATCGTCCCACAGATAGGCAAGGATGCGGAGATGGCTGACGCGGCGGATAAAGGACAAGCTGAGGAGGTCGCGGCGCAGCAGCTTGCAGGCGGCGGCAAAACGGATGAGAGCGCGTGGAGCGGAGCGTGCGGCGATCTCGAGCAGGAGATCCGCCGGAAGCGTCCATGCTATTATCTGAGTCTCGGGCGCCACGCATCTGTCTTCTCGTCGGCTTTTCCGGCGTTTCCGTGAAGCCATGACGCAGAGCGATCGATCGTTATTCATAAGTTGTCTACGTGCTTCTTTTTATAGGGAGTAGAATTTATGGAAAGAAAGGAAAGGGGAGGTTGAGTCAGATTAGGTAACGATGTGAATCAGAAGTTGTACAGAAACCAGATATTCTTGTTTTTCCTTCATCGTTAGTCAAACTCCTTTTTTCACTGGATGCGCTCGAGCCAAAACCGCCTAACGGAAACGTAGGTAATACTGTACGCAGCAACCGCCGCCGTCGACGACATGGACGGTCTTGAGCACCACGACGTGATGATGGACATCCTCCGCCACCTGCCACCGCGCAGCCTGGCCGCCAGTCTGCTGCGTGCCGCCGAGCTTCGGCTCTCGCTCAAGGGCGTCATCTACAAGACCACGGACTCAAGAGCATTACTGGAAGAGTTTTGTTAGCATTAACCCGGTTATTCAGTTAGACTGCGGTTTGTTATTTCTTCAGTTTCGACAGTTTTGTCAGTAGCTAGGACTTGGTCGGTTTTAGCCGTTTGTAACAACCAGAGCTAGTCTCTTGCTCTGCACGATTCGCTCGCGGAATGGCTCGAGGAATGGTACTGGATTGTGGACGACCCTAATCTCTGGCCGTCCGTTTCCGTGATTGAACGGCTAAGATTTGTCGTTGAATGCGTTGAATGTTCAACCCATTCAACGGAAAATCTTGACCGTTCAATCGCGGGAACGGATGATCGAGATACGAGTTGTGCGCCATATGAGTTGTAGAGTCACTAATCAGAATAAAAAAGAAAGCGCTGCAGAACCGTATGCAGCACAAACACTTTGGTTGTCCTCAGTTCTTGTTCCTTGTCTTCCAAAGCCACGCTAATAGAGATCTCAGCTACAGAATTAATTAAGTTATCACTCGCTGTATTTTGATTGTATCTTACACAAGACAGGAGATGAATTTTTGGATTTCTAAGAAACCAACGCATCTGCTTAGGTGGAGAGCTTTAGCCACATTATGATCATGTTCAGTAGAATATACACCTGGGATACTTATTACTCTGAGTGAAACTGGCCAGAATCGCCATTCTTCAGCCGTATCGAGGCACTTGGTTGCGTAGTGGTTTGTTGATGTGATCTGTTTTGGGATGCACTAGTTAGTTAGAGGATTATTTCTAGCTAACAGATGCGTTGTACTAACTGTTCGGTCAAAAAAATATGCAAGTGATTTTGAAAAGTAAAGAAAATGTTAAATGTAGCGTGTGCCCACCTTCCTTCGGACGCCTGATCTCATCATTTCCTTCGGACGCCCGATCATATCATCATTCAACGGCTAAACTTTGCAATACAAGCGCCTGGGCAAGCTTCCAAGAGTTTCGAGAAAGCTGGGTGTGAGCAAGCAACTACTAACGGGTATTTCTGTGTTGGGGACTTGGGGTCTAGTCGGTTTGGCAGCGGCAAGTAAATAGCTTATCGCTGTGTGCTATTCATCGCCATTTTGGGGCAACGTAGGACTTGCGAAGCAAGGGAAATGTATCATCAAAATCATCCATTTCAAATCAGCTCAAACATCCGACATTCAGGGGGAATTTGAAGCTCACTTACTGTTGAAAGAAATTCAGACACAACTATCAACAGTCAGGAACAACCGATACAATACTAACACTGCCAGCTATGCAATTTTATAATAAGGCACTTCCAGGTCCAGAGGAGCTAGAAACAAACTACTCGTGGAAGTTAACAATCGCTGACCAATGAATCTAATTTGACGGACCAGAAAAAGAAAAAATAAAGAATAAAGGACAGTTCTATGCTAACATAATCAAAACAGACAACAAAAGCAGATAAAATGCATCAGGATATAAATATTTAAGGGCTCACTTATTATCACATTTCATCCAACGCTGCTGCACCACAGCAGTAAGTTTTTAGGTACGAGTACGACCGAAGATAACAATGTACGAAAGCACACCCTGACAATCTCCACTGGAGCACACCGAAGGCACCCAAAGACATGTGAACCAGATAGTCACCAGGCACTTACTGGCCACCACGCAGGCGGAGGACCAAGTGAAGGGTGGACTCCTTCTGTATGTTGTAATCCGCCAGTGTGCGGCCATCCTCGAGCTGCTTACCAGCAAAGATAAGGCGCTGCTGGTCCGGGGGGATGCCCTCCTTGTCCTGGATCTTCGCCTTCACATTGTCGATGGTGTCAGAGGACTCCACCTCGAGGGTGATAGTCTTGCCAGTGAGGGTCTTCACAAAGATCTGCATGCCACCACGGAGCCTGAGGACAAGGTGGAGGGTGGACTCCTTCAGGATGTTATAGTCAGCAAGGGTGCGGCCATCCTCAAGCTGCTTGCCAGCAAAGATAAGGCGCTGCTGGTCCGGGGGGATGCCCTCCTTGTCCTGGATCTTCGCCTTGACATTGTCGATCGTGTCAGAGGACTCGACCTCCAAGTGATGGTCTTGCCGGTGAGGGTCTTCACAAAGATCTGCATGCCACCACGGAGCCTGAGCACCAGGTGGAGGGTAGACTCCTTCTGGATGTTGTAGTCGGCAAGAGTGCGGCCATCCTCGAGCTGCTTGCCAGCAAAGATGAGGCGCTGCTGGTCCGGAGGGATACCCTCCTTGTCCTGGATCTTCGCCTTGACGTTGTCGATCGTGTCAGAGGACTCGACCTCCAAAGTGATGGTCTTGCCGGTGAGGGTCTTCACAAAGATCTGCATGCCACCACGGAGCCTGAGCACCAGGTGGAGGGTAGACTCCTTCTGGATGTTGTAGTCGGCAAGAGTGCGGCCATCCTCGAGCTGCTTGCCAGCAAAGATGAGGCGCTGCTGGTCCGGAGGGATTCCCTCCTTGTCCTGGATCTTCGCCTTGACGTTGTCGATCGTGTCAGAGGACTCGACCTCCAAAGTGATGGTCTTGCCGGTGAGGGTCTTCACAAAGATCTGCATCTGTAAAATCAGAGTAAAACCAGAGTAAGGACCAATACAACGAAATTCGTATGACATAAGAAATACATGACCAATAAATGAAATCCTCCTAGCTATGGATAAACGATTATCCAGACGTAATAACACAATCTTCAGCCTCGTGAGAAGGCTAGACAACCCAAATTCTAGCAGAACTATGCCCAAATTGGACGCGGCAATCTAGATGAATAATAAACAATAATATAACAAATAACAAAAATTATAGTAGAAAACAATCCCGATTTACTGCCTCGTGACAAAAGGCTAGACAGTCTAAATCCTAGCAGATCAACGCTCAAGTTGGACACAGCAATCTAGACAAGTGCTGATGAATCAACAATAAAATCGTCACAAACGGCAAAAGGTTTCAGAGTAGAACCGGCAGGCAACCAACTAGGAGGCTTAGAACGAACAGGTTAGCAAAATCCAGACGGATCTCTTCGTCGCATAAGGCGTAAGCGCTAACAGCACAACCTGGCCGCTAAGAAATCATGAACCTGCTCCAGCATAAGCTTGGCGACAACCGTGGTGGCTAAAACTCCATATCTACTCGATAACAGATCTACTCGATAACAGATCTACTCGATAAGACTGACCGAATAAGCAGCGACGGCGGCGCGCAGATCTACTCCAAACACGGCTAGCGGCGCGAACGAGCGGGCGGAATCGACAGTAACCGGAAGGCGGAGCGGGTCGGGGAAGTCGCGTACCTTGCTTGAGCGGAGGTGGACGATGGAGCCTTCGTTTCGATGGGTGGTGGATTTCTCGGCGAGATCCGAGCGGTGATTGGGTTGACTGGATTTGTGGAGAGGGTCGGGAAATTTATAGCCGATGGGAAGAAGAGTCCCGTGGGGCTACGGCAAGGCACGCGGACGATGACCTGTTGGAGTGCGTCGGATGTTATGATACCACCATTATGGCGAGCTTTATTTATTCGGAATATTTTTTGGTTTTTTATTCTTTCAATGTCAGACCATTTGTTTTGTCTACATGCTATCAAGACCTCCATATATAGTGTTATTTAACATAGTTTAGTCACATAATGTGAGACATTAGGTGAACATGCATTTCGTGTACTACAAAAAAATTGATGTGGCGATTAATTAACAATGTTGGTCACCTATTTATCATGACATCACGCACCCTAAATAAAATAAGTTTACAATCTAATAAATAACACATTGCATAACAAGGTTTGTGTTCCTATTAAGATAGTAACACAAACTAGTATTATATGATAGATATTGGTCATTTCATCAAATCTTGAAGCTCCGCAATTCGAGGCTTCGGGAGGCTTTGCGTGAGTGTGTTGCTTGTGGTGTCACCGTTGCACTGGTATTACTTGAAAAAGATTGATTGTATCAAATAGTTTATTTAAAGAAAAGACCACATGGCTTCGTTTATTGATGGTTCTCCTCCTCTAGAGTTCGCATCTGCCTCATTATTAGCAGACTAGCTATCCACCTGCAATTTATGGGTGATCGGTTGCCGGTATGAGTCCACTCTAACTATACCCAATTGGAACCATCAGTTCAACCATTTCCAACGAATCAGGCCTGCACTACTGGGAAATACCTTATCAGTGGCGCACCAAATTATGATTCTGTGGCGCACCCCCAGAATTGCTAGTGCGCCACAGAATCGTCGCCACAAAAATATATATTCTGTGGCGCACCAGGAAGATGCGCCACAGAAACATGAAGATTCTGTGGCGCACCCCCACTGCATGCGCCACAAAAGTTGTTTTTTAGGTTTAAAAAAAAATTTAAACTACGACGTCGTATACGTCGTACGCCGCCACCGCAGCCGGGATGCGTCGCTGCCGTGCCGTCGCGGTCGTCGAGAGGAGGTCGTGCTCGCGGAGGAGAGCGAGTAGCAGGACGAGAGGACCGCTCCTTCTTCGCGGCGGGAGCATCCCGTGCAAGACGTTTCTTGGATTTGTATAGTATCGAGTGCTATAAACTACCATCAGTACACTTCCATTTAGTATGGCAAATCTGCTGTACTGACCATGTGTTTTTCTTCTTGAAGGTTCTTTTTGAAGCATACGAGTCGGAGGAGAAGGTTCAATCTTAGGCAGTCAGCGGGTGGTGGTGATGCTGCACTGGGACCTCCGCCATTTTCCCTCGTGCTCGAGCCTCCCTGCTGTCTGGGCCAGCCCCCAGGCCCTGTCCCCGCTGAGGACACAAGGTTGCTGCTACAGCAGCAGCTGCTGCCTGTCTTCATCGATCTGATCCTGCCATTGGAGGTATAAATCGCTCAATTCAAGTTTTTTTATGTGTTCCAAGTCTTGTTTTGGTAAAGCAATGGATACTATCCAGATGGAGTAGTACTACAGCAGCCACGAGTGTTCGTTTGGAGTAGTGATGCAACCTGGGTGTCGGCTTGTTGATTCACCATTTTAATTATCATTATATCAGCTGATTTAAGTTGTGTTGCATGTGTAAACCTTACTAACTTTTCCTAGTTCTAAACTTGAGTAATATCCAGTTGTTGCAGCACTGAACGTCCAAGAGCTGTTCAGAATTCACAGTTCACCTCCCTTGGTCCTTGCTGCCACTAGTTTTTTTTTTAGAAGTGAGGAGCCAAAGCTCCCAGTTTTTATTAATCAAAAACTGATAATACAGCATCCGTTGCAGATGCACACTAGCTGCCACTAGCTAGTGTGCATCTGTTTGTATCGTGTATTGGGAGTCCATATGTGGTGTAGGGGACGGCGGTGGGGTGGTGGGCGACCCGCGGCAGCTGTGATTCGTGTCCTAATAATGCCTAATTATTTGCAGGCAGCGATGACTCATGGCGGCGCTTCTGCAACACGGGGTGGTGAGGTGGCTCGGTGGCTCCATGGTGCAGCAAGCGCAGACGTCGGCTAGGTACAAGGTTCATGCACAGCAAGGAGGTATCCTTTAAAAAATCGACATCTTATACTTCCTCATTTTTCTTGCTGTTTATTTTACTCTCCAAACAACAACAACATCCATGTCGTGTGTGTTAAAGATGGATTCTTTATTAACTGTCTCTCTCTTCGTTTTGAAACAAGATTACCTACTGAAAGTAGCATTAATTAATAATTACTATGGAAGCAGCCTCAGTTTCATCTTTATTAGCAATCAAACATATATAGGGCACTGGCTATATCAAACCTCAGTTGGGACTACTCATCCTCTTATTATTTTAAATAAAGCAAAACATTAAAATTTTAGTGTAATTGCTGCCTGATGCTAATGAGTTTACAAGTATCTTTGTATACTTAACATGTTTGATCTGAATTTACTCCATGATCACGATGCAAACAAGGATTCTAAGCTTGCAGACCTGCAGCTGTATTTTAATGATTGTCTATGTATGATTCCCAGCTACGGAGCAGTTTTAGGCTTTTTAGCTGTATGCTCAGCGGTTAAAAGTCTGTGTTGACATCAAGGAGTTGACGTTCATTGGTTCCGTTGCTATAACCTATGTCTGCCAATTTGTAATAAACCATGCTATGTGCGTCAACATGAAGTGTGGTCAGAGAAGGCAGTCGGTTCTCTGAGTTTGCTCACTACTTTTACTCAAAACTGATAACATGATAAATTAATGATGGATACCAAGTAGCTAAGTATATTGTGTAAGCTGGATCTGACATTCTGCACATTCAATATTCAGATGTACAAGCAAGCTGGAGACGAGAAAGAAACGAGCTGCTTTGTGTGGTCCACTCGTTGTTGTTCTCAATTCATGAGTCCGAGCTCACCGTTGCAGCTTGGTGTGGAGCGGCTGGATATGGGCCTGGATGCAGACGCCAACGCTAGATGGGGAGAAGGGGGAAGTCCTGGAGGAAATGGGAATCACCTTTCTCTCTTTGTAATTGCCTGCAAGCCAGTGGATTTGTGGATCTCCTTGTGAATCTGATAAATTTCTATGAAATTTTACAGAAGAAGGGCACAGGGGGGCAGCAGATGGTGCACCTAGTGGCATCTGAACCATCTTTTCGTCGGTCCGCACAAAGGTAGGGGTAGGATACAAGTTCACCGTCAGGAGATAGAAATAGCGGGAGGAGGTGTTCAGCTCGCCGGCGGATGGCAACCACGGCCATGCACTTGCTGGCGTCGATGCCAGTTGGTGACCAGCGCCGCCGCCATGCCCATGCCCTCTTGCTCTGTCCACCCGCTGCCCGGACCAAGAGCCGAGAGGTTTAGTGGATGCAAGTGGCATAGGTATTCGATTCACGACTAAATAGTCACCTATCCATCTCTGAAAAATGCCTGCTGTGATCTTTGTTCGGGACATATGCTTTGTTTGCAACTTTGCATTATTATCTCTATTGAAATCTTCTTTCCTGTTGTACAAGTTTAGCAGTCCTGAACCATACTATTTCTAAATTCCATTTGCCAAGTTGATTTCTGAACTTGAACTTAAGTAACTTATGCGCAAGTTCAGAAAAAGAACTAGAAGTCAGAGCACTAGCGTCACGTTGCCACCTGCGAATTGTTGGTCGACTCGCACATCGTGCCCTTCCTGATACTTGTCCCAAAATTTGGATGCCATCTTCCAATTGTCAAGTGGATTATTAAGTTAATTATATACTCAGAATTTGGCCTGATAGTAAGCATATTTTTCTAGTAAAGTGCATTTTGAGCGTTCCTCTAATCGCACTCAATGTGTGTAGTGGCTGATATAATTAGTTCTTCGCTTTACAAGATCCAATTCTGAGATCATAACTTCTGTTTGTGAGAAATGTGTTGCATATATTATATTTTTGTTTGGAAGCATGATGTGCGAATTGTGATATTGTTCATGCGTCAAACTTGTTTCCTGGGATACTAGCTTTATTTTCACTGCATTTGTGCGTCTTAAGATATTACATGCTTACATCGTCTTAAGCAAAACGCCAAGTATCTTCTCCTGGTTGATTAACTCATGTGCTGAGCATTCCTTGGGGACGTTTATCGGGTGGTGATTTTCTTGTTAGTTACATGAATCTTGACTTGCTTTCGTGTATGGATATCCACATGCTTATATGAGTAACAGCCTCTTGGCGGTTTTTGTTTTTGATGTGATTGCATATGTCAAATTCATCCTTCTTTCCGTTTTCCTTGTTGTGTGCAGGTTGTTGAGCTGAGTGAAAGCGAGAGGCACTTGCTGCTTGGGCTGGTAAACATCCAGCTAGAAGCGCTGCACGGGTGAGTTCGTGTGTGGGAGACAGATATAGCGCGAGGAGCTGTGCAGCTCGCTGGTGGGCGGTGACTACAGTTGCGCAGTTGCCGGCGTGGTCGGCGACCAGCGCTGCTGCCACACCATGCGCTGCCCCGACCTAGCTGACGACACAAGGTTGCTGCTGCTGTTGCATGACTTCATCCATGTGGACCTGCCATAGGAGGTAAATCCCTCATTTATTTCATCCATGTGTATCTCGTAAGAAACTGGGGACAAAATACATTAGATGCCTGATCTAGTGGCACCACCATGGACAAGCAGCCTGAATCTAACTTGACCAGAGGAGATTTTTTTTCTACCAGTTATAGCCCGTTGTATCCACCGACGTGGTTGAGCTCGTACCAAAAATAAAATGTTTAATTAGTTCTATTTATTTCTTATCACTGACTTGTTTCACTAGTTCTAGTTATTTCTTATATTTAAATCTGGTAAGAACAGATTCCTTTTTTTATTCCTTGCTCATGTTCATGTTCATGCGCTTGCACTGTACATATCCATGCATGTCTAGAGGCAGAATTCGTATGTAATAAGGGGATGGTTAAGAATGCAGTTAGTTACATTGATTCTAGCTTGCAAGCATGATGCTCTGTAACCCACCTTTATTGCCTATTTTTCTCTCGTATTAGGTCTAGTGGCAGAATTAGAATAGGAATGATCCCTTCCATCTTCCTTTCTTGTGTTCTTTGTAACCCACTATTGATAGTGGAGAAAGCTCCATTATACAACTAGCTTTCTTCTTTCTTTGTTGTACAGAACCCTGACCCGATGGCAGCATTTGATGACCCTGAGGTTATGGTGGCTCTTCAAGATGTATGATTTTCCACTCGAACCGCTTGTAGTTAATCTGGATAGCTAATTTAGAACAATTGACAACTGTTGTTTTGCGTTTTGGTTAGCTCTAATGTCTGATGTATGTTTGGGTTGCTCCAACATCTTATACCTTAGATTGGAGCTCCGGTTGCTCTAGTAGTTGCTGCTCAATTATGCTCATTGATGTGATACCTGTTCTGGTGTTGTTGTGGGGAATGGGGGATCTTCTGCAAGCTGCCACTGAACTGTAATATTTTCATCATATTTCTACTATCCGTGATGCCGTTGTTTGTCCGTGCGGGTCCGTATGTGTTGAGACAGGCCATGATTAGGTGAGCATCATGTCAGCTGTAGATGCCCATAAAGGACCATCGATATACTTGGGAGACTTATAGTAGGACATGTCACTGTGTAACCCTTATTGCTCATCTATGTCATAATTTTTTGGTCGGCTGCATGAGCTAGGAAATGGTTGAGAGGCTAGGTTTTGCACATACTCTCCACCCAGATCAGTAGTAGTATTTTAAGCTAGGTTTTCAGCATGAAATAATTACTCGACATGTTTGTTCGTGGTAAAATTCATACACATATAGGCTGTTTGCTGGCGGTTGTCCTATTTCAACCTGATGGTCCTTGTTTCTTCACCTAGGTTACATCTGCTAGCTTGAAGTTAATATTTTGATAATCAACTGATTTGTGTGGGTAGTGTCCTATTGTTCTTTCTGCCGATATGGACAATCAGTTGGCATCATATGTAAAAGTATAAAATTATTTTACTCGCTAGATTGTCATGATATATTAAAACTCAAAACCCTTTTTTTATCATCTGCCACACTCTCGCAATGATTAGAGTTATTTGCTGCAATACTAATAACTCTGGATTATCGTTTTCGCGAGCCATGTTTTCACTGGATGCTAAAGGTTGAACTCGTGGATATTCCGCTGGATGTTAATTCTCATGTGCCAACAAGAGTTTGAATGCTCGATGCTGTCTAGGCCTACTACTGATTATTAGTGGTTGTTGTTTTTGTGTACATTGACGACATAGTAAAGATGCATCTAAAAGTGGCAATCTACATGCTCACCAACCAAGTTTTACCTTCCAGCCATCATGACATGTTTTTAGTAGTGGTTTTCTCCGTTGAGTAATGGGTTTCTTGGGCCGCAGAGGTGTTTGTTCGTGGTAAAATTCATACACATATAGGCTGTTTGCTGGCGGTTGTCCTATTTCAACCTGATGGTCCTTGTTTCTTCACCTAGGTTTACATCTGCTAGCTTGAAGTTAATATTTTGATAATCAACTGATTTGTGTGGGTAGTGGCATGACCTAGGTTACATGCTCACCAACCAAGTTTTACCTTCCAGCCATCATGACATGTTTTTAGTAGTGGTTTTCTCTGTTGAGTAATGTGTTTCTTGGGCCGCAGAGGTGAACCTTTCTTTTGTTTATTGTCGTGCAGGAGCTTTTTGTAGCCGGGCGCGATGGTGGAGCAACAGCAGATTGTCGTGGCGCTCGTGAAGGGGAGAAGTGGAGGATGAGCTTGGCCAGGATGGGTTCCAACCGGGCATGGTTCCAACCAATATGTGCAGTATGTTGGGTAGTAAGTAGCTGAAGGTCGAGTGTTGTGGCCTGGAGCATCTATGTATCTAACGTAGATTGGCTGTAGAAAGTGTTGCTCGTGGTCGTGGGTTGTCGTAGCTGCAACACTCATCTTATGACAAAACCCATGGAGTAACCTGTTGCGGTTTAATTTTTTTGCGCCATTTCATCCTACTTTTAAACCAAACAATTGGGTAAGTTGTGTTTGCTGAACGGTTTGAGATAGATGGAGTGTGGCCAAATTAATATACACAGAATCACCGGAACTGTATACTGTTTTGTCATGTTTCCGGAGACATAAATTTGGGGCTCCATTTTATTTGTCTTCCACCCGGGCTATGTACGTACGTAGATCCAAGTAGCTGCCTTCTGTCTCCTGGTATATCTCGTTAAATTTTAATATATACTGCCTATAAACGATCAAGACTAGCTGATGCTGCTTTTGCATTTATAAGTAAAGATTACTTACCAGGTAATGGCCATACATTTATAAGTAAAGATTACTCACCAGTTAATGGCCATACAGAGACTTTAGAATGTGTGCAACAACAAAAACACATCCAGCATATTTAATAAAAAAATGCATCTTTCTTCAAAATAATTCGCTTTTCCCTTTTAGCAAAAAATCATTCCATTATTATAACTCGTGTATAGGGAGCTCTGACCTGCAAAATACTTTTTATTAGGTAAAATAAAAGGAATTTTTGCATCAATCATGATACAGTACAACATATGCGGTTGTAGACTAATTAATTAATTCCTATCATGCCAGCAACAACAGAGTCAACCGTATAGGAATCCACGCGAAACGAACGGCCAACACCATAACCAACGCTCCAGAAAATCAGGGCCATGCATGCCATGATTAGGTGGGACGCGCGTGCAATTTAATTGGTTTCCATGAGGTAACGGTAAAGGTCACCGATCCGTGGCACCGAGGCATCTCACCCGTCCATCCTCTATCCGGCAATCAACCAGGAATGAGAACCGTGACACCCTCCATTTTTCTTCACCTCCAACATACCTCTATATATATGATCCAATGGTCACCAACCGCGTGCGGGTTCGCGTGACTTGTGACTTTGGACTTGGCGAGGCGAGAGCGAGGTGGAGCTGCCACCCGAGCAGGTTCGCCTAGCGGCGGCGAGTAGCGGTCATGGCCGCTCACGAGCAGCCAACAGAAGCCACTCTATCAATTCTATCGGCGGCGAGCACTTCATTTGATCCCATCCGTCCCATCGACTCCCCCAGCTTTTCCCATTTTTCTTCATATAGGAATAACGAAGCCATCCATCTATAATCTGTCCACAGCTCTAAGCGCTTGCACAGCACATATATAGACCGACTCCGCCTTAGTGTTTAAACCATTTGGCGGCGTGTGTAGATGGATTTAAGGAACATATACAGCGATCAATGGTTTTTTTTTAAATGTTATTACTGAATGCAGGTGTTTTTTCATCACGAACCTGAATTGTGGTAGCTTTTTTTCTTCTAACAGCCTCAGTTGTGCTGTTTTTGTAATTCTCTCTGCGATACACTGCCTTATATGTGTGTTGTTCAAAAAATGGGAGGTTGGATTGCTATTTGCTGCATGAAATTAGGCCTTCACTTTTTCATTTCTTTCCTTTTTCTGTGTCAATGCAATTTGGTTGTGTTCATCCTCAACGTATTTTCGACGTGGTGTTGTTGCAGAGACCGTATATTCTATATATCATCACGATGATCTAATAAAATGCACTTATCAAAGGGAAGATAACCGTGCGTCTAGGAAGTAGGATATTTCACATTTCAAACACACAAAACACATGTATACATATGGTATGGCACAACCTAGGTTTGGGTGGGGTTCCGACGCTCCGGGCCCTGCTTCGGGGAAACCCTAAACCCGCTGGAAAAACCCTAACGTTTTCGTCTACCACTTGAAAGGCGTCGAAAGGGGATAGGCCAGTGGACTTTTTTGCTTGGTTGTGTTAGGTTAGGCCATAGGGACATGGGAAACCAACTTTTATCACAAGTTGTCACAAAATTTCCCCCGGTTCGCCGGAAACGGGAGTTTTCACCTCTAAGTGTAGAAACTCAGTACAGAGAAAGTGATGCCGGTGAAGCCGGTCACACAACGGAGTAGGATCTTTCACATTTCAAACACACAACACACTTGTATACATATGGTATGGCAAAACCTTGGTTTTGGTGGGGTTCCGACGCTCCGGGGCCCCGCTTCGACTTGTATACATATGATCTGACGGCCGGAGGCCACCGGAGTGAAGTACCAGCGAGGCCCTGCTTTGAATTAACAAAGCCAACAACCGGCCAGGGAATACACAAGGCCAACACAAGCGGCAGATACAAGATGCTGTTAACAGCTTACAACACCACAAACTACAGCAAACAGAAGATAAAGAAGAAAACAACATGTAGTCGTCGTTGCTCTCCGCCACCGATGAAACACCATGGGAGCGACGAGGACAACCTTCGAGACTTGAGCTGGATGAAACCTTTGTCTGTTCCAGAAAGGGCGAACCTTCACCTGACCATCCTCCTCCAAGATCGAAGAGGGACCCCTGCCCCCTCGCCCGGCTCGAAGGGCGCCGAACCGTCGATCATGGGACGCTCTCCCTAGAGCAGAGGGAGGGCCAGGGACCAAGCCGCCGATAGGATCAGGCACGAAGCCACCAAAGCACGAGCCCAAGAAGAGACGCCTAGCCACAAAACACGAGACCACCACGGGGAAAGGAAGCTGATTGGTGCAGTCGATGATGAAGAAGGAGCCACTGACATCCGAAACCAGAGCACGGCCCACGACCCTCTCACCCAAAGCCGGCACCTTCAGGAAGGTTACGGCGCCGAGACGCCGCTGCCGCTCAATCAAGAAGATTGGGGAATTTCTCCCGGGTAGAGAGAGGGTGGGGGAGGGGGGAAGTACCTCAACGACCCTCCAAGGAGGAAGACGGCACCAACCGGCGCCGCCGCCGTCGTGGCAAGCAAGGCCAGACAGGGATTTCTCCCGGTTCTTGCCCCCACTTCCAACCGTCGCTGCACACCAGATCTGATGGCCGGAGGCCACCGGAGTGAAGTACCAGCGAGGGCGTACCTGGAGATGGAGTCAACCTTCAGATCTGGGACAGGGCGGGCAGCCCGAGCCCCACGACCAGCACCCGCCAGATCCTCGCTGTCCTCACGGCCAAGGAGGAGACCAGCACCCGCGCACGCTGCTTGCCGCGAAGCCAGCGCCGCCTCACCACCCGAGGCCGCCGCCTCGGCATCCAAAGTCCACCGCGGGAGCGCGGAGCGACGCGAGCCTCGCCGTTACCTTCCTCAGCGGCCGCACGGCTTCCCGGCGGTCACCTCTGGCAGCAGCGGGGAGAGAGAATCGAGGGGAGGAGGGAGGTGGCGCTAGGGTTAGGGTCGCCGCCCGAGTCGCCCCAGAGGGAGCGACGCGGGGGCAGGGAAGGTCCCTAGTACTCTACTCTCTGGTCGGGCAAAGACATGAGCGAGAGAGTTCTTAGTCTCAGTCCACTTCGAGATCTTATGCTGAGACGGTCTTCGATCTCAGCCTGACTTATCTTATGCAGAGACGGGAATCGGGTAAAATGGCAGGCTCGCTCTCTTGGCCGGATGAGTTTCTGTCGAAGTAGTCATACTAGATGGACCTTGCGTGCTTTCTGCCCCGTCTAGACTTTGCACAGTCGGTATGCCTATGGGTGCATGTGGCATTTTCAATGGAGGGCGTTGAATAAGATTTTCATTTGGCGATTGATGAGGGTGGCCAGTGTAACCAATGAGCTCGATCAAATGCTTAAGAGAGGTCAAGATGCTAACATGCGGGCCCTATGTCTACTTTTTTTTTGGGTAAAACCAGATCTAGGCCCAGCATCAAGTTAATGAAGCATAATATCATGTCCTGAACCAAACCAGAACGACGTTATACTCTCTGTTCTCGCCAAGTTGGCGAGACAGTGACTAACCCTTATTTGCCCTCGATTTACTTTTTCAAATTTAAAATCTCTACCACTATTAGCTAGTAATTTAATCTCAGAAATAACATGCAAAAAGGCCGTCCGGTCCGGAGCTTCATCACCAACGGTGGACAGTCCAGACAAACAGTGTGAGCATTTGTTGCCACGTCAGCACTCACAGTGGGTCACACCGGTCAGAGTCACGAATAGAGCGGCTTAGCAAAGCGATAAGTGGTGTTTGAAAAAATATTACTAAATTCAGGTGTTTTTTGTCATGAACCAAATCGTGGTGATTGTTTTTTGTTATAACAGCCTTAATTGTTGTGGGTTTTTTTTTGTAATTTTCTTTGTGATACACTGCCTTAGATGTGTGTTTTCCAAAAAAAAAAAAACAGGAGGTTGGAGTCGAAGATTGCTATTTGCTGCATGAAATTAGTCATCACTTTTTTCCTTTCATTTTCCAGTCATGAGATGACATGTGACATGAAGAAAATCCCACAAACCCATAAATGTTATTATTAACGATCGAGCTTTATAGCCAATAATTAGCAATAATAATAAAGACAATAAATCCATTGATTATACATAGCTTCACAAGCAAAACTATTATGTTGTTCGCCCAAAATTACATGCTCTAAATCATGTAAACACTAATCTAATGGACATTAACATGTTAGATAAAGAACTCATAAAAAATTAACGGGCACATCTAGTCAACATGATTTTGAAAGTAAGACCACAGTGATATTCACCCGAAATTACGTGTTCTGGAGCATGCAAATATTAGTGTAATGGACTATAACTTGTGCTACATAATAATTCACTCAAGAAATGCAAGAAAATCCATCAGCTATCTTAGTCATTCTAGATGCCATGCATTTTACATTCAACGGCGCCCATACCTCTTAGCTCTCGACAAAACAAATGCAGGTCATAGCACGTCAGTCCAAAATGATAGGCAAGTCCAGGGGATGAAGACTAACATGGACAAAATCAATCGTGGGGGCCTTGTCATCGCATCATAATCGTCGGGACAAAAAATATACTAATTGCGAACAATAATCAGTTGACTGCCGAATAGCAAGTCCGAAAATCATTGCTATATCTATCTGTCCAAAAAATATACTAATTGCGAACAAAAATCAGTCGCTTTATTTCTAGTGGTAGTGTTTCATTCTTAAATCACATCATACATTGGTAGTACTAACCGTCTATTTTGATCTCATGAAAATAAACCACCCTGGTTGATCACATTGGGATGGGGGTGGTATTACTAGCTAATTTTGAAAGACTCAAAAAAGTGTGGTGCTTCCAGTTCGGCAACAGTTTAGGAATGAGATGCTTAGATGACAAAGAACAACCAATTGTCCCTGCTTAATAAAAACACTCCGCACTAGCAAAAATAAAGAAAATTCAACCTTACATTCACCTTTAGAACAACAAGTAACACCAAACCTATACGGAAAAAACTTAAGCTGGTGACCCTTAGTGTTCAAACCATTTGGTGGCGTGTGTAGATGGATTTAAGGAGCACATTCAGTGGAACCATCCTAAAAAACTAGGTGTTCTTCCTCCAAAGAACCCGAAAACAGTGCTTGCACAAACATAACTAATTCAGGGTATACGCATGCTCATGGCTGCCACCAATTTGTTTTGGTTTTTGCTAAATTAATACAGTTACATCTTTTGCTGGCTAAGAAAAGACTTTCATATTCTGTAAACGAGATGGTAGGTCGATCTCCAACAATGCGGAACCACAATCCTTCTTATGCATATCCTTGGTCTCCAAGTCAAAGACAATGACACTGCCATAATTACCTGGTGTAGCCACATTAAGAACCACCACGTCAGCGCTCCTTTCGTAGCCATCAAATACAATAGGTATATCTAGACCGTTGGTTGGGATATTCGGGTAAAGTGACCGCAAGTTCTTCTCCATGTCAATCACATTCTCCAGTGACCAACCACTTTCAGCTACTGGGGAGATTTGGAGTTGTAGCCATATGAACATCGTGAAACCTTCAATGCCAAATAGTTTCAACAATTTCCCATCCGACGATGTCTCCAAGTAGAGTTGGTCAACTTTGTAGTTGGTTTGAGGGAGGTTCACCAAGCCTAGCTTCCCGGTGACCAAGTCGTAGCTTCGGATTGGCTTGCGACGAGACACTAGCCAATGGATGACGCCACCGTGGAGAACGGTAGGGTCGCGGTTCTTTTTGACCGAGCACCACGAGAACTCGTCATTGTTCACATAAGTAACTTCCCCCCATGTACCACATGATGAAGCCGTTTGCAATTCGATACCCCATCTACATAAATGGACGACGAGTAGCAGGAAGGAGCAGTCAATGCCGTCTGCGGCAGTGAGCAGGACGTACTGATGGTCAGATTGGGTTGAGTTGCTGCTCTTGATTACCGGCGGTAAGTAGAGGAACGTCTGGGCGCCGGTCATAGGGTCGTACACGCACAGGTCGTAGTCGGGTGGGCTCATGATCCTTACGCGGTGGGGGCGACGACGGCTGAGAAGAACAAGGCCGTGTCACGACGTCTCGACACTGTATTTGTCAAAGAGGCCGACAGCGCGGGACGAAAAGAAGGGAAATAGGTGGTCGTCGCAAAAGGACGTGATGGCGGGGGTGGCCGGGTGGATAACCGTAAATAGCTTGTCATCGTTATCGTCCCACAGATAGGCAAGGATGCGGAGATGGCTGACGCGGCGGATAAAGGACAAGCTGGGGAGGTCGCGGCGCAGCAGCTTGCAGGCGGCGGCAAAACGGATGAGGGAGCAGGGAGCAGAGCGTGCGGCGATCTCGAGCAGGAGATCCGCCGGAAGCGTCCATGCTATCATCGGAGTCTCGGGCGCCACGCATCTGTCTTCTCGTCGGCTTTTCCGGCGTTTCCGTGAAGCCATGACGCAGAGCGATCGATCGTTATTCATAAGTTGTCTACACGTACTTCTTTTTATACGGAGTAGAATTTGTTTCTGCTCAAATGTCCTGTAATTTAGTAGTACAAACTGCATGTTTACATTTATGTCGTGTAATCCTTTAGCTGTCACTTGTGTCTCGCAAACTCAATGTTTACTGAAATGTTGTCAGTTATGTTGTGTTGTGACCTGATGTTTACAAACTGAACAAACAAAGTTCAGACACAAAAGTTCAGACAAATGTTTACAAACTGAATAAACAAAGTTGAGACACAAAGTTTTTGTAATAATAGCACATACAAACAAACTGAACACACAAAGGTGAGACATACAAACATAATTCATAGGCCACAAGTTCTGGTACTACTAGAGTTGTTCGGATACATAAGCGACCACAAATTAAAGACATAGGTTCCAGAGATTACAAACTACAACAAAGTGAGCACAAATTACATAGAGTTGTCAGGCAATTCCATTGCCACCAACTCCAGTGCCGTCAATCTTGCCGCGCCAGGTCTCAAACGTGTGGATGCGGCTCAGGTCTTCATCGGAGTCCGGCAGATAGGCTGCTGGCAGACCTTCAGTAAGAAGCTCACCACGATCGAGCACATCCTTCATGTGCACAATCAGTGGAAAGTTCTGGTTGGCCTTGAATCTTGGAGAGCAGGGAAGCGGCGGGGACTCGCCTTCTTCGCCGGAGCCTGGTGAGGTTGGACGCAGAGGAGGCGCCGGCACCGTGACATTGAGTTGTTTCGGCACAGAACATGGGTCACGAAGCCATGCGCGCAAGGACGATGCGCCCGAAGTCCGGCCGCATCTCCGGCTCGCCGCGCTGCCAGCTCTCCTCGACGTAGTAGCTGCTGTCCTTGTATCGAGACCATGGCTTCCGCTTCCCGCCTCCGCCAGCCACGCTCCCGACGCCGCCGCCATGGACTGCCCCGACGCGAGCCACGGTCCCACCGCCGGGCGCGGAACTCTCGCTCCCGCAACTCTCGCTCCCGCCGCCGCCGCAGTCGCCGCCGCCCGCCATTGCCGATCTAGGGTTAGGGTGGACCTCCCGTTCGAGAATGAGGAACAGAAGGAAGGAATCGGGGCATTTCTTTCATATAACAATGAATATTTGCAACAAGGTACTCCAAACAATAATACAGGTTTTTTTTTGAAAGAATCCGTGTCCACGTCGGCCGTCCGCAACGGAAAACGGTCTGATTGTGACCTAAGTGCACCTAAATTCGAGTTGTGTGACGAAAAAATCCTGTTCTCCAGTTCAGTGACTTAAGTGCACATAGAGCGCGAGTTGTGTGACCCCTGATGCCATTTACTCAATAAAAATCCCCGTAACATTCACGTCCATGGCCTTCTTCCTCCATTTGAAATCCCTTAGATATAGGAACATGAAAACTAGCACACACATCAAATTCACCAAATGATTCTAATTGGGACATAGGAATTACAGCAGTAAACATGGTAGATGTTGGTGGACATCAAACCTACAGAACACGAAAACAGTGCTTGCACAAACATAACTAATTCAGGGTATACGCATGCTCATGGCTGCCACCAATTTGTTTTGGTTTTTGCTAAATTAATACAGTTACATCTTTTGCTGGCTAAGAAAAGACTTTCATATTCTGTAAACGAGATGGTAGGTCGATCTCCAACAATGCGGAACCACAATCCTTCTTATGCATATCCTTGGTCTCCAAGTCAAAGACGATGACACTGCCATAATTACCTGGTGTAGCCACATTAAGAACCACCACGTCAGCGCTCCTCTCGTAGCCATCAAATACAATAGGTATATCTAGACCGTTGGTTGGGATATTCGGGTAAAGTGACCGCAAGTTCTTCTCCATGTCAATCACATTCTCCAGCGACCAACCACTTTCAGCTACTGTGGAGATTTGGAGTTGTAGCCATACGAACATCGTGAAACCTTCAATGCCGAATAGTTTCAACAGTTTCCCATCCGACGATGTTGCCAAGTAGAGCTGGTCAACTTTGTAGTTGGTTTGAGGGAGGTTCACCAAGCCTAGCTTCCCGGTGACCAAGTCGTAGCTTCGGATTGGCTTGCGACGAGACACTAGCCAATGGATGACGCCACCGTGGAGAACGGTAGGGCCGCGGTTCCTTTTGACCGACCACCACGAGAACTCGTCATTGTTCACATAAGTAACTTTCCCCCATGTACCACATGATGAAGCCGTTTGCAATTCGATACCCCATCTACATAAATGGACGACGAGTAGCAGGAAGGAGCAGTCAATGCCGTCTGCGGCAGTGAGCAGGACGTACTGATGGTCAGATTGGGTTGAGTTGCTGCTCTTGATTACCGGCGGTAAGTAGAGGAACGTCTGGGCGCCGGTCATAGGGTCGTACACGCACAGGTCGTAGTCGGGTGGGCTCATGATCCTTACGCGGTGGGGGCGACGACGGCTGAGAAGAACAAGGCCGTGTCGCGACGTCTCGACACTGTATTTGTCAAAGAGGCTGGCAGCGCGGGACGAAAAGAAGGGAAATAGGTGGTCGTCGCAAAAGGACGTGATGGCGGGGGTGGCCGGGTGGATAACCGTAAATAGCTTGTCATCGTCATCGTCCCACAGATAGGCAAGGATGCGGAGATGGCTGACGCGGCGGATAAAGGACAAGCTGAGGAGGTCGCGGCGTAGCAGCTTGCAGGCGGCGGCAAAACGGATGAGAGCGCGTGGAGCGGAGCGTGCGGCGATCTCGAGCAGGAGATCCGCCGGAAGCGTCCATGCTATTATCGGAGTCTCGGGCGCCACGCATCTGTCTTCTCGTCGGCTTTTCCGGCGTTTCCGTGAAGCCATGACGCAGAGCGATCGATCGTTATTCATAAGTTGTCTACGTGCTTCTTTTTATAGGGAGTAGAATTTATGGAAAGAAAGGAAAGGGGAGGTTGAGTCAGATTAGGTAACGATGTGAATCAGAAGTTGTAACGGAAACGTACATAATACTATACGCAGCAACCACCGCTGCATGACGGTCTTGAGCACCACGACGTGATGATGGACATCCACCGCGCGAGGAGCCAGCCGCTGCGTACGTGACTCATCGAGGCGTGCGCTCATCAAGGCGCAGAAATCGATCGGCAGCTCATCCAGGAGAGTACGTGCACGACGCTCGTTCCTGGTTGGCCGCGAAGAATCGATCGAGGCGCGGAAGCCTCTTAATCCTGCACCACTTTTCATGCATGCACGACTCGTTCCTGCACCTCCACACACAGCAGGGACAAGCACACGTACGTACGGAGTACTGAATGATAAAATTCAGCATCAAAACAGGGAAATATTGCATTCAACCAAAAGATAACAAACGACCGCCGCCATGTGGCACCAAAGTGTCGTCACAATGGTCGTGTTTTTTTTTTTGAGAACGTCACAATGGTCGTGTTGAAACCTCCCTAGGATGCCAAAGACAACTTTGCATGGACACCGTGGACACGACCTAGCTCCTCCGGACCAGAGCACAAGGGGTTGGAGGGATAGAAAGAGGCAAAGGAATTTGATGCCTTCAAGGCCAACGTGGCAAGGCCAAAATAAACGTTGCTCGGTTAGTGGGACATCACAAGGCCTATGTTAGTGAAATACATACTCCGTTAGTGCGTAACTCCCAAAGAGAATCCGTTAGTGCTGATACAACCAAAAACCCTAGATCACGAAAAGTTGTAAGCTTTGGAGCATAACTCCCAAAGAGATTTCAAACAAGGCGTCGGAGAAGGCGCCTGCACAATGTAGTTGCTGCAAGGGCATCAGCGCAACGTAGTTGCTGCCAGGCACTGATTCTTCGGCATTCCGACATAAGAAAAAAACTGATGAAGTACAAGCCTTGTTAAAATGTAGTGGCGATAATAAAAATAATAATTTTTGGACACATGGACATGTGCCGCCACTAACGACGGTGGACTAATATTGATCTAAATCCTCTTTGTCTATGGTGATGGCGTCGACCGTGCAAAGAATAATGGGCATGCATACCACATGAGTTTATGGGCATGAGAATATAGATCATCATACGAACATGTAGCATAAATAATAGATATGCCACATTTTGCTGCCTCGTCATTAATGTCTCTATCTCATATTATTTCAATATTTTTAGTTTCATTTTATTTATTTTTCTAAGATAACCTTACCTTACATGTGTGCTTTTTGACCCCAACAAGAATCATCTGTGGCGCATTATTATTTTATGTGTGTGTAGCGATACAACTAACAAGCATAAAGCTATTATCTATCATTTTATGTGTCATTTCGTCATCGCGGGTTGTTATTTTATGGTAGGAGAGATTCATTACCAATCATTTCAGTTGGATTTTCATTGCGGCATGTTATCATTTTATGCTCAGAGATAGTCATTAACTATTAAATCATGTGCATTCTTAGGGTCCTTATATTACGTGAGAAGATTGCCTTTGCTAAATTTTGCATTCAAGCTCTCACTGATCCGATTATAGAGGCATCGAAAAAGTATAACAGTGGTGGGTTCATATTGCAATGTTAAGTGCATCTCAGCATACTCATTCTCTTTTCTTACTTTGCCGACTAAATATAGCACTTCAAAGGCTACATGATTATATCCTATGATGAATGATAATATGCTATAAGGGTAGATTCTTCGGGGAGCTATGCTTTGACGCCATTCTAAGCTCTGATGTCTTTGTCACTCGCCCGACCTTATTCACCATGAAACATGAGCATTGAGGCCTAGGATGTGTACTCCACCGACATAAAGCTACCCAGACTATCATTTGTCGTTTCCTACTCCTTCGGCAACCATTATCGCTCCCATGCACCTACATCTCAATGTACTCGGAGTTATGATTTCTCATGCTTGTGATTTTTCGGATCTGATTGTTTTATTGTACGCATGCATGCATGAGGAAAATTTCCAGCCCCATCATAAGTCGTATAGGCCCCGGGAGTTTGATAAAATAAGAACAAATAAACATGATTTCTTTATTCACAAATTTTCCCTTGTGTTACCTTATCAATGGGACTTCACCGTAGTATTCCTAGGGCACCATGTACCTCGACCTCAATCTCAGCCTCATCGGAAGACGACAAAATGGCCCATTGTCAATCGCCAATGTTAGGTGGATCATGAAGAAGGTGATACAGCTGGAGGGCCAATACGTCGAAGCGCGCCAAAACAGACGATGTAGGTGTGTACGATGGAGTTCCATCACCGGGAGGCCGCGGAGTGTTGTGGCGGGAGCGAGAACAATGAGGGCATCTTTCATGGAGCCATATGCAGAGTCTTGGTCTCGATCAATGTGCTTGCACATGGGCGAGGGCGAGGTGCTCGAGTTCAGCGCCCGCCGCGATAGGTCGGCAACTGGGCAACATGATCTAGAATTCTAGATTGACGCCAGGGCCGTGTGGTCGGCAACAAGTGTCAAATGCACATGGCCGATTGACTGAGTAGGCACTAGCTACCATGCTCACAGTCACTCCAAAATTATACTCCCTCCGTTCCAAATTAGATAACTTTCATTTGTTCACATGCGGATGTATCTATACTTGTAACATGTATGGATACATCCGCATATGGACAAATGGAATTCATCTAATTTGGAACGGAGGGAGTACGTAGATGGCCTGTCCGTGGAGAGCATAAGCTAGGAGCAAGAGAGGAGGATATATCTTACTTACTACTCCACGTCACGGCCTTGGACATGTGGATGCATGTTTGTCTAGATTAATAGTCGACGTGTCAACTTCTCGCTTGATAGACGAGCGAAGATCATGTGGTTAGTTACACCAGCTAGTGATGCTCATGCATGAGCGCCGACGTAATGTATCTAACCTACACCACCTACACCTACAACTGATCACGACGAATGAGCTTAATTAGTTGGTCTGCTCTAATGGTACTAAACCCTATTAGGGTTAGTATTGTGATCATAAAGCCACGAGAAAATCTAAGCATGAGAGGCAAAATCTTGAAATTTGAAGAGAAGAAAAGACAATTTGATGCACAAGGCGCGATCCTGCATGCATCCGCAGTCGCGAGCGTGGCTGTGGCCTGACAAGTTTGAAAAATCCATCCGTCCATCCTTCGACCCCGCAAAATAGTGGAATCGGTGCATGTCGGACGCCGTACTTTCCTCCCTTTTACGATAGCCTCGCCGGTCAAGCAGAGTGTCGTTGTCTCGATTTGTAAGAGATATTGTAGGCCGCGTCGAGATGTTGATGGTGTATGGCGTTGTTTCTCTGTCTCGACTCGTCGGACGTCGCTAACGGAGCCGGCAAATCACACCCCTTCGCGTCTCCCTTCTAGTTGGCCCCTCTCTTTTTCTTAGCCGAAGAAAGAAAAAAACTGCGAGCATTTTGAGTTATTGCACGTACGCGAGCGGGAAACTTTTGCTCTCGAGTCTTTGCACGTGTACTTAGCTTTAGGCACAACCAATGAGACGGTGAGAACGGTCTTCCCGCGGATCGCTCCCTAAACACCATCTAGACCGTCCGATTGGATCCAACGCTCGCGGTGTATCACCTCGGGCACACCAAACGGACGCACCTAGTACAACGCCGCCCGTTCGTCTATCTCGGCTACCAAACGCACGCAGTCTCTCGGTCTCTCCCTCGATCCCCTTTCTCTCTCTGCCGACATCTCCATCCGCCGCCCGCCGGCGCACCTTCTCCTCCGGCCGGACTCGAGCGCACCGGCTCGCCTGCGCCTAGGCCGCCATGGATGCGTTCTTTCCGGGGGAAGGAGGGGACCGGACTGGCCCTGCTGCTCGCTCAGGACGAAGAGGAAGACGCAGGCCGGCCTCCATCCGCGAGACCTAGCGCCGGCGACGACGCAGGCCGGCCACCGACTTCCGGCGCCCGTCTCCACACGCAGCATGCTCAAGGGTATTGATCTGAATCCTCTCTTCTCTCCCGTCCTCTCCCCTTCAATCAAAATCGCTTCTTTGCTGGAGGAAGAGGAGCGGGCACTTACAGATCTTGTGCGTTTCAACCTAGAACCTCGCTGTTTTGGTTACTCTGCACCTTCGGTTTTACACCGACATCATGCTAGCTAGCTAGCTAGATGTTAGTTTTAGTTATGCCTACCTTCTAATCTTCGGTTTTATGTATCTGCTCATAGCTAGATAGATAGATTAATAAAGGGTAAGAATCGCTTACGACAAAACCTTGCTATAGCGTTCAATACTAATAACCTTGCTTATTTTTTCCGGTTGGGATTCGGTCGGCTACAGCAAATCGAGCTCCGCCATGGAGAAAAGGTCGGGGGAAAAGGACCAGGAGCTGTTGCTCCGCCTCCACGACAAGGCTGCTGGTTGGCCGCCTGCGGCAAGGAGGATCCGCAGCAACTTATTTGTTGCACATCTCGTGTGTATTTTTTCTCCCTTGTTTCTGTGAGTGGTACATCCATGTGCAGTCTACATAGTGTGCTGCAATAGGGATTCATCTACCACTTGTGCACCCGTGTGTGTTTGTGTGTGTGTGATTCACCTTAGCTAGTTACATCAAGTGCCGAGACATTACGGAAAAGGAATTTTGACAGCAACATTTTACCTTAGATCAGTCAAGAAACACGAGCAAAATACACTTGTTTATGTAGTGCAATTGTTCTGGCTACTGTCAACCGCCCCGTGAGTGTCTCGCGGAAATACACCCTAGTGCAAAAAAATAACATCTTGCGCAGCTTGTACTGATTACATTTCGACCCTGACAGCTTAAGTTTGTTCAAAATTTATTGCATGAATTGGTCCAGATTACTTTGTGTGTAGTTTTTTTTGCCCATGGTTAGACAGTAGCCCAAGTAGCCTACTAAATCTTTTTTTTGGCGCGGCTATGAAATTTCAGAGTTGTGATGTTGGATTTACTTACATAAATCTATGATTTCTTATCTATTTATGTGCTGGCCTATATTATTTTCACTTGACTACGAATTTCTATCACACTTGAACTGATGCGTACAATATCATCCTCATTATTTTCTCGCACGCAAATGATGTAACGTGATTTAATTTTTCTGAAATGACAGTGAATTCTCCATGCTTGAAGCGTTCACTTCAGGTTAAGCATGCCAAGTCAAAGTGTAACCCCGGACATGTAAATGCTGCAAGTGTTGTATGTCTTATCATGTCTGCAACTATTACTAGAACATTGAGAATTCGTAGTCACCTGAACATTGACGACTGGAACTGGGAGAGGAACCGAGAAAGACTATGTGAGATGTCTCATGCATCTGCTGCTCTATCTATCTGCAATTGTCTACTCTGTTGGTTGCTTGAACAGTCGGCTTTCTTAGACAATAACTGAGTGGTTTTTGTGTAGTACTTGCTGGATGGATTAACGCCAGTACACTAAATTAGTGTATGGATGGATTTGTGTAGTATTGAGTGTCATCAACTCAACTGCCTCACGTTTTGATCAGACTTCTATTTACTAGTTTCTCAAGACGTTTCTTGGATTTGTATAGTATCGAGTGCTATAAACTACCATCAGTACACTTCCATTTAGTATGGCAAATCTGCTGTACTGACCATGTGTTTTTCTTCTTGAAGGTTCTTTTTGAAGCATACGAGTCAGAGGAGAAAGTTCAATCTTAGGCAGTCAGCGGGTGGTGGTGATGCTGCACTGGGACCTCCGCCATTTTCCCTCGTGCTCGAGCCTCCCCGCTGTCTGGGCCAGCCCCCAGGCCCTGTCCCCGCTGAGGACACAAGGTTGCTGCTACAGCAGCAGCTGCTGCCTGTCTTCATCGATCTGATCCTGCCATTGGAGGTATAAATCGCTCAATTCAAGTTTTTTTATGTGTTCCAAGTCTTGTTTTGGTAAAGCAATGGATACTATCCAGATGGAGTAGTACTACAGCAGCCACGAGTGTTTCGTTTGGAGTAGTGATGCAACCTGGGTGTTGGCTTGTTGATTCACCATTTTAATTATCATTATATCAGCTGATTTAAGTTGTGTTGCATGTGTAAACCTTACTAACTTTTCCTAGTTCTAAACTTGAGTAATATCCAGTTGTTGCAGCACTGAACATCCAAGAGCTGTTCAGAATTCACAGTTCACCTCCCTTGGTCCTTGCTGCCACTAGTTTTTTTTTTAGAAGTGAGGAGCCAAAGCTCCCAGTTTTTATTAATCAAAAACTGATAATACAGCATCCGTTGCAGATGCACACTAGCTGCCACTAGCTAGTGTGCATCTGTTTGTGTCGTGTATTGGGAGTCCATATGTGGTGTAGGGGACGGCGGTGGGGTGGTGGGCGACCCGCGGCAGCTGTGATTCGTGTCCTAATAATGCCTAATTATTTGCAGGCAGCGATGACTCATGGCGGCGCTTCTGCAACACGGGGTGGTGAGGCGGCTCGGTGGCTCCATGGTGCAGCAAGCGCAGACGTCTGCTAGGTACAAGGTTCATGCACAGCAAGGAGGTATCCTTTAAAAAATCGACATCTTATACTTCCTCATTTTTCTTGCTGTTTATTTTACTCTCCAAACAACAACAACATCCATGTCGTGTGTGTTAAAGATGGATTCTTTATTAACTGTCTCTCTCTTCGTTTTGAAACAAGATTACCTACTGAAAGTAGCATTAATTAATAATTACTATGGAAGCAGCCTCAGTTTCATCTTTATTAGCAATCAAACATATATAGGGCACTGGCTATATCAAACCTCAGTTGGGACTACTCATCCTCTTATTATTTTAAATAAAGCAAAAATTAAAATTTTAGTGTAATTGCTGCCTGATGCTAATGAGTTTACAAGTATCTTTGTATACTTAACATGTTTGATCTGAATTTACTCCATGATCACGATGCAAACAAGGATTCTAAGCTTGCAGACCTGCAGCTGTATTTTAATGATTGTCTATGTATGATTCCCAGCTACGGAGCAGTTTTAGGCTTTTTAGCTGTATGCTCAGCGGTTAAAAGTCTGTGTTGACATCAAGGAGTTGACGTTCATTGGTTCCGTTGCTATAACCTATGTCTGCCAATTTGTAATAAACCATGCTATGTGCGTCAACATGAAGTGTGGTCAGAGAAGGCAGTCGGTTCTCTGAGTTTGCTCACTACTTTTACTCAAAACTGATAACATGATAAATTAATGATGGATACCAAGTAGCTAAGTATATTGTGTAAGCTGGATCTGACATTCTGCACATTCAATATTCAGATGTACAAGCAAGCTGGAGACGAGAAAGAAACGAGCTGCTTTGTGTGGTCCACTCGTTGTTGTTCTCAATTCATGAGTCCGAGCTCACCGTTGCAGCTTGGTGTGGAGCGGCTGGATATGGGCCTGGATGCAGACGCCAACGCTAGATGGGGAGAAGGGGGAAGTCCTGGAGGAAATGGGAATCACCTTTCTCTCTTTGTAATTGCCTGCAAGCCAGTGGATTTGTGGATCTCCTTGTGAATCTGATAAATTTCTATGAAATTTTACAGAAGAAGGGCACAGGGGCGCAGCAGATGGTGCACCTAGTGGCATCTGAACCATCTTTTCGTCGGTCCGCACAAAGGTAGGGGTAGGATACAAGTTCACCGTCAGGAGATAGAAATAGCGGGAGGAGGTGTTCAGCTCGCCGGCGGATGGCAACCACGGCCATGCACTTGCTGGCGTCGATGCCAGTTGGTGACCAGCGCCGCCGCCATGCCCATGCCCTCTTGCTCTGTCCACCCCGCTGCCCGGACCAAGAGCCGAGAGGTTTAGTGGATGCAAGTGGCATTTTCGATTCACGACTAAATACTCACCTATCCATCTCTGAAAAATGCCTGCTGTGATCTTTGTTCGGGACATATGCTTTGTTTGCAACTTTGCATTATTATCTCTATTGAAATCTTCTTTCCTGTTGTACAAGTTTAGCAGTCCTGAACCATACTATTTCTAAATTCCATTTGCCAAGTTGATTTCTGAACTTGAACTTAAGTAACTTATGCGCAAGTTCAGAAAAAGAACTAGAAGTCAGAGCACTAGCGTCACGTTGCCACCTGCGAGTTGTTGGTCGACTCGCACATCGTGCCCTTCCTGATACTTGTCCCAAAATTTGGATGCCATCTTCCAATTGTCAAGTGGATTATTAAGTTAATTATATACTCAGAATTTGGCCTGATAGTAAGCATATTTTTCTAGTAAAGTGCATTTTGAGCGTTCCTCTAATCGCACTCAATGTGTGTAGTGGCTGATATAATTAGTTCTTCGCTTTACAAGATCCAATTCTGAGATCATAACTTCTGTTTGTGAGAAATGTGTTGCATATATTATATTTTTGTTTGGAAGCATGATGTGCGAATTGTGATATTGTTCATGCGTCAAACTTGTTTCCTGGGATACTAGCTTTATTTTCACTGCATTTGTGCGTCTTAAGATATTACATGCTTACATCGTCTTAAGCAAAACGCCAAGTATCTTCTCCTGGTTGATTAACTCATGTGCTGAGCATTCCTTGGGGACGTTTATCGGGTGGTGATTTTCTTGTTAGTTACATGAATCTTGACTTGCTTTCGTGTATGGATATCCACATGCTTATATGAGTAACAGCCTCTTGGCGGTTTTTGTTTTTGATGTGATTGCATATGTCAAATTCATCCTTCTTTCCGTTTTCCTTGTTGTGTGCAGGTTGTTGAGCTGAGTGAAAGCGAGAGGCATTTGCTGCTTGGGCTGGTAAACATCCAGCTAGAAGCGCTGCACGGGTGAGTTCGTGTGTGGGAGACAGATATAGCGCGAGGAGCTGTGCAGCTCGCTGGTGGGCGGTGACTACAGTTGCGCAGTTGCCGGCGTGGTCGGCGACCAGCGCTGCTGCCACACCATGCGCTGACGAGAGGCGTTTGTGCACCCCTGCCCCGACCTAGCTGACGACACAAGGTTGCTGCTGCTGTTGCATGACTTCATCCATGTGGACCTGCCATAGGAGGTAAATCCCTCATTTATTTCATCCATGTGTATCTCGTAAGAAACTGGGGACAAAATACATTAGATGCCTGATCTAGTGGCACCACCATGGACAAGCAGCCTGAATCTAACTTGACCAGAGGAGATTTTTTTTCTACCAGTTATAGCCCGTTGTTGTATCCACCGACGTGGTTGAGCTCGTACCAAAAATAAAATGTTTAATTAGTTCTATTTATTTCTTATCACTGACTTGTTTCACTAGTTCTAGTTATTTCTTATATTTAAATCTGGTAAGAACAGATTCCTTTTTTTATTCCTTGCTCATGTTCATGTTCATGCGCTTGCACTGTACATATCCATGCATGTCTAGAGGCAGAATTCGTATGTAATAAGGGGATGGTTAAGAATGCAGTTAGTTACATTGATTCTAGCTTGCAAGCATGATGCTCTGTAACCCACCTTTATTGCCTATTTTTCTCTCGTATTAGGTCTAGTGGCAGAATTAGAATAGGAATGATCCCTTCCATCTTCCTTTCTTGTGTTCTTTGTAACCCACTATTGATAGTGGAGAAAGCTCCATTATACAACTAACTTTCTTCTTTCTTTGTTGTACAGAACCCTGACCCGATGGCAGCATTTGATGACCCTGAGGTTATGGTGGCTCTTCAAGATGTATGATTTTCCACTCGAACCGCTTGTAGTTAATCTGGATAGCTAATTTAGAACAATTGACAACTGTTGTTTTGCGTTTTGGTTAGCTCTAATGTCTGATGTATGTTTGGGTTGCTCCAACATCTTATACCTTAGATTGGAGCTCCGGTTGCTCTAGTAGTTGCTGCCTTTCTCTGATATGTGGTTGGGTTGCTCAATTATGCTCATTGATGTGATACCTGTTCTGGTGTTGTTGTGGGGAATGGGGGATCTTCTGCAAGCTGCCACTGAACTGTAATATTTTCATCATATTTCTACTATCCGTGATGCCGTTGTTTGTCCGTGCGGGTCTGTATGTGTTGAGACAGGCCATGATTAGGTGAGCATCATGTCAGCTGTAGATGCCCATAAAGGACCATCGATATACTTGGGAGACTTATAGTAGGACATGTCACTGTGTAACCCTTATTGCTCATCTATGTCATGATTTTTTGGTCGGCTGCATGAGCTAGGAAATGGTTGAGAGGCTAGGTTTTGCACATACTCTCCACCCAGATCAGTAGTAGTATTTTAAGCTAGGTTTTCAGCATGAAATAATTACTCGACATGTTTGTTCGTGGTAAAATTCATACACATATAGGCTGTTTGCTGGCGGTTGTCCTATTTCAACCTGATGGTCCTTGTTTCTTCACCTAGGTTACATCTGCTAGCTTGAAGTTAATATTTTGATAATCAACTGATTTGTGTGGGTAGTGTCCTATTGTTCTTTCTGCCGATATGGACAATCAGTTGGCATCATATGTAAAAGTATAAAATTATTTTACTCGCTAGATTGTCATGATATATTAAAACTCAAAACCCTTTTTTTTATCATCTGCCACACTCTCGCAATGATTAGAGTTATTTGCTGCAATACTAATAACTCTGGATTATCGTTTTCGCGAGCCATGTTTTCACTGGATGCTAAAGGTTGAACTCGTGGATATTCCGCTGGATGTTAATTCTCATGTGCCAACAAGAGTTTGAATGCTCGATGCTGTCTAGGCCTACTACTGATTATTAGTCGTTGTTGTTTTTGTGTACATTGACGACATAGTAAAGATGCATCTAAAAGTGGCAATCTACATGCTCACCAACCAAGTTTTACCTTCCAGCCATCATGACATGTTTTTAGTAGTGGTTTTCTCCGTTGAGTAATGTGTTTCTTGGGCCGCAGAGGTGAACCTTTCTTTTGTTTATTGTCGTGCAGGAGCTTTTTGTAGTCGGGCGCGATGGTGGAGCAACAACAGATTGTCGTGGCGCTCGTGAAGGGGAGAAGTGGAGGATGAGCTTGGCCAGGATGGGTTCCAACCGGGCATGGTTCCAACCAATGTGTGCAGTATGTTGGGTAGTAAGTAGCTGAAGGTCGAGTGTTGTGGCCTGGAGCATCTATGTATCTGCTCGTGGTCGTGGGTTGTCGTAGCTGCAACACTCATCTTATGACAAAACCCATGGAGTAACCTGTTGCGGTTTAATTTTTTTGCGCCATTTCATCCTACTTTTAGACCAAACAATTGGGTAAGTTGTGTTTGCTGAACGGTTTGAGATAGATGGAGTGTGGCCAAATTAATATACACAGAATCACCGGAACTGTATACTGTTTTGTCATGTTTCCGGAGACATAAATTTGGGGCTCCATTTTATTTTTGTCTTCCACCCGGGCTATGTATGTACGTAGATCCAAGTAGCTGCCTTCTGTCTCCTGGTATATCTCGTTAAATTTTAATATATACTGCCTATAAACGATCAAGACTAGCTGATGCTGCTTTTGCATTTATAAGTAAAGATGTATGAGGTGTACAAAGGAGCTACAATGGCGTCCCGGCGAGATGTGATCTTGCTAGGGTTTTGGTGCTATGAGTATTGCATGATCTAGATCGGCGGCCCTTCCAGTCTTTATATAGGAGGCTGGGTCTCGGAGATTCGCATCCGATTAGGTTACAGGTAACGTAGGTTTCTACCAACTTAGGCTTTGCTTGTTTTGGAGCGTACGTCGTCCTCTTGGGCCCCTTCATGGGCCTTGGTTGTGGCTTGCTGGCAGGCTTGCCACTGGGCCTTAGCTTCTACGTGCACCAGGTGTCCTCACGGTGGGGCACCGGAAGGGTAGGCCCACGTCACCGTATACCTACAAATTTGCAGGTAGTGATTCAGTTTGATTTTCTTTCCCCCAAAAATTCGATCTGGTTCCACAATGACGGGAATAGTTGTATGTTAGTTAAGTTCTTTTCTTGCATAGTATTCAGTATCAAAAGATTACAGATCGAGGGTCATTCAACGTCACAACACGTATAAACCAGCGAAATAAGAAGTACAAAACACCTCTATGCATCTTGTAATCTAAGTGGGTGCCGCCGGCCAATCTGGTTGAAAATAGCTCGTATGACCGTCATCAACCGAGTGCATTCTGAATCATATCTCCGCTGATCTACAGGGAGGAGGTAGAACTACATGTGTATCCCATAGGTAGCTTTGTATATTACCCTCAAAACCTTTGGAACATAGGTCTTATTAAAAACAACATCGTTTCGGCAATTTTAAATTGCCCAAATAAAGCACGGATTTGATCTTTTATTTTCTAGTCAATCCCATAATTGTAACATCATAAGGAGGTGAAATATTAAAAGTGAAATGAACAACTCTCCAAACAAAATTCTCAAATGGACATGAAATAAAAAGATGATCATCAATAGATTCATGTGAATAAGAAAAGGCACACTTTGTACATTCTGTCCAAGGTATTTTAACTAAGTTGTCTTTCATGAGAAAGACCTTCCTATTAAAAAAAACACATTAAGATATTTATCTTTAACGGTAGCTTTAAGTTTCTTAAATATTTTCGTAAATACCTAGCATGTCCATTCATAAAGTTCTCATACAAAGACTTGACCGAGAACACATCCAACGAAGTTAGCTTCCACGAAAAGCTATACGACTCATTAGACGCCACATTAACCTCTCTGCTAAATGTAGCCACGCTACCCATTCGTCCCCATTTAAGTTGCGTCTGAATTCAATGTTTAGTGTCGTATTTGCTAACACATATGCAAAAAGGACCTTTCTTATGTTGCACTAGGTTATAAAGCAATGGATATTGAGACGCAAGAGGGGTGGCACCTAACCATGAGTCTTCCCAAAAGCGAGTCTTTGTCCGTCGCGCATAACAAAAGAGTATCCCTAAAAAAAACTCATTGTTAACGCCCATGAGTTCCTTCCAAAAGGGAGAGTCGGTAGGTTTAGCTTGCACTTGCCATAAAGTTTTATGTCTTATGTACTTATTATGTAGCAGTTCCCGCCACGTCCTTTATTTATTAAGTTACTTAAACAACCATTTGCTGAGTAGCGATATATTCTTTATCTCAAGTACTTCAATGCCTGAACCGCCCTAATCTTTTGGCCGACAGATAATATTTCATTTTTTTAGGCAGTATTTCTTCTTATGTTGATCACTTGCCAGAAGAAAAAAGACCGATAATAGTCCAATCTTTTTTTTACCCCTGTGGTTATTTCAAAGAAAGGCAATAAAAATATAGGAAGACTAGTGTTAGAACAGGATTATGTAGGACAAGACGATCTCTGTATGAGAGAATTATCCCTAACCAGTAACCTAGATTTTTCTAAAAGCGGTCTTCTACTGGTTTACATTCTTATTTAGAAGTTTCTTGTAATGGATTGGGATACCAAAGTATTTAAAAGAAAGGGAGCCGGTCTCACATCCAAAAATCTGCTTATACTCCTTGCCAAATACGATAGATCTCGCTTTTACAAAAAAATGATCTTAAAACCCAAGAATTGCTCAAATATACAAAGAATTAGTTTCATGTTTAGAACCTTCTCAAGGTAATGATCCTATCATCTGCATATTGTAGGATAGAAACCCGTCCATCCACAAGATGAGGAATAAGACCACCTACATGCATATCCTCCATAGCTCTAACTATAAGGAAGGACAACATATCAGCGACAATATTTAAACAAAATAGGAGATTGTGGATCTTCTTTCCTTAGACTTCAAGTGTCTGAAATTAGTGATCAATGTCGTCATTGACTATAATTCTAACACTCCCACATTACACAAACCTTTCAATCCATTGACACCACATAGGTGCAAACCTTTTCATGTCCAACACTTGGCAGAAAAGACCATTTTCTTTATTATACGCCTTTCCAAAATCAATTTTAAAAAGCACATCATAAAATTTGTTCTTATGTAACTCATGAATGCTCTCATGAAGAACGACAACTCCCTCAAGGATACGTCTTTCGGGCATAAAATTTGTCGTAGTAGGTATAACGACAACGTCACTCTCTCTTCGTTAACTATTATGACACATTAGCAAATGTTTATAAACCCGTGATATGAAAACCAAATCTCTAACATAAATTTTCCCTGCTACAAAGTCTAAAACCTAATAAATTTCGTCATTAATGCCTATCAAATTGCATGCGGAAAGAATGGGCTGGCTCCAAAATCTAGTAAAAGTCCTAGCACCACTCACTCCATTAAGCCAATGCAAAGAAAAAATCATGTTGTTTTAAATCACTAAGGAAAACCTTTATCATGTTCACCCAAACCTCTAGTATTCCAAAAGGCAGCAACCATTTATCTCTCATCCTTATATAATTTAAGACCCTAAACCTTATCCAATACTCTAAAATGACTCTTTAATTTAACAACAATAGTTTTCTTACTACTAAATTTCCCTACAATGGCCAAACTTATAATTTCAACTGCCAAAATCATTATGTAGACAATCATAAGCTGAATATCCAGCACCCCCTAGGGGGGGGGGGGGGGGGGGGGGGGGGGGGGGGGGAGGTGCAAGAGCGGAGGTACATTGTTGCCAAAGTGGGTCTTTACTAAAGTACATATCAATTTATGGCTCATTTACATGTCCTATTATGTGTTCTGGCCCCTACTTAGACCCCAGATGTTTTTCTTTTGGGTTTTGGCCCTGCCTCCGGTTTTGGTCAAGCTCCGCTAGTGGGAAGGTGACCAAAGTTGGGTAAAAATACATAAAATACGGTCTCACATTTTCGAACGCGGTACACACGCCGTCTGATGCTGAAATAGTGGGGTGGAATATAAAGTTAACAGTCAAAACGATTTGCTCGTATGCGGTCCCACGTGTTATAAAATGAGTCAAACAAATGGCAAATTGTCTAGATCTAATGGCAACCGACGTCAAATACGTCGAGTGGTGTATAAGTAACTAAATAGCGTGAGTTAGTTGATTTTTGTCAACTCAAAGACAACTAGGGACATAGCCTAAATTTCGGTGTGAACTGTGACACAGTCGTAATTAACCCTTTATTTTTTTGGTATATGTTTGAAGTCATATCAATGCCTTGGCGAGCAAGGCCATGGTTTCTGATCATGAATTGTTTCGCAAGCAAGAAATAGTCAAAATTGGACGACGACCCGTGCACTGCCCAAGTGTCGATGATCCAAATTTGGCTTCCTTGCGACGCGCCCCATTCTTCTTTTCATCATCGGCCGCCAAGCATGTGGTGCTGACCGCAATGCTTTTCCCAGTCAAATGATCCGAGCATAATTAACTTTCTTGTAGATGAAAACATACGGAAATTTCCGTTTCAAACAAAAAAAACGGCAACTGATGAAAATATAATTATGTGAGCAGTGGGACACGAGAGTTCTTCTCGTTGACTGGGATATCGGGTAGTGATTTGGACTCCTTTTTTAATGTAGCGGCAAGATCAGGCCGGCCGGAACTAAACAAGAAATGAAACATCTAGCTCGACGCACATGCACACTTATTCAGGTATTGTGCTAAACTAAGCCCATGCAGTACTGTACTTTGCCATGATCACAGTAAAAGTTTCCTATTTTTAGTGTCTTCTTATGTCCATTCGTGCTATTTAAAGATTTTCTTGTCTTAATCCTCATCATAGTACATTTATTGCTGGGAACGCTAACTTTGAAAATACATAGTCCCAACGTTTCAAAGCGGACTTCATAATTGCGAACATCCAGCTCTTAAATTACTGCGTGTAGTTTGAAGGTTTCAGCAAAAAAAAAAAAAACTAGAACTCGGCATAATATGTTTTACTCACCACCCCACCACACCACGGAACCACTAATCGCCCGCGCCATCAAACAAGACCCCTAGGGGGGGGGGGGGGGAGGTGCAAGAGCGGAGGTACATTGTTGCCAAAGTGGGTCTTTACTAAAGTACATATCAATTTATGGCTCATTTACATGTCCTATTATGTGTTCTGGCCCCTACTTAGACCCCAGATGTTTTTCTTTTGGGTTTTGGCCCTGCCTCCGGTTTTGGTCAAGCTCCGCTAGTGGGAAGGTGACCAAAGTTGGGTAAAAATACATAAAATACGGTCTCACATTTTCGAACGCGGTACACACGCCGTCTGATGCTGAAATAGTGGGGTGGAATATAAAGTTAACAGTCAAAACGATTTGCTCGTATGCGGTCCCACGTGTTATAAAATGAGTCAAACAAATGGCAAATTGTCTAGATCTAATGGCAACCGACGTCAAATACGTCGAGTGGTGTAGAAGTAACTAAATAGCGTGAGTTAGTTGATTTTTGTCAACTCAAAGACAACTAGGGACATAGCCTAAATTTCGGTGTGAACTGTGACACAGTCGTAATTAACCCTTTATTTTTTTGGTATATGTTTGAAGTCATATCAATGCCTTGGCGAGCAAGGCCATGGTTTCTGATCATGAATTGTTTCGCAAGCAAGAAATAGTCAAAATTGGACGACGACCCGTGCACTGCCCAAGTGTCGATGATCCAAATTTGGCTTCCTTGCGACGCGCCCCATTCTTCTTTTCATCATCGGCCGCCAAGCATGTGGTGCTGACCGCAATGCTTTTCCCAGTCAAATGATCCGAGCATAATTAACTTTCTTGTAGATGAAAACATACGGAAATTTCCGTTTCAAACAAAAAAAACGGCAACTGATGAAAATATAATTATGTGAGCAGTGGGACACGAGAGTTCTTCTCGTTGACTGGGATATCGGGTAGTGATTTGGACTCCTTTTTTAATGTAGCGGCAAGATCAGGCCGGCCGGAACTAAACAAGAAATGAAACATCTAGCTCGACGCACATGCACACTTATTCAGGTATTGTGCTAAACTAAGCCCATGCAGTACTGTACTTTGCCATGATCACAGTAAAAGTTTCCTATTTTTAGTGTCTTCTTATGTCCATTCGTGCTATTTAAAGATTTTCTTGTCTTAATCCTCATCATAGTACATTTATTGCTGGGAACGCTAACTTTGAAAATACATAGTCCCAACGTTTCAAAGCGGACTTCATAATTGCGAACATCCAGCTCTTAAATTACTGCGTGTAGTTTGAAGGTTTCAGCAAAAAAAAAAAAAACTAGAACTCGGCATAATATGTTTTACTCACCACCCCACCACACCACGGAACCACTAATCGCCCGCGCCATCAAACAAGACCCCTAGGGGGGGGGGGGGGGGAGGTGCAAGAGCGGAGGTACATTGTTGCCAAAGTGGGTCTTTACTAAAGTACATATCAATTTATGGCTCATTTACATGTCCTATTATGTGTTCTGGCCCCTACTTAGACCCCAGATGTTTTTCTTTTGGGTTTTGGCCCTGCCTCCGGTTTTGGTCAAGCTCCGCTAGTGGGAAGGTGACCAAAGTTGGGTAAAAATACATAAAATACGGTCTCACATTTTCGAACGCGGTACACACGCCGTCTGATGCTGAAATAGTGGGGTGGAATATAAAGTTAACAGTCAAAACGATTTGCTCGTATGCGGTCCCACGTGTTATAAAATGAGTCAAACAAATGGCAAATTGTCTAGATCTAATGGCAACCGACGTCAAATACGTCGAGTGGTGTAGAAGTAACTAAATAGCGTGAGTTAGTTGATTTTTGTCAACTCAAAGACAACTAGGGACATAGCCTAAATTTCGGTGTGAACTGTGACACAGTCGTAATTAACCCTTTATTTTTTGGTATATGTTTGAAGTCATATCAATGCCTTGGCGAGCAAGGCCATGGTTTCTGATCATGAATTGTTTCGCAAGCAAGAAATAGTCAAAATTGGACGACGACCCGTGCACTGCCCAAGTGTCGATGATCCAAATTTGGCTTCCTTGCGACGCGCCCCATTCTTCTTTTCATCATCGGCCGCCAAGCATGTGGTGCTGACCGCAATGCTTTTCCCAGTCAAATGATCCGAGCATAATTAACTTTCTTGTAGATGAAAACATACGGAAATTTCCGTTTCAAACAAAAAAAACGGCAACTGATGAAAATATAATTATGTGAGCAGTGGGACACGAGAGTTCTTCTCGTTGACTGGGATATCGGGTAGTGATTTGGACTCCTTTTTTAATGTAGCGGCAAGATCAGGCCGGCCGGAACTAAACAAGAAATGAAACATCTAGCTCGACGCACATGCACACTTATTCAGGTATTGTGCTAAACTAAGCCCATGCAGTACTGTACTTTGCCATGATCACAGTAAAAGTTTCCTATTTTTAGTGTCTTCTTATGTCCATTCGTGCTATTTAAAGATTTTCTTGTCTTAATCCTCATCATAGTACATTTATTGCTGGGAACGCTAACTTTGAAAATACATAGTCCCAACGTTTCAAAGCGGACTTCATAATTGCGAACATCCAGCTCTTAAATTACTGCGTGTAGTTTGAAGGTTTCAGCAAAAAAAAAAAAAAACTAGAACTCGGCATAATATGTTTTACTCACCACCCCACCACACCACGGAACCACTAATCGCCCGCGCCATCAAACAAGACCCCTAGGGGGGGGGGGGGGGGGGGGGGGGGGAGGTGCAAGAGCGGAGGTACATTGTTGCCAAAGTGGGTCTTTACTAAAGTACATATCAATTTATGGCTCATTTACATGTCCTATTATGTGTTCTGGCCCCTACTTAGACCCAGATGTTTTTCTTTTGGGTTTTGGCCCTGCCTCCGGTTTTGGTCAAGCTCCGCTAGTGGGAAGGTGACCAAAGTTGGGTAAAAATACATAAAATACGGTCTCACATTTTCGAACGCGGTACACACGCCGTCTGATGCTGAAATAGTGGGGTGGAATATAAAGTTAACAGTCAAAACGATTTGCTCGTATGCGGTCCCACGTGTTATAAAATGAGTCAAACAAATGGCAAATTGTCTAGATCTAATGGCAACCGACGTCAAATACGTCGAGTGGTGTAGAAGTAACTAAATAGCGTGAGTTAGTTGATTTTTGTCAACTCAAAGACAACTAGGGACATAGCCTAAATTTCGGTGTGAACTGTGACACAGTCGTAATTAACCCTTTATTTTTTTGGTATATGTTTGAAGTCATATCAATGCCTTGGCGAGCAAGGCCATGGTTTCTGATCATGAATTGTTTCGCAAGCAAGAAATAGTCAAAATTGGACGACGACCCGTGCACTGCCCAAGTGTCGATGATCCAAATTTGGCTTCCTTGCGACGCGCCCCATTCTTCTTTTCATCATCGGCCGCCAAGCATGTGGTGCTGACCGCAATGCTTTTCCCAGTCAAATGATCCGAGCATAATTAACTTTCTTGTAGATGAAAACATACGGAAATTTCCGTTTCAAACAAAAAAAACGGCAACTGATGAAAATATAATTATGTGAGCAGTGGGACACGAGAGTTCTTCTCGTTGACTGGGATATCGGGTAGTGATTTGGACTCCTTTTTTAATGTAGCGGCAAGATCAGGCCGGCCGGAACTAAACAAGAAATGAAACATCTAGCTCGACGCACATGCACACTTATTCAGGTATTGTGCTAAACTAAGCCCATGCAGTACTGTACTTTGCCATGATCACAGTAAAAGTTTCCTATTTTTAGTGTCTTCTTATGTCCATTCGTGCTATTTAAAGATTTTCTTGTCTTAATCCTCATCATAGTACATTTATTGCTGGGAACGCTAACTTTGAAAATACATAGTCCCAACGTTTCAAAGCGGACTTCATAATTGCGAACATCCAGCTCTTAAATTACGGCGTGTAGTTTGAAGGTTTCAGAAAAGAAAAAAACTAGAACTCGGCATAATATGTTTTACTCACCACCCCACCACACCACGGAACCACTAATCGCCTGCGCCATCAAACAAGACCTCCGGACAAGATCTGGGAGTTGCCACTACCAAAGTACCGACGACACCAGGGACCCCCGCCGCCCGCTCCTCGCCACCCACATGGCTAACGAGAGAGGCCACCACTGCCGCAACACCGCTCGCCGGAGAGCTGTCCGCGCAGTCCACCTTTTAGAGCCCCCACCCCGACATCCATCTTGCAACCTTGGAGGCGGCAAACAATCCCGCCGCAGCAAGCTGAACGACGCTTATGTAGGGTTCCGGTGCCTGATCTAGCCCCTGGCCCACATCCGGCCAGCACGAGGGGTAACGGAGGTGAAACGAGCACGGGGACATGACGACTATGTGCCGCTCGCAGAACCCATCTGGGTCGTCCGCTTGGCCCCGATATGGCGCCCCAGCCATAGCGCAGTTTGGAGAGGTGTGCGTCGCCAAGCCAACCACGGGAGTGGTCTGGATTCTTCAAGTTCCAACTTCTTTCCAATTCGCCGACATTTTTCATAAGGATCGTCATCTTCATTCATCCTGGATTTTCGGACCAGTCTGAACATACACAAAGACACCCGTTTTCGACTGGGTGACTGTCAGTCTTCTTTTTGTACTCCATCCGTATGGAAAAGGATGTCTTTGATTTGTTTAAATTTAGATGTATCTAGACATGTATTAGTGTGTACATATATCTTTATTTAGACAAAGTCAAGACATCCTTTTCTGGACGGAGCGAGTACAATATACGACTAGTATTGTAATAATTGGGTGTATATCCGAGACGACAATCGTGGATTTGACGCACTTGTAGAATCAGATACACATGCCCTGACAAAGGGAGGAGGAGGTCATTCTCAAATCTTTTACGACAACGTACACCACAAGCGTACAAGTGCATTCACTGATTGACGTACAGGAAAACAAGTTCCACCCAGATCGTGGCACAAATTCGCCCAGGAGAAAAACTGAGAACCAGACAAGGCTCCTGGCGACGTGGATGTTGAGGCAACCATCCAACGAAGACTGAACGGAAGGAAGAGCAGATGCAAGAGGAAGGACGGCAGCGCGTGATGGGTTTGGTGCCGTGGTGCCGTGGTGGTAAGTATGGCCTGCGCCCAGCGGCGGCGCCACGTCCTACGCCATCAGCAAGCGGCTAAGAATCACTCAATATGGTCGAGGACAAACAGGCTAGCTAGGAGATACTCCTGCATGGGACGCCGACTATACACCTACCTAGCTACACGTTTTGCTGAGGAAAATTGGGAGCACACTGCTGAAGCCTTGATCCATTGTACCATGCATGGACCAGAGATCTCCACGACACGTTTGCCTTGCCGGAAGACTGCGAGCGTCAACGCTACTCTACCAGTAGGCTTCACTCACAAGCACCACGTGGTAGAAGAAGAAGAATCTTGCTTCATTAATCGCAGATTCAACGTGACCCATGAATGATTCTGCGACAATTATCTGCTGTTCAGAGTTCAGTCTTCGGAACAAAAAAATATTTATATATATACATCGATACTAATAAATAGTCGTGGTACGGAGTAGCTGGTGGGTCGTCGTCTTCCATCGACTGGCGTCAACGACGAGCCACCGGATTAGACACAGAGCAACTTTATGAACACGAATACGGCTGCACCCTAGTACAAGAGCTCAACTGACAGCGTACGACATTGTCAAAGATTTTACATAAGGAAAACAGGGCAGATGATTCGAGTTGAATGGAGGCTTTAGGTCAAATTTCCAAGTCCATAGAAGATCTGTTACATGTCTATATACATCCATATTTGATGCATAGCAAGTCAATTAAATTGGAACCGAGTGAGTATATGCTATGGACATATATACTAGGTGGGTAGGTGGACGATGTGGTCGGCAGCGTTTGAGCCCCTGTTTGGTTACGTTTTCATCTCATACTTAGCATTAGTGCATTACCTAGGGTGAGGCAGGGCTCAAAGCTGGTCCAGATTAGCATGCGCAGGTGTACAATCTCAGACCTCGCACAAACTTAAGGGTGCAAGTGGGACTACATGCTGGAAACTGTTGTTTCCAGCATTGATAACACCTAGCAGATTATTGGCTATCCTCAATTTGAGTATAACAAACAAAGAAAATATAATACTCCCTCTGTATCAAAATGTAAGATTTTTTAGCATGCACATGGACATGTTTTAGTGTAAGATTCATATGAATTTTGCACTAAAACATGTCCATTTGCATGTTGGGCCCAAAATGCTAAAAGATCTTATATTTTGATACGGAGCGAGTACAATCTAATGGGCAGAATATTTACCTCTAATGGGCAGAATATTTACCTTGATTCCTACATACTCCCTCCTTCCCATGGATTAAGGCGTAAAAAAATTTCTGGTTTTTAGTCAAGGCTTAAGGCGCAGGGTGTGCTATGCCCCATTTCTTCCAGAACTGCCCCTCCTTGCCGTTAACACTCACCAAAATATCGGGACGGCAGCAGCACTGCTATTGGCCATGCATGGCGCATGCCAAGAGATTAGCAGAAAATTAGGAGAGAAGTTAATGGGGAGTAGTTATTGTGGACCAGCTATTGGCTGTGCATGCGGGAGAAATAAAAGGAATGCAAGCGGGAGAGAGAAACGAGGAGGTAGTTAATTGCACCAGAGAGAAAATAGAGGAAGTACATGCGTGCATGCAGGGGCAAGAAGTGAAAGGTGTCAATTTTTTCTCTCCACCGATCGTTGCCTAGATAATTGCGCTGAGATTTATACGCCCTAAGCCTTGGCAAGGAGGGAGTATTCATCTTCAACCTTGTTCTTTCAGCACCTCTTGGACCTTGGCTTTGGTGGTCCTGTTTGGAGCTCCAAATACCAATCGGAAGACAGAAGCAATAAACAGGACTTTCCTACCCTATTGGGTTATACAGATATTGCAATTTGCACAGGATTTAACATCGGACCAATTTTTTTAACAAAAGACAACCTAGGATTTGCTATGCTACAGCCTACAGGGTAAGAGTAATTCAGAGAAAAAGTAAACCAGGTTGATATGCATACCTGATCTTACCAAGTGTTGTTGTTTGCTAAATAAAATGGGATTTTAAAACTATATTTGTCGTAGCACGTAGCCGTCCATATGTGATAAAATTGAATTGCACTAGTAAGTGCTGCCCCGACATGAATCGATCAAAAATTTAACAGTGGCAATATATAAATATTTACTAGTCGGAATCATCCAATGGCACCTCCAGAAAAGTTAAAAATTTGCCTTCAGTTGAATCTGATACCAAACTCAGTAATCCCTCCACTTCAACAAAGCTAACTACTGAGTTTTTTTGAGTGGTCACCACCTGAATTTTCATATATATATATATATATATATATATATATATATATATATATATAGGGCAGGACTAAACAGGAACCTACCCTAAGAGATTCCTATTTAGCTTAAACAGGAATCGTTCTTGTTTTGACCGGACCCGTAGAAACTAAATAGACCCCAACCGGACCCCCACTTCCACCTACCCAGCTCATCCCCTACCTCCCACTCCGCACCGAACCACCTCCTACCCCCCACCTCCTGCGCCGCCGGACCATCGCCGGAGCCGCCGCCGACCTGGCTGGGGGCCCGCGCTGCCGCCGCCGCCCGCCGGCCGGTGCCACCCGCGCGCCTCCTACCCAGCCCCGGCCTCCTACCCCAGCCGTGGGGCGCCAGTCCGACGGGAGCGGAGGTGTCCTGGATGGGGATGGAGCCGTGCGTGCTTGTGGCCGATCTCGGAGCAGGACCATGGCAGACCTCCTCGATGGGGGCGGCGGACGACGGAGGTCGAGGCAGGAGATTTGGGTGGCCCGCGGCGGACATAGCGCGCTGGCCGTCGGGTGGAAGCGTGCTGGCCTGCGGGCGGAGTTGGCGCGCTGGCCTACAGGGGATGCGCGCTGGCCGGCGGCGGAAGTGGCATGCTGGCCGGCGGCGGGGAGGCGCGCTGGCCGGCGGCAGGAGGTGGCGCGCTGGCCGGCGGCGGGGAAGGCGCGTCGGCTTCCCGTGCGAGCCAAATCCTGCTTTCTGCCCGCCACCCGGGAGGGCCCCCGACCTCCGTCGTCCGCCGCCGGGGAGAACCCCAACCTCCGCCGATCGGATGAGAACTGCCATGCTCGTCGATGTAAACTGCCTCAAGCGCCCACAATTTAGAAAAAAAAAGTTCAGTTCGATGTATTAGGAAGCACAGCGTGGTACAGTACTGCAGAAAGTTCGTTTTCCTTTTGTCTATGAGCTTACATCTATACTACTATTAAAAGAGCAAACTTGATCGGATACATTAAATCTATGTCGTACGATGTTTGATCAACGAACCAGATTCTCCCATCCGTGTTGAGCTAACTCAACACATCTTTTTTTTACCGTATTACCCTCCCACAAAATAACATAATACTACACGACTACCATCGTACCGCTTGGTATTTGTTTGGTTATTTTCTTCTCCTCCGATCGTACGAGCCTCCGATCATCCCGAAGCCACGATCGATCGTCCTCCACGGTGAGCAGTTCATCCACTCCTGACCTTCCCATATTGCTCTCTCGCTCAAGCTATGCCTCGTGTACAGATGAGGTCCGTACATCTTCCTTCTCCAACGATTCCCGAGTGAGGAGGCGCTCCTCGACGCCGCCACCAACACCCGCCGGTCGAGGTCTTCCGCTCCTTCTCCGAAGCCGGACGGCTCCCTGTCGCTGCTGAGGTCTCCTCCGCCCAGGACCCCACCACCGGACCAGCCCATGCGCCACTCGAGCTCCACGAGCAGCATCGCGGGTGCAGGCCTACGCCACCCCCGTCGTGATCTATGCCTCCCCCGTCACATCCGTCTATGGCCGCGGGCACCCCGTGGCCTGTGCCGGCTCAACGTCGTCTTCGCCGGCATCGTCGCCGTGGCCGCTGTCGACCTCGAACGTGCGCAGCGGCGAGGCGCCGTCTCGGAGGAGCAGGGAAGCGGTTCACGAACATGAGAAAGGCGTGGTACGGCCGGGCGGCGTTCGGCCAGGGGACGCGGAAGGCGGGGATGGACCTCCAGAGGTTGCGCCTGCGGCGGGAGAGGACGGAGGCCTACACGGCGTCGTGCGACAGGAGGAAGGAGAGAACGTGCCGGAGGACATCTTCCGGCGTCGCGCTAAACAGGTCGACGCCACTCGTCATGATCATCGGCGCCCCCTGCCAGATGTGGCGGCGGCAGCGCGTCTCCGGGCGGACCCTTCAAGGAACGCTAGCTGGTATATATACGTGGATCGACCAACACTGTTCTCACCGCTGCTCACGATTATCCAGTTGTGTAGGCATCCATGATGAGCCCGTGGGTTAACTGTTGTGTTGCTTTTCTTTGGCCGTTGAGAACAACACTGGAACTGCTGAAGATTTTTGCTCTCTACATACCGATGCTCTCTCTTCATCGTGTTCTATTGGTGTTTATTCTAATGTCTGAGAGCGATCAGTTGTGACAGTTAAGCAACAAGAAGATGTCAAGCTCAAAATTGTTTTGAAATGAGTAGTTCAGAGTTCTAGCATGCATCGATACATGTGAGGGGGCAACTAATTTCAGTTACTTAGTACTTCTTCCATTTCTACCTTGTTCGCTGTTGAGGATAAGTTTGGTAGAACTAGCTAGCCATCCAACTGCAGTTCAGATTAGTTTGCTAAATCGAGCCGACGACAAAGCTTCATGACGGGAGGCCATGGTCGCTGCCGACAAGAAGACCCTGCGCGCGAGGCTGACTACTGCGCCAACCTCCAGCTATCGCGTCGCCGTTCCAGCTGACTGCAGAAGAGCAGAGGCAAGTGACTTTCTGACTCTATGATAAAATGTTGTGAAAATAAAATTTAGAATTAATGCAGAAGTATAATAAAAGTAATCCATGTCGTCCTTGGTATGATCTTTTGCATTTCTCAATTGTCCCCTTTAATCGACAAGACGTGCGTTGCACGTACATGTCAACTAGTTTGTATAAAAACACAAAACAGAAATTCGCCGACGTGCTTGTCAATTAAAAGTTCATTTCATCCATCTCGAGCGGAGGCTCACTTTTTTGTCTACAAAAAAGGTTCAGTTCATACTGATGTGGTGCTGCCTTGGCAAAAAGAAGGTTCACGTGCTTACAAAAATAATGTAGTCCACTATATGAAATTATTTTGCTAAAAAAATGAATAAGCAAAGTCAAAGTTCACCTTCAAAAAAAAGTTCACTTCGTTTCATTAAAAAAGTTCAGCAAAAAGGTTCGCTTTGTTCATAAGAAAATAGTTCACATCGTATAAAGAAAAAGTTCGTGTGTATTAGTTTAGAAAAAAAGTTCACATCGTTCAAAAAAAGTCCACTTCGTTCAGAAAAAAGTTCAATTCATGTCCCGCGTGAATCTTAAAATGTCAACGGGCGAGAACGTTCACATATCATGCCGAGACAGTTCAAAAAATGTACATTGTGACTGAAGGTTCACTACACATAAAAAGAAAGTTCACAGCCATATACAAATCAGTTCAGTCAGCAAAAAAGTTTGCTTCGTTCATAAGAAAATAGTCCATGTGCAGCTCGGAAATAAAGTTCACTTCGTTCAGAAAAAAGGTTCACTTTGTACAGAAAAAAAGTTCATGTAAAGTTGTGAAAAAAAGTTCACCTCGTTCCAAAAAAATGTTCAGGAAAAAAGTTCACTTCATGTTCCGTCTGAAGGTTCACATGTCATGCACGAGAAGGTTCACTTGGTACAGAAAAAAAGTTCATGTGCAATTGCGAAAAAAAGTTCACCTCGTTCCGAAAAAATATTAAGGAAAAAAGTTCACTTCATGTTCCGTCTGAAGGTTCACATGTCATGCGCGAGAAGGTTCACTTGGTACAGAAAAAAAGTTCATGTGCAATTGCGAAAAAAAGTTCACCTCGTTCCGAAAAAATATTAAGGAAAAAAGTTCACCTCATGTTCCGTCTGAAGGTTCACATGTCATGCGCGAGAAGGTTCACTTAGCATATATATACCCCTGCTATTCTACACTCCCTTGTAGAATAAGTATTCTAGTCAACTTTCAGAACTTCCGTTTAAATAATATCTGAACTTCCGGTCGGAACACTTAGATTCGGTGAGTTTTTCTATTGTGATTTTCAAACCGCTTGTCGGATTGAAGCAAATGATATGCCGTTGGAAAGGTATGGAAAATGCGCACCTTTTTCACTTCTACAAGATTTTGAAATTAGTTACGGTTTTAAAACAAATTTAAATATACGAAACACTGTTTTTCACGTATTTTCCTCGTTTTCATACTGTTTTGGACGCCATTTTCAAACCGTTTGTCGGATTGAAGCAAATGATACGCCGTTGAAAAGATATGAAAAATCCGCACCTTTTTCACTTCTACAAGATTTTGAAATTAGTTACGGTTGTAAAGTAATTTTGAATATACGAAACACTGATTTTCGCATATTTTCTTCGTTGTTGTACTGTTTTGGACGCCATTTTCAAACCGTTTCTCGGATCGAAGTAAATGATACGCCGTTGGAAAGATATGGAAAAACCGCATCTTGACTATCTCAGGTCAATTTTCGTAATTCATCACGGAATAAGAGCAGTTTGAAAAATCGGGAATTCTGTTTTCTGGACTTTCATGTCCTGCGGACAGTATTTTTAAAATTACTTTCAAACCGCTTATCGAAACGTAATAAATGATATTGCGTTGGAAAGATATTGACTATACACAACTTTTTCGTATAGAAATTGTTTCCAAATTCTTTATGGTTTTTGATTAATTTTAAAAATACGAAAATCGGAGAAACGAGATAACATGAGAGCGATTCAAAATTGACTCGATTGTGGCGCTCGGACTGGGCGAGTCAGCGTGGGAGAGTGAAATTACACTCATATACTCGAAAATTGAATGCGGCGGCGGTTGATTTGGACAAACGGAAATCATAATGATGATTTTAACGCGTAAGAATCCCGTCTTCGAAAAACAGAGTATATGAACTCCCTGGAATACGTGTAGTGAATCTCTGTTTTATGCCTAAGTGAACTTCCGGTAACACTGCTCGTAATTTTTTTTTCTACAAAGTGAATGTCTGACGTGTGAACTTCCAATTAAATACGAGGTGAACTTTTCATATCGCTGTATAATATGAAATGAATTTTTGCAGTGTTAACTTCCGGTTTAATATGAGGTGAATTTCCGTGATTTGATATAGCGAAACTCCGTTTTTGTTATTTTTTTCTAAAAAGCAAACTCCGTGGTGAGAACTCCCGTTAAATACGATGTGAACTTCACATATCGTCGAATAATATGAAATGAATTTTTTTGCAGTGCTAACTTCCGTTTTAATATGAGGTGAACTTCCGCGATTCGGTACTATGAACCTCTGTTTTTTGTTATATTTTTTTAAAAGCGAACTCCACGGTGTGAACTCCCGTTAAACACGATGAACTTCACATATCGTCGCATATATATGAAATAAACTTTTTGCAGTGTTAACTTCCGTTTTAATATGAGGTGAACTTTCGTAATTGAGACAGTGAACCTCTTTTTAGAATAACATGATACTTTTTTTACTTTTATTGTTAGGAAAAAAGTGAACCTCGGATATAGAAGAATTGAACTCCCCTTTTAAACTTCTAGGAAATTTAACTTTTTTTATACGGTGCACTTCAAAAGTTGATTAAATGAACTTTCGTTTCAAAAATATGTGAACTTTCGTTTTACAAAAATAAAGCTAAATAAATGAACTTTTTTTGCTTCTTATTTATGAAGCGAATCATTGTTATGCGGTGAACTTCGAAAATTGATGGAGTGAACTTTCGTTTTAAAAAAGTAGATACATTTTTTACAACTCTTTGATGAGAAAGAATGGGAGAGCAAAATGTAGCTTTCCACCACAACGCTGATTTTCTCCTACTTTTTTCTATAGCCACAACGGGAGAGCAAAATTTGCAATGAAAAATATAATGATTTTCCGCAGCACAGAAATAAATCAGGAGACAAAAACAAAAATAAAAGTATTGTGCCGTATAAGGAATTTATACTCAGCTCTCCATGGTAGTGGTTCATGGAGCAAGCCAGATGTGAGTTCGACGCATAATAGTCAGGAACTAGTGGACTGAGCTTTACAGGTAGAAGCCATTAACTCACACACAAGTAGACAAAAAAACTGGGAATATGTACGTGCTTATCCACAGAAAGTAGCAGCACATCACATTGAGGAGAAATACTAGTACATAGAAACGAGCAGTCGCGGCGACAACAAAAGAGAAGCTAGCAGCAGCAGTATGTGCTAGCAAATAAAGATCTCGGACGCCGAGAACCTCCGGTGCCGTACTAAGCTAACTCCCCAAAAATCAACATCCTAGAGCCCACACGGTGAAGGGGAGTCCAGGTCGGGCGCGCTCTGGTGGATGGGATGAGCTCGACGCCGCCGCTCGAAGGTCAGCAGCAGCACGAGTGCTTCAGTCGCCGCCATCCACTGCCATAGACCGGAAAAAGGCAACAAGAAATTTCCTAGATCGGTGGTGCCCAGCACCAGGAACGGCGGCAGCCCCGTGTTGTGCATTTCCGCAACGACGGAGCAGGTTAGGCCGTTAGGGACAGACACAGAACGGGTCGTGCGGGAACAGCACACCATGTCGATGAACTCCAGAGTCCAGCCCCGATGCCAGAGGACTCCCGCATGGCCAACAAGCACACTCCCGTAGCGCAATACACAAATTGGGAAAAAGAAGAATGAGTTTCTGCGCTGTGGCTTGAGCTGCTCGTCGTGGACCGTCCGGCGTGGACTCCCGTAGCGGCACCCTGTCAATTTTTTAAGCAGCTGGCGAATTCAATCGAGGCACCCATGGCGATTGGAGAAGATGGCGTGCGGCTGGTGGCGGGCGACGCAATTCGGTCTCGCGCTCAAAAAGGTTCTGGCGAGGGAGTTCTCTGTGGCCACGAGGGAGGGCAGCGGATTGAAGGATGGTAGGCCGCACCGGCGAGGTGCAGTACGCGAGCTCGCTGCCGCCAATGACAGAGTTGAGGCAGTGCTCTGAGCGCTCGTCCTTCAGGGGCAGGGGGTCGAGACGTCGAGTCCCATAACGCTCTCGTTCCGTGCGTCCGACCTCCAGGGACAAAGGAGGCAGCGGAGGGGCCGGCCGGTTTAGACGCAGGCGGGGCTCGCCGGCAGGGAAGCCGGGGCTTATACGGAGGAGAAAGGCACGGCGAGGTCGCCGGATGCCGGGAAGCTGGGGCGGAGCAGGAGGAAGAAGGTGCAGCGAGGTCGCCGGACGCAGGGGAGACGGAGGAAGAAGGCGGCGCGAGGTCGCCGCGCTGGATGCAGGGGAGCCCGGGCCGAACCGGAGGAAGAAGGCGGCGCGAGGTAGGTGGCGATGGGGGATCTGGTGGGGCACGATGGAACTGTTCGTGTCCTACTGTTCGGGTTAAGAAGGTCTTCTTGATGGAAAAGTTGACTAGAATAGTTATTCTACAAACACTATAAGGGTTGTGTAGAATAGTCCTGCGTGCAGAATAACTAATTCTACACCCAGGTCGATTCGACCGAACCATGCTGCGTCTGGCTCCATCGCACCGGTGCGGTCGCCTACGGGCCACGGTCCTGTAATTTCTTTTTTTCCTTTTACCACGACGGTTTCTTTCCCCACCACTATCGCTACATCGTCTAATTTAGAGCATCGTGTGCGGCGGTTCTGGATTTTCGGCGAGCGACTGCACTGGCGATTGGGGTTGGCGGCGAGCGGCTGGCCGAGAGCGTCTGCAGCTGGGGCTTGTGGCGGGCGGCGAGCAGCTGCACCTGGAGTTTATGGCCGGCGGCGGGCATCTGCATCTGGGGATTTGGGCGGCTTCGACTCTTCAAACGTGGTTAGCGGCGGTGCTCTCGACGGTGCCGTCGTTGACTCCATTGCGTGAGGAGCAGCCTGCTGCCTCGTTTTTGGTCAGCGCAGCCTGTGGTGGCTGCGGGTGGCGCTGGGTGGCATCGGCGCCGTGGTGAGTGGGATGCATCCACGGCGCTGTCGTGGGCAGAGCAACGGCAGAGGGCTTCGACGTCAAGGTACGTTGTGGCGAATTATTTCGCAAAATGATTACGGTCGTGGGGGGTGGGAGCTAGCCCATTACCCAGACGCTACTGATTATTTTCCTCTTACAGTACGAGCAAGTCCGGCGGCAATGAGCGGTGGTCCTCCGGCCGATGCGGTAGCAGCGTGCTCTTCCGGCCGATTCGGCCTCAATGTCGGCGTGGTGTGCTTGGCTTCTATCATGCCATACCTCAGATTCCTGTGTTTCCAACAGAACTGACTCTCATCGGAGCCGAAGCAGACTAGCGGCCGGCGGGTGGCGGCAACTCGTAACTTCGGCGGCCTTAGCCTCAGATTCGACACGAATTTTCGCATCGGATAGGTATTTGGAGTTTTGCTTGTTTCAATCTGCGTGCACGTAATTTATCGTGCCTTCGCAAGATCTGATATGTCAACCTATTCATACGTCAGCCAAATCTGAACAAAAATTTGCATAGTTTGTGGTGATCTGGTCGGCGAGGTATAAGATTAAATGTCAGAGACGAATGAAATAGAACTCTATCCAGATTAGACCTACGGTTGCCTCAAATCCTGCTACCAATCATATTGTTTTGGTCTTACCGTAAACATAGCTACTAATCCTGTTGTGTGTCTCTATGAGAGCTCCATTTGTTTTTCTGTTCTGACCCCATCAAAATGGTCATTATCAGGTTAAGCAATACGAGATTGGATATATGATGATAAACGTATGCACCATTAGATCTACGTAGGTTTCAGGTCATCTTGGTCATACTGAAAGGATCAGGGAAAAATTAAAGCTATATTCGTCTAGAAAGGATTGGCACGAACAAGCAACCATTAATGTTGGTACTTTAGTCGAGTTGATCTAGTTTTTAACTGATCGATCTTATATGCAGTCACAACAATACACGTTGTACTGTAAATTTGGTTATTCTGTGGCATGTAAAATTAGTTATTCTGTGGCATTGGCACTGCCCCCATATTCATTGTTATAATGATCCCAACAGTGGTGGTAGGCTATCTAGTGATGTAATTTTTTAAATCACTTAGCTGCTTCTCGTGTGCATCTTTAACGTTTATGACGGGGGCAACCAGAGATCGGTGCTGGCTGCTGCATTCTCTGCACCTAGACCTCTAGTACCATCATCTCTACCAATTTGAATGAGTAAGTGACGAATTCCTATCCAATTGTGTAATGCTTCTCTAATTAAAATCCCCCAGTTAACTATTATGTCCACTCTTTCCTGTAAACGTATGAAAGTGACATCTAATTAAAAGGGATCAGTTTTTGTTTTATCTATAGGTGTGCGTCAGTAAACATTATCTTTTAGTTTGTTTTGTTTTCTCCTAAATTGGTAGCTTAATGCTCTTTTCATTTGAGTCATATTTTATATGAGTTCGCCTGCAGTCGATGATCTGTTATCTGTTGCATTTTTAGAGTATGATTTCTCTAAGGAAATTTCATTGGTGACATACAACTGGTACATTATTCTGAGCTAGTCTCTAAATACAAATGGTAGTAGAATATGTTTCAAACTTTCTGTAGAGTACTCATTTACACATTTTATTTCGATGGTTCGTGTTAGGTTTACTTATCTTGTTCAGAAGTTTACCTTTCTGCATGTAGTAATTTCGTGTGCCAGTTTAGGTTCGGCTAGAGCTGCTTGGTAGGATATGATGATTTCTTCTTGCCTTGTATGTTCTTATTCAGAGGATAAAATGATAAATTAAATATTATTCAATTCCCTTATGTAGTTACTTATTTGAGACATCCATGTTTATAGAGCCGTGTATATTTATTGCTGTTTATTTATCACGTGGCTGCTTCCGTGTGCTTCTTTTCTGATTTTGGTGGTCCGCAACCTGATACACTTCATTAAATCACAAACTCTACCAATTTGGATGAGTAGTGCTGATTTTCTCTCTCATCGGGCATTCTTTTTGTTTGTAGTTGTTCAGTTTTACTCAACGTAATTTTATTTACCATAATCCTGCTACATTTATTACAGAGCGATGAAGGTTATAGCAAAAACCATTTGATTGTTGATTCCTACATTTTCTTTCCATCTCCATCTCTGATTTATAACTGAACCTTTTTGTATTGCATTTTGTTTGTCGGTCCTATAGTTAAACTGTGAAGAGTTCTACGAGGTCAGGTGGACAACATTTCCATGGTTGTCAAATATCTATCTGAGCAGCTCGACATTAGAAAGGCAGTACAAGGTCGAAGAGCTCTCATACCTTATTTTCCATGATTTGGACGAAACAAGATCTTTACTTAATTCCCAGGAGAAGTTATGGCCCATGAGCAGCTATATGTAAAACAATTGCTTTCAAGCACCAGTTGTGCATCTTCTCGGAAAATCGAAGTTTCACTTATGTACAAGTGTACATAGCCGAATATGTTTTTATTCTTGTCCTTGTTCATGTAATATACTTTATTACCAATGCGTCCTTTTACTGGCGTCGTCTATCACACCATCTCCTGGTTGTGGCCTGAAAATTTGGGAAGTGAAAGTATGTTGCATGTCATCTACTTTACACTCTGTAATTAACTTGTATTTTTGGTCATTGGGAATGTACAGAGTTGCATAATCATGCCCATTCCTTGTTCAAATCATTGATGGTGGCACATTCTTGAGCCACACAGATGCTATAGAATTTTTACGTCGCCTCTGAATTTTTTTAGCTTTATTAAGTTGTAATCTTGCCTTTTATCAAGTTTTCATCGTCTCTGAAATTTATTACGTGAGTGGTTGGCCCAAAATTTCTTGCGATTTGAGTACAAAGTGAATTAGTTGCCCATGAGTTGAACTGAGTCAGCATGGATTTTTACGTTGCACTAAATTTGCTTATAGACGACCCAGCTATTGGCAGCCAGAAGATTTTAACTTGGATTATTACGTTACCAAAATTTGGATTTTTTACATCGCATGCAATATCCTTACGTAGCATAAGATATTTCTTACGTTGTGGGCTGTTGGCCTGTTGGGCCTTTAAAATGAGTCACGATATAGTGGACGAATCGTGGGTGGTGCGGATCGTGGTCGTGGGTGGTGCGGTAGTTGAATTGGGTTGCCTATCTTACGCTCGCATGTGGAACTGACATCATTTTATTACGTTGCATGCAATCGGGCGAGGGATCGCTGGTTCAGACGCGGCTGGCGCCAGGCGCGGAGGGAGCACGGTGCGGCCGGGGTGCAGAATAACTATTCTATACCCTGGGTGTCAAATAGCGCGTCCCTATATATATATATATATATATATATATATATGTGTGTCTGTGTGTGTGTGTGCAGGCCTGAATTACTACTCCCTCCGTACCATATACATCTTATACTATGGTACGGGGGAGTAGTACACAATCTGAAAAACATCAAAGTTGACTCTACATCTCTTGAGTTATATATCCCATAGTTTAAAATAGCAGGCTATAGCGGCGCTATAGCGTTTTTAGGAGGTGCTACACAATCTGAAAATGGTGTCTACGTACAATTTAGCTAATTTAGCGGCATATAGCGCCATTTGGGGGCGCTATAGTCTTGATTTAGCTAATTTTGAGGTTGTCGCTAAATGTCATAGCCCGCTATTTTAAACTTTGATATATCCAGATCCTGAGTACCATAGTTCTGACATTTTACACGGAAAAGGAACTACACAATTATGTTCAACAAGTGTCATAGAGGAAAAGGAAATATATAGCCGAATAGCTCTACATTTTCAGTAAAATAAACTGAAGCAACAAACAAGACTTCCCTACCCTACTGGGTTCTACAGAAATTGTAATTTGCACAGGATTTAACATCAGACCAAAATTTTTAATAAAACCACCAGGATTTGCACATGATTTGTATGCTACAGGGTAGGAGTAATTCACACAAAAAGTAAACCAGGTTGATATGCAGACCTGATCTTACCAGGTGGTATTGTTTTCAAAATAACATGGGATTCTGAAACTACATTTGTCCTAGTAGAACGTAGCCATCCATATGTGATAAAATTGAATTGCACCAGTAAGTGCTGCCCCGACATGAATCGATCAAAAATTTAACAGTGATAATGTATAAAGCATGAAGATGACTGGGAGAAGATGGTGGTTATGCTGAAGAAGAGGATGCAACTGGTTGTTTCGACGCGCAGTGACGTTGGATGATCTTGGTCTCCATGTTGTCATCTGAGTTTTCTTTCTGAAGCCTAGTTTTAGGTGGTGGCTTACCCCTGCGTGGGTTTTGGTGGTGGTTGTCTGGTTGACCCCTGCGTGGGCTTTGGTGGTGTTTGTTCTTTCCAGACCTGTAGTAGTAGTTTCCCTTTCGCTTTTATTTTCGGATCTTTTTATGAATCTACTTTGCTGCTTTCCTAAAGCAGGGCATTAATAAAGCCTTTGTTCTAAAAAAAACAGTCCAAATCATCCCTCCAGAAAGTTCAGTTGAATCTGATACAAAACTCAGTAATCCATCCACTCCAACAAAGTTAAGTACTGAATTACTACAACATAATCTGAAAAACATCAAAGTTAACTCTATCCCTTGAGCTATATATATTCAGAGCCTGAGTACCATAGTACTGAACTACTGATTACACGGACAAGGAAACTGGACAATTATTATGTTCAACAGGTGTCATAGAGGAAAAAGAAGTATATAGCCAAATAGACGATAAACATCCCTGGGAGAAAATAAGTGATGCCAGTCAGAAGGTGCCTTCGTTGTCCCCGCTGCTGCGACCGGTGCCGTCAAAGACTCAAAGCTTTCTTCCTCCGGTGGCCATGGCGGAGGTAGCCGGCGGCGCTTCAGCTCGCCTTCGAGGAAAAGCCCACGTATCCAATACAATTTGACGTTGCCCGCTTACAGATTTAATGGGCTTGGAAATGCGGCCCCGCGGGCCGAGGCTTCCCAAACAGTACTCTCAGTTCTAGCATCGGGTTCCTCCTCCCGCACCCAATCTGCTCGTGTCGATAGCCGCCGGTTAGTGCTCTCTCCTCCTCACTTCCCGGAACCGGAGAGGATCCGAGAGAAGCAAACAGGGTCGGTGTTCTGACAGAAAGTTCCATCTTTTATCACCACTAGTTGGCATGTACGTGCAACGCACGTCTTCAGGATTAAATGGACACATTATAAGCAGAAAAATCGTACCAAGCTCTACATGGATTACTTCTTATGCAGTTTTGCATAAGTCCTAGATTTTGTATTGCAAAGAGAACGATGATTATGTAAACATCATGTAGCACACAAATTTCACATCAAAGTCAACATAACTGGTGGCGCGGCGATGAAGGCGTGCTTCTTGGACAGATTCTCGGCACAAATTATATCGTATCCTCAATGTCACACTCGTATCGTTCAGCATGACCTTCAGTGGCGGCACCGCCTAGGGCATGGTTTCACGTACACCGTGCTTCTCTTATTTGTGGTTTGAGACATGCATGGTCCAAAAGTATTACTATATTGTTTGTTTTATGTATAATAATTTATATAAATACCGTTAACTACAACTCTCTAGGCTAACAGAAATTAACCGGTATATTCAAGCTAATGAAATATAATCAATTTCGTTTAAATGTAAACCACTATGTTTATAAAGTTGAAAAGATGAACTAATGGGGTGATAATTCTGACACATTAATGATTCTGTTCAAAAGTACGCAAGATTTCTTCTTGAGGCTTCCGCTAAATTCTCAAGAGTGAACTAACATCTTCTGAACTTCACACACAACAGTACTTTTAACTCCTACCAAGCGTATATATGCTTCTTCTGTTGGTATTTCAACATTGTTGTATGCATAATATAGCTACATCTTCACATGGCTACATGAGCGTGATGCAATAAAATTTATCAATACAAACAGCTAAGCTAATAGATGCTGACCTCTAAATACTCTAATTTTTTGCCTCAGTTAGGCCTTTCAGCGAGTCCTGATGATGGGCTGGAGTGATGCTGCAAGATATCCAAACAATCTACGTAAGAAAAGCTTTCTCTGCTGGAACCTGGGTGATCGATAGATTTTTTTTTATAGAAAAAGGCTCTCAGGCCTAGCTTTTTATTGCTAAAAAGCCACAGAACTTGCAACGTTTTTGATACAAGGAAGTTGCTGGGATCCACCGGCTATACTATAACCAGGTATAGTCCAAAATCTAAACAAACAAAACTCTGGGAAGGCATCATTTAGCTGCCGAAAAATTAAGCACCAGAAAAAACTCACAAAAAGCTAAAACAAAAACATTACAGGACGAAGCGCACCAGCAAACGGGGCAGCTACAAGTTTCTGCCTTACTGACACTCAACTCTCCCAACCCGAAGCATCAGGTTCAGATGAAAAAACACTTCAGCTCTGACTCCCTGAGTCCCTGTGCAGAAACACTCCCAAAACAACCACCCCAATTCGTCAAACACCTTGAGGGACAAAGAAACTGGATCAGGCACAAGAGTATAGAACGATTGGACTGGGAAGAGAAAATGAGCATTGTTTTGGAAGGAGATTAGGAGAATACTCCACGGGGATGGCCATGTCTCTAGGGGATGGGGACGGCGTACCTGGACATGGACAGAGACGAACGGATCCGGCCAACCTCGCACCGCACTACCTCACCCCGATAAATAGAACCGCCGGCTCGCCGTAGTCCACCTCCTATGCACGCCTTGTTCCGCACCGCGGGTTTCCCTGTGCGCCCCGCCCTCCGCCGTGAACCGTACGAGGGCATCTGCAGGTCTCTGAGCGCCGGAGGCAGGGGGCACGCAGACGCTCGAGAAAAGGGGACGCCCAGCGCCGTGCCGAGATGCACCTTGATCATCGGCAGGGTGGCGCGATCAGGGAAGTTCTATGGAGCGTAGGACGGTCGCGCAGTGGCCGGAGGCAGCCGTCCTTCGGCGAGGATTGGGCGGGGTGGTCGAAGCGCTCGCGGAAGTAGACGCGCAGACCTCGCTCCACCGGCGCAACGTTTTTGTATAGAGACAAAAATAACGATTCGGGAATGAGTGGCAATTTAGTAGTATTATGTGATTTGGTGGGAGGGTAAAACGGGAAAAATAGGACATTGTTGAGTTGTCAAACATTGGGACGATCTGGACTGTTTGATCGGATATTGAACTGTCCAGATTTAAAGTATCCCAACAAGTTTGCTCTTTTAATAGTAGTATAGATATAACACAGATAGTCAAGAGTCTTTGATTCTAGAGTTGATCTATATTCTACTTGAACAAGCCTCGGGAAGCCATCAAATTCTAGTGATTTTTGTCGGGCTACTCGGATCTTCTAAACCTACTCGATTTAGGAGCGAGGCAACCTCGGTCGGTGATTTTGTCAATATAGCCATAACCTTGCCTGCCCTCTTTACGCTCTACCCAAGCCAAGATGGTATTTTGCAACGAAAGCAACTCGTCTTCCAGCAGAGACTCTACCCCCATGGATGCCCCTAGTACTGCCATGATAATGAACTCTCCTCCCAGTTTACTGAAGAAGAAGACATCACTTCAGATAGATACTACGCTTCCTGAACTGCCAGAAGACATCCTGATGCATGTGTTTGCCAGCCTTGAGATCCCAGATCTTGTACGTGCTGGCTCTGTCTGCACCCTATGGCGCTCTGCCTACGCCGCACTGCGCAACCTCGGCAGGCACAAGCAGACCCAGACGCCTTGCCTGCTCTACACCTCTGAATGTGCCGGTGACAATGTTGCGTGCCTCTACAGCCTAGTGGAGAAGAGGGTTTACAGGCTAACCCTCCCGGAGCCACCTCTCCTCAGCAGGTTTATCATTGGGTCCTCGCTCGGCTTCCTTGTCACCGTCGACGATAGATCCGAGATGCATCTCGTCAATCCTATCACTGGGCAACAGATTGCTCTCCCTTCGGTGACCATCATCGAGTACGTGAAACCAATCTTTGATGACACGGGTTCTGTCCACGAGTATGAGTACCCAAGTCACTCTGCAAGGGAAGCTTTCTTCACGCCATCAATCATCCCTCGTTGTGAGCTGAGGGAATACTTCCAGTTCAAGGCGTTTGTGTTCCATGATACATCCATGGGGAGCTACATCGCGGTGCTCATCCACAGGCCATATACTCAACTCTCGTTTGCAAGAGTAGGGGATGATAACTGGACCTTGCTGCGACCACACTGTCACTACCAGGACTGCATCTACAAGGATGGGTTGTTGTATGCCGTGGGTCCGATGGGAGAAATCCACGCCTTCGATCTTAGTGCTCCTGCTGTTACAATGAAGGTTATTAGGGGAGGGGATGAGATTTTTGTCCCGATGCTATGCACATTGTTCAGGCTCCATGGGGTGGTCTGCTGCTTGCTACAAGAATGAAAGAGTTCGAGGATCCTGATGAAGATGCAGACACTGAAGTACCTGTTCCGAATACTACGGAAATTAAATTACACAGAGTTGATGGTGCTGCAGAGAGGCTTGTGGAAATTGATTGCTTGCCTGACCATGTGTTTTTTCTTGGGCTTAACGATCCGCTTTGTCTGAGTGCCAAAGATTACCCTGTTCTCAAGGGAAATAATGCTTACTTCACTGATGATAATGAGTACAATCAAGGACGTAAGAGTAGTCGCCGTGATATTGGAGTAGTTGGCTTGGGCAATAATAGCAAGGAGGACCTTGTGTCTCCTCAGCTTTGGTCCAACTGGCCTTCTCCCGTGTGGATTACACCCAGTCTTACTGTGATGAAACTGCCTTCGAGTGACCGTTGGCTCAGTGGACTCCCAAAGATACAAGAGAGCACCTTGAGGAGTCTCTTTGCCGCCCTTGGGATCCCAATCAGCATTGGTCCAACTGGCATGCTCCAGTGTATGAAAAAGTAGGTCAGCTTCAAGAAGGTCGGCTTCAAGTAGGCGCTCACCTAGGCGTGCTGGAGGGCGAGCTCGTTGCCTAGGCCCTAAGCTGTGGAAGTGGAAGACCATGTGCAGCAGAACATGAAATGGTGGCATCGAAGGGATGATAATTCAGGAGGTCGCATGATGGCATCATGCTGTCAAGTTATCATTTTTATCTACTATATTTTAAGTTTCATGAACATTTCTGTACCTGGCACCTATGCTTGGTGTTTGATTTTTTTCTTCTGATGCGTATTTTCAAAGTGAATTCGCTGACTGGCTTTTATTTAATTTTTTCGCAATAGCCTATATAGTCTATAGTGGAGGTAACCTCAGGAAGTGTCTTTGGCTCCCGAGCACCAGTGATCTAGTGAAAAATTCAAAAACACTATTTATAAGTTTTAGAAAAAGTATGAACAAAATCACGGATGTAGCCAATGATATATATTACAAACGTGCAAAACATCAACTTCAAATACGTTGTAGTTTGGGCTACACGAAAATGACAAAAGTGTGGATCTAAATATGTATATTTTCAAATCTCCAATTTTTTCATTTTCGTGTATCCCAAAATACAACGTATTTGAAGTTGGTTTTTTGCAAGTTTGTGGAATACATAATTGGCTACATCCTTGATTTTTTTCATGTTATCTAAAACTCATAAATAGTGTTTTCAAAAAATTTAGACTATCAGGATCACTGGTGCTCTGGAGCACCAAATCTCCTCTCCAGGTAACCTAGCTTGGTGTGCAATGTAGATAATCAATGTCATTAAGAAGGACTAGGCTTATCAGGTCATCCTAGGTTCCAATATCTAGAAGGGATCAGTTCAGCGAAACATGGAGCAAAACAAAGTGTTCCACATCTCCAAGCCAATGGAACTATGACCAGCAGAAGGATTATCTTATAACCATGTAATTATCCGCTACATTGGCAAATATATGTGGAAAGTTCAGGGACACCTAGCTGTTATATGTTTGTTCTCTGTACGACTTTACCTTTGTTTTTTATATTTCATATGTCAGGCTCGCGTAAATTTCTTCTGATAGCTCCATGTAGAAACTATGAGAAAGCATAGTTGCACGTGTATAAGATATTATACTTGGTTTTGTTTGCTGGAAACACAACAGACATGCTTTGGAGTCTCCTGGCCACCGCAATGCGTATGGCGGAAGAGTTGAAGCCACACACATTCCACACTATGCTCTCCTGGGTTAATTGTCCGAAATTCGTGGTGTTTGTTTGAGAAGATGTAGTCGGCTCTCCTGGGTTCCATACTTCCATTGCATTATGGAAGCATAGAAACTCATGGTATTATATACTGCTTGCCTGCTGCTAATTACTTGATGCAGACTACGAAAAGAAAAGAACGGTGGTACATATGTATACCAATCGCCAGAGTATTTTGAATCATCAAACAAGCTAGCAAAAGATTAAACTTCAAAGTTTACCCATCTATTGATGGCAATCAAAGGAGGCGCCCTAGCTAAACACCTACTCCATTTAGTGGCAATTTAGGTTGAGTAGAAGATTAGAAGAGTCGTGATCAAGCTAGGAAAGCTCATACAAGTAGTATGATTCCCATTAGCAAATAACCCTTGAGGCACCTGAGCGACGTAAATACTCAGATGGCAAACGATCTTGAGGCCTTGCGGTCACTAGTGCACGGCTTCATAGGAAGAAGGATAACATTCACCAACTGAACACGCGCGCCTTGGGCAAGAGTTTGCACCTGCCTGCCTCCGAGAAAGCTGTGCGTGAACAAACACTATTAACAGAGGAATCAGCTGGCTGCGGTCTGATACATCCCTCGAGCTTACAAGAGATCTTTTGTGCTATTCCTCGCCATTCTCGGGCAACGTAGGCCTCGCGAAGCAAGGGAAATGTACAAACAAAATCATCCTTTTCATCGCATCTATTCTGGGTATGATCAGAATTAGCATCACTTATAGTTCCCATGATGAGCAAAACCACAAGATCTACCACAAGTTCTAAAGAACAGCGAGACAAAATTGGCACCACGGCCACATCTTCTGAATTAGTTACAAGCACGAGAAATCACGACAGGAATCAAAGACCAAGCATCCAGAGGAACTAGAAACAAACCACTACAAAGTCAATTCTCCGCTGCACCACAACAGCAAAGTGAAAGCTTGAAAATAACAATAGCCGACCGCTGAATGCATCTTGACGTACTCCAGAACAAGGAAACTAATATCGAAAACAGACATTATCCACAAAAAGGCAGGTTCAATGCAAGAAAGAAAAACCACACCAAAAGCAGCTTAAATGGATCAGGAACAATATTAAGGGTACACTTATTATTCATCACAATTCAACCATGCTTGCTGCATCGCAGCACAAGTTTTAAGCGGACATAACAATGGACACAGCACGGTAGAAACAAAGACACGAGACGGGCACACAGCTAACAAACTCCACCGGAGAACAACAAGGCACTAGGACCTGTTAACCCAGGGACAGAAGCAACGCCACGACAAGGCACTTACTGGCCACCACGCAGGCGGAGCACCAAGTGAAGGGTGGACTCCTTCTGGATGTTGTAGTCAGCAAGGGTGCGGCCATCCTCGAGCTGCTTGCCAGCAAAGATCAGACGCTGCTGGTCCGGTGGGATGCCCTCCTTGTCCTGGATCTTGGCCTTCACATTGTCAATCGTGTCCGAGGACTCGACCTCCAAGGTGATTGTCTTGCCCGTGAGGGTCTTCACGAAGATCTGCATGCCACCACGGAGCCTGAGCACAAGATGGAGGGTGGACTCCTTCTGGATGTTGTAGTCAGCGAGGGTGCGGCCATCCTCGAGCTGCTTGCCAGCAAAGATCAGACGCTGCTGGTCCGGGGGATGCCCTCCTTGTCCTGGATCTTGGCCTTCACATTGTCAATCGTGTCAGAGGACTCGACCTCCAAGGTGATGGTCTTGCCAGTGAGGGTCTTCACGAAGATCTGCATGCCACCACGGAGCCTGAGCACCAGGTGGAGCGTGGACTCCTTCTGGATGTTGTAGTCAGCGAGGGTGCGGCCATCCTCGAGCTGCTTGCCAGCAAAGATCAAACGCTGCTGGTCCGGGGGATGCCCTCCTTGTCCTGAATCTTTGCCTTCACATTGTCGATCGTGTCAGAGGACTCGACCTCGAGGGTGATGGTCTTGCCGGTGAGAGTCTTCACAAAGATCTGCATCTGTAATATAGAGTAAACCCGAAGTAAGTAGCAGTAAAAGGTAATCTGTAACAATACGTGCATGGAGAGACCAAAACCTAGCTATTGATCAATCATAACTATGGATGAAGGAACATCTCGAAAGTTGAACAAAATACCAGAGTAGCAGATGTACACGGTACACAAATAAAATTTAGCAGAAAAAACTCCATCTTTAGCCCCGTGAGAAGTCTAGATAATCTAAATCGTAGCAGATTTTATGCTCAATGTGGACACAACAATTAGACAGGTGTATATATGAATAAATCTACAATACACCAAAAATATAGAATTAGTAGACCAGATAATCTAAATCCTATCAGATTTATGCTCAATTTGTACAGGACAATCTAGACAACTGTATATGAACAAATCAATACTACACCAAAAATATAGGGAAAACCCCCCGATCTACCAGCAAGATCTACGGCCTGGTGAGAAGGCTAGACAACATAAATCCTATTAGATAAATTCTCAAGTCGGAATCAACAATAAAATCATCAGAAGCGCACGAATTTCAGGATAGAACCGGCAGGGAAACTACGAGGTTGGACTAATAGGCTAGGCAGATTCCATATGAATCAATCGACGGATGAGGCATAATAAGCGCAAACAGCACGACCTGAGCGCTAGTAAATCAGAGACCTACAGCAACCGAACATCAACTTGGCAACAACCGAGCGAAATCAGCCGTTTACGCCTCCAAATCAGCAACGACCGCGCGTCTCGATCGGCGGATCTGCTCGATGATGATCCACTAGGACCAGACGATGCGCCAACAGCTATCGATCGATGAACAAGTAACAGCCGCGGATCTACGACTAGCGGAGCAATCGACCGGAACACGGCTAGCAGCGCAATCGAGCGGGCGGAATCGACAGTAATCGATCGGAAGGGGGAGCGGGTAGGGAAGTCGCGTACCTTGACGAGGAGGAGAACGAGAGAGGCTTCGATTCGATGGGTGGGGGATTTCTCGGCTAGATCTGAAGGGGATTGGGTTGACCTGGATGCGTGGAGAGGAGACGAAAGGGGAATTTATAGCCGGGACGGAGCGGGCCCGGGTCCGATGGGAAGAAGAGTCCCGTGGGGCTACGGCGACGACGATGACGTGTTTGGGTGCGCGATCGAACGTTTGACGACACCATACGCACGGGAACTCCGGCAACGTGGTTTTTCCGTGACTAGTTTTTTTTTTTTTTTTGAGAAACACAGTACAGACGCAGACGCTCACAAACACGTACGTACAGACACTCCTATGAACGCACGTACGCAAACCATACCCCTATGAGCACCTCCGAGAGACTGATCCGGCAACTGAGCCTAGCTCAGCTGGTTTGGTTCCTTGTGGTGGAACCGGCCCACCCAGGTTCAAGTCCCAGACTTGGCATGGGTGCTCGCATTTTTTGGATTTTTCAGGATTTAACCGGCGATATGCTTTCAGTGGTAGGTGATGTGCCCGTCAACAGCGAGCCGCCCGTGGTGACTTCGTCAACCGTGACTAGTTGGTATGTACGTGCAATGCACGTTTTCACAATTAAATGGGACATTTTATAAGTGGAAAAAGTCCGTACCAGTATCTAAGTGGAATACTTTTTTTACACGTTTGCATCAGTCGTAAATTTTATATTGCAAAGAGAACCACCATACTTATGTCAGCATCACGTAGCACACAAAACTCAGACATAAGCCATCGGACTGGTACTCAGCGATGAAGACGTGCTCCTTAGGTGTACTCCTGGTACAAATTATGTAATATTCTCAATGTCCGACACGTATCTTCAACACGAACTTTTAGTTGCAGCACATTCACGTGACGCTCGCCGAAACTACACCCACAGGCAGCAGAGAAAATACTTAGCATCATGCCTGTTGTGCACTGAAATGAATTTGAGGCAAAAAAAAAAGGCATACAATCAGCTCAGCCTGAATTGTTACTTAATCTACATATATTAAACATCCATATCGGGCATAGTTGTGAGCTACTGAGCTTTCTATATGAGATGGATCATGGGAGCACTACTTCCAGGTATAAGCATCAGCACCACATCGCAGACATCATGTAGAGCTGTGAAATGAGCAGAAAAATGAGACAGAGAAATTCCCTTCCTCATGTAGTCATGTGCTGGTTGGGCTGCAGCAAGAAATTCTTGAAGAGGACCAAGCCGTGAACCTGATCTGGAGCATGGTAGCACACAACTTGAACCATCCGGAAATATCCAGAGGAGCATCACAGTAGCATAGTTCAGGGCCAGCTGCGGGCATAAGACTGGACAACTCCGCGGCGGGAAATCACGATGGCTGACGGGAGGCGATGAAGTAGACGGCCATAGCGTCCTTGGCCACAGCGTGTGCACGCAAGAGGCCACCAGTCGATCCGGATGAGTGGAGACTTCCGCTGAGTCGCGTCCCGCTTGAACGATTCCGCCGCTGCCGAGCTGCCGTAGCATGCGGACAGAGCCGCCGGCGGTCGCCTATCAAGCTTTTGCCGAGTTCGCTGGCTCGGAGCAGGCACCTCCGTGTGGGCTAGACGCCTAGACCCGACCGCTGCGTTGATTTGCGGATCAGACGGAAAAGCAGCAAGGCTGCGCGCAGCTGCCAACGATTGCAATTATGTGCGCACGGGACATGTCCTCGCCGGAGGCTGTGCGCGTTGGCGGCGCCCTCAATCTCAAGCCGGACGGTTGAGAGAAGAAAGAAAAAGTTTTCTTTTGAGCGCTGACAGTCTCTGTAATTAGCATGAAAATGAAAAGGTATGTTAAGTTGTCAAACATTGGAGCAATTTGAATTATTGATCAAATATTAAAGGGTTAAAATTTAATGTATCAACACACCACAACACAAGTTTGCTCTTTTAATAGTAGTATAGACTAGGGTAGAACCTAGCGTAAAACAATTTTTTCGGAAAGATTCCTAGCGTGAAACATTGAAGGGCCAGCCGGCTCATAGTGATTGGGCTAGAAACTTTTATTTTGCCGCAGAGCACGAGGCTCGCCTGGCGACGTGGCACGATTAGACGCACCTCCAACCCTTCGCCGAGCTCGACCCTCCGCCAGCGAGTTAAACTCACCGGCCTCCACGTCCGAAGGCCCGGGTGAAGTATCTCGACTGCCTTTTTTTGCTTAACTTTTTATATATGATTTTTTGCTTAGGGTTAAGGGTTAGAGTTTTGACCGTGTACACAACAATTTTGATGTATGATCATATGATCATGTACACAACAATTTTGATGTATCATAAGTTTAGGTTCCAGCATTTTAAGAATTTGTCAGAGATTAGAGATGCTCTAGTATAGATACAATTCCTAAAAAAATGCATTGATCTAATTGTCTCTTAATTTTTTATAGAGGTATTAGCACGGGAGGTACAACAACTCGCAGCGTGGGAGCAGTTTCATACAAGAAGTTGCAAAGTTGCACAAACTCATACAAAAACTTGTATTGCGGATTCAAACGGGTACAAGTGTGCTGCGGAGACGACATGTGGCTGCCACGGTGGAAAAGTACTTGCACGCGTGGCGTGTTTATTTTGCGGAAACCCCCTCCAACTTTGTGAATCATCACGCACAGGTACATAACGATAAAATCCCTTCTCACCGTCGCGTTGACTTCACTCGTTCGCTCCCTTGTCCGCTCGCCGCCGTCGTTCCCCACCCAAATCCGGGCGCCGCCGTCGTTCCCCACCCAAATCGAGCACGCCCGCCTCGTTCCCCACCAAAATCCGGACGCCGTCGTCGTTCCCACCCAACCTGAGAGATGGAGGTGGAGCAGGTCTTCTACCTGCAGCCAGCGACACCGAAGCGCGGCAGAAGGAGGAGGCGGCGGCGGCGTTGCTTGATTTGGCAGGTGTGTCGATCAAGAAGTTGAAGCAGCCTCGGTGTGGAGCCGATCTCATGAAGATGGCGACCCAGCTGAGGCGCAGTGACAGCGAGCTCATCGTTCGGACGGACGGCGACTTCAAGGTCGTGATGCTCATGTCGATGCAGAAGTAAACGAGGCGACGACGGCGCAGTGGCGACAACGCGGACGGAGAAGGCAGGTACACGTCGATTGCGGTATGTTTCCTCCTTTATCACAAGTATGCCCCATGGGGCTTTTCCATAAATACGCAAGAAAACGGGTACTTCTTCGTTAAATGATAACTGCCTATGCAGTTGTTCGACCGATCTGTGCTAATTTAATTTTCCAGGATGGTTTTCGCATTATTACAAATCCAACGTGTCATGGCACTGTGGCCAATTCGGATTGTTTTGTATGAGTTTGCACAGCTTACTAAACTTTTTGTATGAATTTGTGCAACTTTGCAACTTCTTGTATGAAACTGCTCCCACTCTGCAAGTTGTTGTACCTCCAGTGCTAATATCTCTTTTTTATAACTCCTATAATGATGTGCTAAAAGACGGTGCGTCAGGAGATGCCTTAGTTAAACCATAATCAAACAAGGTGGATATGCCTCCAAATTAATTCCTACCTATTAGTGCCTATATAAATGCCTTGATGCCCTTGTTACACCGGCCATTGTACTCTGCATCATTGTTACACCGGCCATAGCAAGGGCCATACCGGTGGTTGGGAACCAATCCCAAATATCAGTGACTCGGAGGTCCAGGAGATTGCCATGTGGGCTGTGGCTGAGCATGCTAGGCAAGCGGATGATGGGGTCCAGCTCAAGCGGGTTGTGAGCGGCATGCAACAAGTTGTGTCCGGGATGAATTGGAAGCTCCGACTTGACGCGGTGAGCGGTGACGGTAGAGAAGGCATGTATGTAGCCATGGTATATGATCAGTCATGGACCCACACACGCAAGCTGAAATCCTTTGGTCCGGCCAACTGAGATGCGGTGTGCTTGTAGAATTTTATTATCGCGTAGTAATAACCAAGTTGGAGTACTTGTGGTGTTTTTGTTATCCTAATGCATATCTATTAGCTCAGTAGAGAGAGGCGACTCGAGGCGACCAGTGGGTGCTCGGTCTCGCCGCGTCGCCGCCGCTCCCCTCTGCCTCCGGTCGCCTTTCTGGCACCGTGAGGTGGGGGGGAGCTCCGGCGTTCGTCCGTACGTGTAGATAGGTAGTGGTAGGTGGAGTGCTTGGTTTTCCTTTGTCTGGCGGATGCCGTCTTTTTCCTTCTTGGGGTGTGTGGCTCCGGCGTTCGAGTACGGCGTCGAGCTCGCCGTGGATCTGGTCTCCGTCACGCTTCTGAGGTGGAAGATGCGCGGAGGCGTGGTCGCGGCTAACCTCTTCAATAAGTGCTCCTGGCTCTCAGATCTGCGGTTTCCTCTTCTGCTCCTGGCCGGCCTCGGTGGCGAGGGGGAGGAGGAGAGGGGTGCTTGGTTGTGGGAGCTCTGCGGCGATCCTGGTGGTGAGGTGGGCGCAAGTGGAGTTTGTCTGCCGGGCGTGGTCCTTCTTCTGAGCTCCTCCGGCCGGCCGTGGCGGCGAGGGGAGGAGCGGATGGTGGTCGACGGCTCGTTTTGTTGCTTGGTTTGCAGGTGGCCTTCTTCTTTGTGCGTTCTGCTCCGGCCGGCCGTGGAGGCGAGGGGAGCGGGCGTGCGGAGGTGGGTGTTGATGGTGGTGGACCTTGCCGCTGCGGTGGCGGCTGGAAGTCGGGCGGGAGCGGGAAGACGGTGCGGTGGCCGTGCTCTTTCAGCGACGATAGATCCCGGTGCTTGCGGCGGGTGGCGTTTGCGGCCTTCTCCAAAGTGGTGGTGCCTTCTTCCTCGCGGACGGTGGTACGGCGTCGCCGGCAGCGGCTAGGTGCTTGGGGCAAGACGGTGGTGGAGCTGATTGCGTTTTTCCAGGCAGCCCGGGGTGTGCTATGCAAGTTTCGGGGTCCTCTATGTAATTTCTTTCTGCTTTTGGACCTGTATGTAATTTGTACGGTGCTTCCTGAATTATGAATCAGTTCCTTTCAAAAAAAAAAAAATATTAGCTCCGTTTTTTACAAGAGAGGATGCCACATGAATTATTGTTTTGCTATTTCTTAATTGGTCGAGAGTTCTTAGTCTGAAACATCAGGCTCAAATAGAGCCCTTCTTTGAATTAACAAAGCCAACAACCGGCCAGGGAATACACAAGGCCAACACAAGCGGCAGATACAAGATGCTGTTAACAGCTTACAACACCACAAACTACAGCAAACAGAAGATAAAGAAGAAAAAAACATGTAGTCGTCGTTGCTCTCCGCCACCGATGAAACACCATGGGAGCGACGAGGACAACCTTCGAGACTTGAGCTGGATGAAACCTTTGTCTGTTCCAGAAAGGGCGAACCTTCACCTGACCATCCTCCTCCAAGATCGAAGAGGGACCCCTGCCCCCTCGCCCGGCTCGAAGGGCGCCGAACCGTCGATCATGGGACGCTCTCCCTAGAGCAGAGGGAGGGCCAGGGACCAAGCCGCCGATAGGATCAGGCACGAAGCCACCAAAGCACGAGCCCAAGAAGAGACGCCTAGCCACAAAACACGGAGACCACCACGGGGAAAGGAAGCTGATTGGTGCAGTCGATGATGAAGAAAGAGCCACTGACATCCGAAACCAGAGCACGGCCCACGACCCTCTCACCCAAAGCCGGCACCTTCAGGAAGGTTACGGCGCCGAGACGCCGCTGCCGCTCAATCAAGAAGATTGGGGATTTCTCCCGGGTAGAGAGAGGGTGGGGGAGGGGGGAAGTACCTCAACGACCCTCCAAGGAGGAAGACGGCACCAACCGGCGCCGCCGTCGTCGTGGCAAGCAAGGCCAGACAGGGATTTCTCCCGGTTCTTGCCCCCACTTCCAACTGTCGCTGCACACCAGATCTGACGGCCGGAGGCCACCGGAGTGAAGTACCAGCGAGGGCATACTTGGAGATGGAGTCAACCTTCAGATCTGGGACAGGGCGGGCAGCCCGAGCCCCACGACCAGCACCCGCCAGATCCTCGTTGTCCTCACAGCCAAGGAGGAGACCAGCACCCGCGCACGCTGCTTGCCGCGAAGCCGGCGCCGCCTCACCACCCGAGGCCGCCGCCTCGGCATCCAAAGTCCACCGCGGGAGCGCGGACGCGAGCCTCGCCGTTACCTTCCTCAGCGGCCGCACGGCTTCCCGGCGGTCACCTCTGGCAGCAGCGAGGAGAGAGAATCGAGGGGAGGAGGGAGGCGGCGCTAGGGTTAGAGTCGCCGCCCGAGTCGCCCCAGAGGGAGCGACGCGGGGGCAGGGAAGGTCCCTAGTACTCTACTCTCTGGTCGGGCAAAGACATGAGCGAGAGAGTTCTTAGTCTCAGTCCACTTCGAGATCTTATGCTGAGACGGTCTTCGATCTCAACCTGACTTATCTTATGCAGAGACGGGAATCGGGTAAAAGGGCAGGCTCGTTCTCTTGGCCGGATGAGTTTCTGTCGAAGTAGTCATACTAGATGGACCTTGCGTGGTTTCTGCCCCGTCTAGACTTTGCACAGTCGGTATGCCTATGGGTGCATGTGGCATTTTCAATGGAGGGCGTTGAATAAGATTTTCATTTGGCGATTGATGAGGGTGGCCAGTGTAACCAATGAGCTCGATCAAATGCTTAAGAGAGGTCAAGATGCTAACATGCGGGCCCTATGTCTACTTTTTTTTGGGTAAAACCAGATCTAGGCAACAGGGATTACAAAAGACCCAGCATCAAGTTAATGAAGCATAATATCATGTCCTGAACCAAACCAGAACGACGTTATAGTCTTTGTTCTCGCCAAGTTGGCGAGACAGTGACTAACCCTTATTTGCCCTCGATTTACTTTTACAAATTTAAAATCTCTACCACTATTAGCTAGTAATTTAATCTCAGAAATAACATGCAAAAAGGCCGTCCGGTCCGGAGCTTCATCACCAATGGTGGACAGTCCAGACAAACAGTGTGAGCATTTGTTGCCACGTCAGCACTCACAGTGGGTCACACCGGTCAGAGTCACGAATAGAGCGGCTTAGCAGCACAACCCAGCACTGTACTGATCGCACCATCAGAGTTTATTTTCAGCCAACCCTGCTCCGGTGGAGACCATTTCTGCACCTCACTGTTCGCTGCAACGACAGGGGCTGGTATATCCAATGAGCGAACTAGCTCCTTCACCAATTCCATCGATCGATGCGGCTGATACGTGACCTTGTCATGTGTATAATTGTTTCTGTTACTCCATATCGCCCACATCATCGTCACTATTATAGCTGCATCTTCCTTGGACACAAAGGACGGGTCAAGTAGATCTCTTGACCACGTCATAGGGTGCATCCTATGTAACTTCACACCAAAGAAATCCACTGCCTCGTCCCAGAATAATTTAGCATGATCGCACTGGACAAGCACATGGAATAACGACTCTTCGTCGTATCCACACATGGGGCATCGCGCTTCCTCCATTATATGTCTCCTCTTCAGCTCCCCAAAAGATGGTAGCATATTTTTTAGAACCCTCCACCGCCGTGCGTGGTTCCGTTTCTGGAGCTGCGTACGGGGAGGGAAGTCTCTCTACTATACGCACACCGCCGTGCTGCTAGATCCAGGCACATATCACCGACGATGGGACAGGTCATGGCGTCCATGCTTTCATGCGTTCTAGCAGAGGATCCGGACGGCAACGCTGGATCGAGGCGGACGCCGCAGCAGCACGACGTTCCTGATCAGAATGATGGTTGTCACCATGAAGTTGACGGAGCGGGTAATTAGGGGATGAACAGGTCTTGGCATTGGACATGGATTTCATCCACAATTAATTATGATTATGCTTCTAACCGAAATTACCAACTTGTCCTTGGGCCTAACTCTGGCCCAATCAATATTAACCGTTAGATCTTCTATATACTACACCCTGCAAACTGTAGTATGATGTACCGTAAAAAAGCCCAAAGTAGCGGACGGAGGAGACTAGACGCAGCAGGAGGAGGCCACGACGTGCGGTGAGCGGCTCCGCATAATGCGAGTCGTCGTCGAGCAGCTGGCCGCCATCGACGAGAGATGTGAGAAGGCGGCGCTGAGCGCCGAGCAGCGACCCTGCTGGCGGCGGCACGAAGTACAGCCGGTACGACGTTCTCACGTGGACGTCTACGCGTTGCTTTAATTGTTGTGGGTTTTTTTTTGTAATTTTCTTTGTGATACACTGCCTTAGATGTGTGTTTTCCAAAACAAAAAAAAAATAGGACGTTGGAGTCGAAGATTGCTATTTGCTGCATGAAATTAGTCATCACTTTTTTCCTTTCATTTTCCAGTCATGAGATGACATGTGACATGAAGAAAATCCCACAAACCCATAAATGTTATTATTAACGATCGAGCTTTATAGCCAATAATTAGCAATAATAATAAAGACAATAAATCCATTGATTATACATAGCTTCACAAGCAAAACTATTATATTGTTCGCCCAAAATTACATGCTCTAAATCATGTAAACACTAATCTAATGGACGTTAACATATTAGATAAAGAACTCATAAAAAATTAACGGGCACATCTAGTCAACATGATTTTGAAAGTAAGACCACAGTGATATTCACCCGAAATTACGTGTTTTGGAGCATGCAAATATTAGTGTAATGGACTATAACTTGTGCTACATAATAATTCACTCAAGAAATGCAAGAAAATCCATCAGCTATCTTAGTCATTCTAGATGCCATGCATTTTACATTCAACGGCGCCCATACCTCTTAGCTCTCGACAAAACAAATGCAGGTCATAGCACGTCAGTCCAAAATGATAGGCAAGTCCAGGGGATGAAGACTAACATGGACAAAATCAATCGTGGGGGCCTTGTCATCGCATCATAATCGTCGGGACAAAAAATATACTAATTGCGAACAATAATCAGTCGACTGCTGAATAGCAAGTCCAAAAATCATTGCTATATCCACTACGGGAAACCGTCAAAACGCCGACGGCGGCCGCCGTCGGCGTAGACCTACGCCGACGGCGGCCGTCGGCGTAGGACGCTGTCGGCGTAGGACCAATGCCGTCGGCGTATCCGTCGCCGTCGGCGTATCTGAAGTGGGACCCACAAAACGGACGTCGAACGTCTCCGTCTGCTCCACCTATACGCGACGGCAGTGCCGTCGGCCTAGGCTGCCACGTGTGCTGATCCGGTGCGTCTGGGAGGAGTCGTACGCCGACGGCAATGCCGTCGGCGTAAGGATGACCATATGGTCCTCCAGCGTCGACGTGGCGCCATCCTGTGCGTCCCCGCAGCATACTACGCCGACGGCAATGCCGTCGGCGTAGACTTGACCATATTTTCAGTTTCTGAAACTTTTTGCTGCTGGTTTCTGGCGCATTTTAAATACAATTAAAATTGCACAAATTATAAAACATCACAGAAACATCAAATAAAACACCACATACATATCCAAATGACACAAACATGATTCAAATTCATCCAAGCATTCATACAAACTCCAAACAAGTTCGAATTCACACACGCTACACCCGAACACATCCTACACCTCCCGAGAGCCCGAGGCCGATGATTCCTTGCCTTGGCTCATCTTGGTCAATCACCTGCATTGAGAAAGGATAAACTTTTAAGCATGTTGAAAAATGTAGTAAATAAGAATAAAGACGTAATGCAATTAAGAAGAAGCATGTTGAAAAGTAAATAGTACGCAAAAGGACATAAAAGACCCTCACCCCTAATCATCACTCTCATAGTTAAGTCCTGGGTTGTCATCATCACTATCAACATCACTATCACGAGTGTTGTATATTGGAACCTCCTCGCACGGTGGAGGCTCATCATCGTCATCACTATCACTCTGTAACTTGTTGAGCATATCTATATCCTTTAGATTCACCACTACGTCACCACCTGTTTGTGCATTGTCCTCGCGGTCCTCAAGACCTTGTATGCCAAAGTCCCCAAAGGTTTGTTCCTCTTGATAGAAAATCCCCTCGTATGTTTTAGGGTCAATGTTGTTGTAATCGTCTTCGGAGGGCATGGGTAGCTTACCACGTGGCGATACATGGAACACGACTTCCCAACCAATGAGTCCCTCTTTCTTGCATGGGTAGGGCAAATAATAAACTTGAAAGGCTTGGTGAGCCACAACAAAGACATCGGATCCATTGTAGGTGGTTGAAGGCTTAACTTCAACTAACCCAATGGAAGGGGTACTTTTGGTTCCATGCTCAGGGTCGAACCAGTGGCATTTGAACACAACAAGCTTGAGTGATATGTTCGTGTTATTGAACGTCAGCTCATATACGTTCTGTAACCTTCCGTAGTAATCATAATTACCGGCTCCTTTGGTGAAGACCCCGGTATTTATAGTCTTTGCATTAGGCCGACTGTTCTGGTGATGCTCTGTATGGAAGCGGTACCCATTCACATCATACTTCTCATACTTCTCGACTCTACGGTTACAACCTTGGGAGACACATCTCAACTCATCTGACATCACAACGTTGGCATCAGCTCCCTACAAGTACAAATTGTTTTGTGCATTAGTAAGAGGGATAAGACACGAATTGCAAGGTAGAAGGGACAGGTTTGAAATTACCTTTTCCCTGAACCAAACCGTGAATTTTTTCTTTCCGGGGGCAGGCTCTTTCAAAAGAGTGTCCAACGCGGCTTCATTGGGTCCATCTGATGTTCCCGACCACATTTCATCCGTGAATTGACTAAAAGGAGAAAATACGTATTAGAACGAAATCATGATAGTAGTTGCAAAGTAATTTGTTCCCCATTTTACCTAAGGAAACTGCCCTCTTCTCCCTGCTCGTCGTGGGTCACTTCCTTCATGTTCATAAGCACATAGAGCATTATGCACTCCAGCTCATCATTGGTCAAGTTATACCTTGTTGGGCCACCGCTCTTGCCACCGGGACACTGGAAGAGGACGAGCTTGGGGTCTCGCTTGGGCTCGTCGACATTGTACCGAGAGGCCTGGTTATGCATAGTGGGAACATCATCGGGGTAGTACGTTAGCCTGGCGTCTGCCATCTCCTGAAGGATAGTTGCCTCGGCTATGGATGACTCAATCTTATTTTTGTTTCCACATTTGGTTCGAATATACTTAAACTCTCTCTCAATACAAAACTGCCAACGAAACTGCACCGGTCCACCCAAGAGTACCTCATTCGCAAGATGCACAACAAGATGTGCCATCGGAGTAAAGAAGCCTGGCGGAAATATCGTCTCTAAGTTGCACAGCAACTCCGGCACTAGTTCATGCAGCTTCTGAATAATCAGGGGACATACTTGCTTAGCACAGAGCGTGCGGAAGAAATGGCTCAACTCCGCGAGCACTCGCCAGACACGGTCGGGGAGATACCCTCGAACCATCACCGGTAGCAGCCGCTCAATCCATATATGATAGTCGTGACTCTTGAGCCCGGTGACTTTTGCCGATTGTATATTGACTCCCTTACTTATATTCGAACAATAGCCATCAGGGAACATCACGACGAATTTGAGCCAATGGAATGCCTCAGACCTTTGCATACTATTAAGGCAGAAGTCAGCATGCGGCTTGAACCAGTTCTTTTGACGGCCTTCAGGAGGCTTCATGTGCATTCTCTCCCTATCACAGAGCTTCTTAACATCAACTCTAGCCTTAACATTATCCTTCGACTTCGGGGTAATGTTCAGGATTGTGTGAAAGAGGGACTCTCCAACATTCTTTTCGGTGTGCATCACATCGATGCTATGGGGAAGTTCGAGGTCCTTGTAATATTCGAGTTGCGTCAAGCCTGCCACGTGAGTCCAGTTGTGCGACACACCATATCCCACATATCGTGGGCCTTTTCTCCCAGCAGGCACGAGAGCACTTAGCTCGGCGTCAACAGCTGCACCATCGAAAGTTGGTATCGCTTTTTCTTCACGCTCAACTCTGCCCTTCTTGAAGTTCTTTTTGTCTTCTCTAAACGGATGCCCTCTTTTGAGGAACTTTCGATGTGTGTCAAACGCGGAATACTTCCGTCCCGCCGTTAGCCACATGAACTCAAGTCGGTTCCTGCACACTGGGCATGGCCACTTACCAGCTGTACACCATCCGCAGAATAGGGCGTACCCGGGCATGTCATGCATGGAATTGTGATACCAAACTTTCATCAAGAAGTTTGTCTTCGATGCACGATCATATGTCAACGTCCCGTGGTGCCAAGAGTGGTTCAGATCATCCACAATTGGCTGCATGTACATACTTAAATTCTTCCCCGGATATTCAGGACCTGGAATGATCAGCGAGAGGAACATGGTCTTCTTTTGCATTAGGGCTCCAGGAGGGAGATTGAGCGGAATAACAAACACGGGCCAGCAGCTGTACGCGGTAGTCGACAAACCATATGGATTGAATCCATCGGTTGCTATCGCGATTCTCACGTTTCGAGCATCTGCTGCCTCATCGGGGTGGTTCGCATCAAAGTTCTTCCATGCCGTACCATCAGATGGATGTCCCATCAATTCCCGGTCGTGCTCATCCTTGTATCTCTTCCCCGTTTTGTGCCATTGCATCTGTGTGGCAGACTCTTTGTTCATGTAAAGCCGCTTGATTCTTTGTATGAATGGGAGGTAACGAAGAATCTTAATGGCGACATTTGACTGCGTCTTCGTACCATTTTTTACCACATGATACCTAGAGGCCTTACACAAGATACAGTACTTGTCATTGGCAAACTGTTTCCAAAACAAAAGGCATCCTTTTGGACAACAATCTATCTTCTGATAATCCATGCTGAGATCTCGCAGGATTTTCTTCGTTTCGTACATGCTTTGAGGCAGACAATGCCCTTCAGGCAACAGGTTACCAGTTGTTTGCAGATGCGCTTCAAAGCATGAACGGGTGCTGCCATACTGGAGCTTGTTGGCTAGTGCTTGCGAGATGGCATCGAGCTGAGAAACATTTGCACCCTCGTACAGAGGCCTCTGAGACGAGGCCATCATAGCAAAGAAGGCCTTCGCGGTTGGCTCTGGGTCCTCTGGTTGACGCGGTTCGTCCGGTTCACGCGGTTCCTCCGGTTCTGGAGGTTCCTCCGGTTCCTCCTGTGATGGTGGCGAATCTGGCATGTCGCCAGCACGGAGATCATCTAGCCAGTTTCTAATCCCATCATCTTCATTGCCATTGATCCGCTGCCGCATCACCCTGCCACTCTCGCGCTCGTACTCATCAAAGTTGACTGTCGTCACGAAGTTCGGCATATACCCACGAGAGAAGAGGTGTTTAATCATATCATCCTTTCCCTGACGTGTACGAAACTTGCAACGAGGGCAAGGGCACTGTCCACGAGCGCCTGACTCTAAACCCTTACGCGCTAACTCCTTCACTAACAAATGCGTCTTCCATACCCACTCATCTGTTTTGTCAACCAAACTAGTTCGGCCACTGTACATCCACCCATTATCTGCCATCCTCTGCTGCTTTACTGTGAGCCAAATAATAATAACATGAAATTAAATGCATCATATTTTTATTTTCTTGCATGCAATGTCACCATTTTATTACGGCCAAATTTTATCTTTTACAACATGCAAGGGTTCACATACACTTCTAATAGGTAGGGGCCTATCCCGCCCGAGTACGTGTAGATCGAGTCGTGTCCCATGTTCTACCCCGACCCGAGACGGAATTTCGGCAGCACCTCCCCGCTGTTCTTCAGAATACACGTCTCGAGCTTGTCAAGCCGAGAGGGTGTGCATCCGAAGAACAACAGGGAGGTGCTGCCGAAATTCCGTCTCAGGAAGGGGTAGAACGTGGAACACGACCCGATCTACACGTACTCGGACTGTCCAACAGGACAACCCGGAAGTGTTACGGTTATAAATATGCAAAGATGGACAATCCTGCATATTTATAAATTTGTAACCCTTCCGGATGGGATCTGACTCGGGTTACGCGACTGACTTGGTGATCTAGACCAAAATAAACCTATGCAGCAAGAGAGGCGAAAGATTTATACCCTCGAAGCGTGATCGGTGGCCGGAGAAGGTCGAGGACGTGCTCCGGAAGAGGGCGACAAAACAAAGGGCACCGAGGCAGCCCCTCCTCAGCAGGAGAAGCCGCGACGACGCGCGGGACCGACGGTGCTGGCTGGCGGGAAGCTACGTCATCTAAAAAGTACAAACAATCGAAATATATAAGCAAATATCCCTCCATTTTACCTAATAATTAAACATAAAACAGAATAAACCATAGAACGATGTAACCATATCAGCTAAACATAGCACATATAGACAAGTAGCACAATAATACATAGGTAGCATGTATGATAAGTCTAGCAGTACAACAGGTAGCAAGATAAGTCTAGTAGTACGACAGGTAGGATGATAGACATCCTAAACTCGACTCGCGCCGGTGTCAGTGACGTCGTCCAAGCGGGCCCAACAAGAGGACAGGCTGCTGCTAGAGTCCTCGCCCTGCTGCTGCGTGCCGGAGGGGCCGGCCTCGCCCTGCCCGCGCTGCTGCCGGCTCTCGCTGAAGACCTGGTACTGGACCGCCATCACCTGGGGATCAAGGAGGAGATCCTTGACCAAGGGGTCATCCTCCTCGCGCTGGTGGCGCGCCCTCAGCAGCCTCTCTGCCTGCCGGTGCTCCCTCTCCTCGGCCTTCGTCGCGATCCTCATGCCATCTGGCGCTAACATATGCGCCACCCTCCGCTCATCCTCAAAGTTGAGGATCGCTCTCGCCCCAAAGTGCTGGACCGCCGCGCAGTCGTAGGCGCGGGCCGCCTGCCACGGGCACCTGAAAGTACCAAGCTGGATCTTCCTGTGATCCACTGTGATCTGAGCTGCCCAAGTCGGGATCTTCGTGTGTCTCCGGTGAACACCACGAAACTTTCGCTCCGGCTCCGACATGATACTTAGTTAAGTAAAAGCATTTGATACAGGGGTTAGTCATATATGAAATGAATATATGTGAAATCTATTTCAAGCATTTTTATACCTGCACTCAAGCTCTGCTGCCACTAGAGTAGGAATCCTGCAAGCAAAGGGACTTTTTTTAGTCCAAATAACGAAGATATTATGGAGATGACTATGCATAGGGAACGTGGTTTTACATCTGAAGCCTCATATGTCAAAGCCATTAGTTAGCAAAAAGAGTGCCTACAAGAACGAAGTAGAAATAAATGCATTGTTCTTGCATTTACCCTTGGTTCTGTAGACAGTCTTCTTGCAAGCATAATGGACTATTCTAATCATCGGCTTGCATTAAGAATAGCCAAGAAGACAACATTATTTCTTTCGACTCATAAAAAACAGCAAATCACCTACACTAAATTTTTATACGACGATCATTCCAAATTGACTTAGCAAATTTTTCTAATAACATTTCTAATAAATTTCTAACACTAAATTTCCTAACACTAAATTTCTAACACTAAATTTCCTACCACTAAATTTCCTACACTACAAAAACAACACAAAAATGTACCTAAACTACACACCTAATTTATACTCTACCACCTTAGCAAAATTTCTACTAACACTTGGTCGACTAAATTTCTAACACTAAATTTCCTACCACTAAATTTCCTACACTACAAAAACAACACAAAAATGTACAAAAACAACACAAAAATGTACCTCGGGGCGGCGGGAGGTGGCCCGCGTGGCGGCGGCGGCCGAAGCGGGAGGCTGCGGCGGCGGCGGATCGAGGGCGGGGAGGAGGCGCACGGGATGGGGGAGGAGGCGGCGGCGGCGGATCGAGGTCGGGGAGGAGGAGGCGCACGGGATGGGGGAGGAGGCGGCCGGGTCGGGGAGGAGCGGCCGAGGCGGGAGGTGGCCGGCGTGGGGAGTGCGTCGAGGCGGCCGGGGCGCGACCTCGGGCGGCGGGAGGTGGCCGGCGTGGGGAGTGCGTCGAGGCGGCCGGGGCGCGACCTCGGGGCGGCGGGAGGTGGCCCGCGTGGCGGCGGCGGCCGAAGCGGGAGGCTGCGGCGGCGGCGGATCGAGGGCGGGGAGGAGGCGCACGGGATGGGGGAGGAGGCGGCGGCGGCGGATCGAGGTCGGGGAGGAGGAGGCGCACGGGATGGGGGAGGAGGAGGCGTGGGGCACGTTTTTTTTTGTTTGTCTCCGCTCCGACCAGGTGCTTGTACTAATTATTAGGGCAACCTATACGCCGACGGCAATGCCGTCGGCGTATGAGTTGACCATTTTTTATTTATGTCCCTTGCAATTTATTAAAATTAATCGAAACAGAGTAGTAGCAACTAAGATAGAACAAAACGTGCAATGTATACAAGTGTGTTGTGTGTTGTAAATGTGCAAGAATCTACTCCTAGGTGTGACCGACATCACCGGCTTCACTTTCTCTCTAGTGAGTTTCTGCACTTAGAGGTGAAAACTCCCCTTTCGGGCGAACCGGATGGAATCGTGTGTCGATTTGGGGTAGACTTTGGTTTCTCATGTTCCTATGGCCTAACATAACACAACCAAGCAAAAAAGTCCACTGGGCTACCCCCTTTCGACGCACGTCTATGGGGGTAGACGGAAACGTTAGGGTTTTTCCAGCGGATTCAGGGTTTCACCGAAGCGGGGCCCCGGAGCGTCGGAACCCCACCCAAACCTAGGTTGTGACATACCATATGTATACAAGTGAGTTGTGTGTTGTAAATGTGCAAGAATCTACTCCTACGTGTGACCGACATCACCGGCTTCACTTTCTCTCTAGTGAGTTTCTGCACTTAGAGGTGAAAACTCCCCTTTCGGGCGAACCGGATGGAATCGTGTGTCGATTTGGGGTAGACTTTGGTTTCTCATGTTCCTATGGCCTAACATAACACAACCAAGCAAAAAAGTCCACTGGGCTACCCCCTTTCGACGCACGTCTATGGGGGTAGACGGAAACGTTAGGGTTTTTCCAGCGGATTCAGGGTTTCACCGAAGCGGGGCCCCGGAGCGTCGGAACCCCACCCAAACCTAGGTTGTGACATACCATATGTATACAAGTGTGTTGTGTGTTGTAAATGTGCAAGAATCTACTCCTACGTGTGACCGACATCACCGGCTTCACTTTCTCTCTAGTGAGTTTCTGCACTTAGAGGTGAAAACTCCCCTTTCGGGCGAACCGGATGGAATCGTGTGTCGATTTGGGGTAGACTTTGGTTTCTCATGTTCCTATGGCCTAACATAACACAACCAAGCAAAAAAGTCCACTGGGCTACCCCCTTTCGACGCACGTCTATGGGGGTAGACGGAAACGTTAGGGTTTTTCCAGCGGATTCAGGGTTTCACCGAAGCGGGGCCCCGGAGCGTCGGAACCCCACCCAAACCTAGGTTATGACATACCATATGTATACAAGTGAGTTGTGTGTTGTAAATGTGCAAGAATCTACTCCTACGTGTGACCGACATCACCGGCTTCACTTTCTCTCTAGTGAGTTTCTGCACTTAGAGGTGAAAACTCCCCTTTCGGACGAACCATGGAATCGTGTGTCGATTTGGGGTAGACTTTGGTTTCTCATGTTCCTATGGCCTAACATAACACAACCAAGCAAAAAAGTCCACTGGGCTACCCCCTTTCGACGCACGTTTATGGGGGTAGACGGAAACGTTAGGGTTTTTCCAGCGGATTCAGGGTTTCACCGAAGCGGGGCCCCGGAGCGTCGGAACCCCACCCAAACCTAGGTTGTGACATACCATATGTATACAAGTGAGTTGTGTGTTGTAAATGTGCAAGAATCTACTCCTACGTGTGACCGACATCACCGGCTTCACTTTCTCTCTAGTTAGTTTCTGCACTTAGAGGTGAAAACTCCCCTTTCGGGCGAACCGGATGGAATCGTGTGTCGATTTGGGGTAGACTTTGGTTTCTCATGTTCCTATGGCCTAACATAACACAACCAAGCAAAAAAGTCCACTGGGCTACCCCTTTCGACGCACGTCTATGGGGGTAGACGGAAACGTTAGGGTTTTTCCAGCGGATTCAGGGTTTCACCGAAGCGGGGCCCCGGAGCGTCGGAACCCCACCCAAACCTAGGTTGTGACATACCATATGTATACAAGTGTGTTGTGTGTTGTAAATGTGCAAGAATCTACTCCTACGTGTGACCGACATCACCGGCTTCACTTTCTCTCTAGTGAGTTTCTGCACTTAGAGGTGAAAACTCCCCTTTCGGACGAACCGGATGGAATCGTGTGTCGATTTGGGGTAGACTTTGGTTTCTCATGTTCCTATGGCCTAACATAACACAACCAAGCAAAAAAGTCCACTGGGCTACCCCCTTTCGACGCACGTCTATGGGGGTAGACGGAAACGTTAGGGTTTTTCCAGCGGATTCAGGGTTTCACCGAAGCGGGGCCCCGGAGCGTCGGAACCCCACCCAAACCTAGGTTGTGACATACCATATGTATACAAGTGAGTTGTGTGTTGTAAATGTGCAAGAATCTACTCCTACGTGTGACCGACATCACCGGCTTCACTTTCTCTCTAGTGAGTTTCTGCACTTAGAGGTGAAAACTCCCCTTTCGGGCGAACCGGATGGAATCGTGTGTCGATTTTGGGTAGACTTTGGTTTCTCATGTTCCTATGGCCTAACATAACACAACCAAGCAAAAAAGTCCACTGGGCTACCCCCTTTCGACGCACGTCTATGGGGGTAGACGGAAACGTTAGGGCTTTTCCAGCGGATTCAGGGTTTCACCGAAGCGGGGCCCCGGAGCGTCGGAACCCCACCCAAACCTAGGTTGTGACATACCATATGTATACAAGTGAGTTGTGTGTTGTAAATGTGCAAGAATCTACTCCTACGTGTGACCGACATCACCGGCTTCACTTTCTCTCTAGTGAGTTTCTGCACTTAGAGGTGAAAACTCCCCTTTCGGACGAACCGGATGGAATCGTGTGTCGATTTGGGGTAGACTTTGGTTTCTCATGTTCCTATGGCCTAACATAACACAACCAAGCAAAAAAGTCCACTGGGCTACCCCCTTTCGACGCACGTCTATGGGGGTAGACGGAAACGTTAGGGTTTTTCCAGCGGATTCAGGGTTTCACCGAAGCGGGGCCCCGGAGCGTCGGAACCCCACCCAAACCTAGGTTGTGACATACCATATGTATACAAGTGAGTTGTGTGTTGTAAATGTGCAAGAATCTACTCCTACGTGTGACCGACATCACCGGATCCACTTTCTCTCTAGTGAGTTTCTGCACTTAGAGGTGAAAACTCCCCTTTCGGGCGAACCGGATGGAATCGTGTGTCGATTTGGGGTAGACTTTGGTTTCTCATGTTCCTATGGCCTAACATAACACAACCAAGCAAAAAAGTCCACTGGGCTACCCCCTTTCGACGCACGTCTATGGGGGTAGACGGAAACGTTAGGGTTTTTCCAGCGGATTCAGGGTTTCACCGAAGCGGGGCCCCGGAGCGTCGGAACCCCACCCAAACCTAGGTTGTGACATACCATATGTATACAAGTGTGTTGTAAATGTGCAAGAATCTACTCCTACGTGTGACCGACATCACCGGCTTCACTTTCTCTCTAGTGAGCCAGGAAAAGTTTTTATTTGTTTTACATGTATATATTGTTGGGTTGGGTTCCGGAAAACTCAAACCGTTATTTTACGTGGGTGGGATACTGAAATTGGGAGGGCAATTATAGGTCCAATATATATATAAATTACAACTACATTAAATATTATATAGAGAAATAAAGAAATGAATATTATATACGAAAATAAATAAAAAAACAACTAAACGCCGACGGCAGCCGTCGGTGTATAATAACGCGTGTACGCCGACGGCCGTACCGTCGGCGTATCAACGATGCTGGACGGTCCCGTTATGCCGCCCGTTTGTACGCCGACGGGAGAAAGAACGCCGACGGCAGCCGTCGGGCACGTATGTCTACGCCGACGGCGCTTCGTACGCCGACGGCTTGCTCGTCGTCTGCCCTAGCCCGTGTTGTACGCCGACGGCCCCGACATTTGGCCGTCGGCGTACAATAAGGCCGTCGGCGTAGTGTGGCTTTCCCGTAGTGATCTATCTGTCCAAAAAATATACTAATTGCGAACAAAAATCAGTCGCTTTATTTCTAGTGGTAGTGTTGCATTCTTAAATCACATCATACATTGGTAGTACTAACCGTCTATTTTGATCTCATGAAAATAAACCACCCTGGTTGATCACATTGGGATGGGGGTGGTATTACTAGCTAATTTTGAAAGACTCAAAAAAGTGTGGTGCTTCCAGTTCGGCAACAGTTTAGGAATGAGATGCTTAGATGACAAAGAACAACCAATTGTCCCTGCTTAATAAAAACACTCCGCACTAGCAAAAATAAAGAAAATTCAACCTTACATTCACCTTTAGAACAACAAGTAACACCAAACCTATACGGAAAAAACTTAAGCTGGTGACCCTTAGTGTTCAAACCATTTGGTGGCGTGTGTAGATGGATTTAAGGAGCACATTCAGTGGAACCATCCTAAAAAACTAGGTGTTCTTCCTCCAAAGAACCCCGAGCTGCAATGGACCTGATTGAATCCAAGAACTAGGAACTGTCTCACCCGATTCAAAACCCAAAGATATCTATGAATTTTTTTTATCTCTACGTGCTAATCAAAATCCCCACAACATTAACATCCATGGCCTTCTTCCTCCATTTGAAATCCCTTAGAAATAGGAACATAAATACTAGCCCACACATCAAATTCACCACGATTGTAAGTGGGACATAGGAATTACAGAAGTAAACATGGTAGATGTTGGTGGACATCAAACCTACAGAACTCGAAAACAGTGCGTGCACAAACATAACTAATTAATTCAGGGTATACACATGCTCATGGCTGCCACCAATTTGTTTTGGTTTTTGCTAAATTAATACAGTACAGTTACATCTTTTGCTGGCTAAGAAAAGACTTTCATATTCTGTAAACGAGATGGTAGGTCGATCTCCAACAATGCAGAACCACAATCCTTCTTATGCATATCCTTGGTCTCCAAGTCAAACACGACACTGCCATAATTACTTTGTGTAGCCACATTGAGAACCACCACGTCAGCGCTCCTCTCGTAGCCATCAAATACAATAGGTATATCTAGACCGTTGGTTGGGATATCCGGGTAAAGTGACCGCAAGCTCTTCTCCATGTCAATCACAGTCTCCAGCGACCAACCACTATCAGCTAGGAGTTGTAGCCATATGAACATCGTGAAACCTTCAATGCCAAATAGTTTCAACAATTTCCCATCCGACGATGTCTCCAAGTAGAGTTGGTCAACTTTGTAGTTGGTTTGAGGGAGGTTCACCAAGCCTAGCTTCCCGGTGACCAAGTCGTAGCTTCGGATTGGCTTGCGACGAGACACTAGCCAATGGATGACGCCACCGTGGAGAACGGTGGGGTCGCGGTTCTTTTTGACCGACCACCACGAGAACTCGTCATTGTTCACATAAGTAACTTCCCCCCATGTACCACATGATGAAGCCGTTTGCAATTTGATACCCCATCTACATAAATGGACGACAAGTAGCAGGAAGGAGCAGTGAATGCCGTCTGCGGCAGTGAGCAGGACGTACTGATGGTCAGATTGGGTTGAGTTGTAGCTCTTGATTACCGGCGGTAAGTAGAGGAACGTTTGGGCGCCGGTCATAGGGTCGTACACGCACAGGTCGTAGTCGGGTGGGCTCATGATCCTTACGCGGTGGGGGCGACGACGGCTGAGAAGAACAAGGCCGTGTCGTGACGTCTCGACACTGTATTTGTCAAAGAGGCCGACAGCGCGGCACGAAAAGAAGGGAAATAGGTGGTCGTCGCAAAAGGACGTGATGGCGGGGGTGGCCGGGTGGATAACCGTAAATAGCTTGTCATCGTCATCGTCCCATAGATAGGCAAGTATGCGGAGATGGCTGACGCGGCGGATAAAGGACAAGCTGAGGAGGTCGCGGCGCAGCAGCTTGCAGGCGGCGGCAAAACGGATGAGAGCGCGTGGAGCGGAGCGTGCGGCGATCTCGAGCAGGAGATCCGCCGAAAGCATCCATGCTATTATCTGAGTCTCGGGCGCCACGCATCTGTCTTCTCGTCGGCTTTTCCGGCGTTTCCGTGAAGCCAAGACGCAGAGCGATCGATCGTTATTCATAAGTTGTCTACGTGCTTCTTTTTATAGGGAGTAGAATTTATGGAAAGAAAGGAAAGGGGAGGTTGAGTCAGATTAGGTAACGATGTGAATCAGAAGTTGTACAGAAACCAGATATTCTTGTTTTTCCTTCATCGTTAGTCAAACTCCTTTTTTCCCTGGATGCGCTCGAGCCAAAACCGCCTAATGGAAACGTAGGTAATACTGTACGCAGCAACCGCCGCCGTCGACGACATGGACGGTCTTGAGCACCACGACGTGATGATGGACATCCTCCGCCACCTGCCACCGCGCAGCCTGGCCGCCAGTCTGCTGCGTGCCGCCGAGCTTCGGCTCTCGCTCAAGGGCGTCATCTACAAGACCACGGACTCAAGAGCATTACTGGAAGAGTTTTGTTAGCATTAACCCGGTTATTCAGTTAGATTGCGGTTTGTTATTTCTTCAGTTTCGACAGTTTTGTCAGTAGCTAGGACTTGGTCGGTTTTAGCCGTTTGTAACAACCAGAGCTAGTCTCTTGCTCTGCACGATTCGCTCGCGGAATGGCTCGAGGAATGGTACTGGATTGTGGACGACCCTAATATCTGGCCGTTCGTTTCCGTGATTGAACGGCTAAGATTTGTCGTTGAATGCGTTGAATGTTCAACCCATTCAACGGAAAATCTTGACCGTTCAATCGCGGGAACGGATGATCGAGATACGAGTTGTGCGTCATATGAGTTGTAGAGTCACTAATCAGAATAAAAAAGAAAGCGCTGCAGAACCGTATGCAGCACAAACACTTTGGTTGTCCTCAGTTCTTGTTCCTTGTCTTCCAAAGCCACGCTAATAGAGATCTCAGCTACAGAATTAATTAAGTTATCACTCGCTGTATTTTGATTGTATCTTACACAAGACAGGAGATGAATTTTTGGATTTCTAAGAAACCAACGCATCTGCTTAGGTGGAGAGCTTTAGCCACATTATGATCATGTTCAGTAGAATATACACCTGGGATACTTATTACTCTGAGTGAAACTGGCCAGAATCGCCATTCTTCAGCCGTATCGAGGCACTTGGTTGCGTAGTGGTTTGTTGATGTGATCTGTTTTGGGATGCACTAGTTAGTTAGAGGATTATTTCTAGCTAACAGATGCGTTGTACTAACTGTTCGGTCAAAAAAATATGTAAGTGATTTTGAAAAGTAAAGAAAATGTTTAATGTAGCGTGTGCCCACCTTCCTTCGGACGCCTGATCTCATCATTTCCTTCCGACGCCCGATCATATCATCATTCAACGGCTAAACTTTGCAATACAAGCGCCTGGGCAAGCTTCCAAGAGTTTCGAGAAAGCTGGGTGTGAGCAAGCAACTACAAACGGGTATTTCTGTGTTGGGGACTTGGGGTCTAGTCGGTTTGGCAGCGGCAAGTAAATAGCTTATCGCTGTGTGCTATTCATCGCCATTTTGGGGCAACGTAGGACTTGCGAAGCAAGGGAAATGTATCATCAAAATCATCCATTTCAAAAATTCAAAAAAAAAAATCATCCATTTCAAATCAGCTCAAACGTCCGACATTCAGGGGGAATTTGAAGCTCACTTACTGTTGAAAGAAATTCAGACACAACTATCAACAGTCAGGAACAACCGATACAATACTAACACTGCCAGCTATGCAATTTTATAATTAGGCACTTCCAGGTCCAGAGGAGCTAGAAACAAACTACTCGTGGAAGTTAACAATCGCTGACCAATGAATCTAATTTGAGGGACCAGAAAAAGAAAAAATAAAGAATAAAGGACAGTTCTATGCTAACATAATCAAAACAGACAACAAAAGCAGATAAAATGCATCAGGATATAAATATTTAAGGGCTCACTTATTATCACATTTCATCCAACGCTGCTGCACCACAGCAGTAAGTTTTTAGGTACGAGTACGACCGAAGATAACAATGTACGAAAGTACAATAGAAAGTGTCGGACGAGCACACCCTGACAATCTCCATTGGAGCACACCGAAGGCACCCAAAGACATGTGAACCAGATAGTCACCAGGCACTTACTGGCCACCACGCAGGCGGAGGACCAAGTGAAGGGTGGACTCCTTCTGTATGTTGTAGTCCGCCAGTGTGCGGCCATCCTCGAGCTGCTTACCAGCAAAGATAAGGCGCTGCTGGTCCGGGGGGATGCCCTCCTTGTCCTGGATCTTCGCCTTCACATTGTCGATGGTGTCAGAGGACTCCACCTCGAGGGTGATAGTCTTGCCAGTGAGGGTCTTCACAAAGATCTGCATGCCACCACGGAGCCTGAGGACAAGGTGGAGGGTGGACTCCTTCTGGATGTTGTAGTCAGCAAGGGTGCGGCCATCCTCAAGCTGCTTGCCAGCAAAGATAAGGCGCTGCTGGTCCGGGGGGATGCCCTCCTTGTCCTGGATCTTCGCCTTGACATTGTCAATGGTGTCCGAAGACTCAACCTCAAGCGTGATGGTCTTGCCAGTGAGTGTCTTGACAAAGATCTGCATGCCACCACGAAGCCTGAGGACAAGGTGGAGGGTGGACTCCTTCTGGATGTTGTAGTCAGCAAGGGTGCGGCCATCCTCAAGCTGCTTGCCAGCAAAGATGAGGCGCTGCTGGTCCGGAGGGATGCCCTCCTTGTCCTGGATCTTCGCCTTGACATTGTCGATCGTGTCAGAGGACTCGACCTCCAAGGTGATGGTCTTGCCGGTAAGGGTCTTCACAAAGATCTGCATCTGTAAAAACAGAGTAAAACCAGAGTAAGGACCAGTACAACGAAATTCGTATGACATAATAAATACATGTACCGATAGATAAAATCCGATTATACAGACGTACTAACACAATCTTCAGACTCGTTAGAAGGCTATACAACCCAAATCCTAGCAGAACTATGCCCAAGTTGGACACGGCAATCTAGATGAATAACAAACTAATAAAAAAAAATTACAGTAGAAAACAATCCCGATCTACTGCCTCGTGACAAGGCTAGACAGTCTAGTACATCGTAGCAGATCAACGCTCAAGTCGGACACAGCAATCTAGACAAGTGCAGATGAATTAACAATAAAAAATCGTCACAGGACGCATGGGTTTCAGAGTAGAACCGGCAGGCAACTAACTACAGGCTAGCAAATTCCATATGGATCGCTTCGTCAGATGAGGCGTAAGCGCAAACAGCACAACCTGGCCGCTAGAAAATCATGAACCTACACGAACCGACCGAGCATGAGCTTGGCGACAACCGAGCGGGCTAGAACTCCATATCAACAACGACGGACGCGTCTCGATCGGCAGATCTACTCGATAATCAACTGGGACTGACCGAATAAGCAGCGACGGCGGCGCGCAGATCTACTCAAAACACGGCTAGCAGCGCGAACGAGCGGGCGGAATCGACAGTAATCGGAAGGCGGAGCGGGTCGGGAAGTCGCGTACCTTGCTTGAGCGAAGGTGGACGATGAAGCCTTCGCTTCTATCGGTGGTGGATTTCTCGGCGAGATCGGAGCTGATTGGGTTGACTGGATTTGTGGAGAGGGTCGGGGAATTTATAGCCGATGGGAAGAAGAGTCCCGTGGGGCTACGGCAAGGCACGGGGCGACGACGATGACGTGTTGGAGTGCGTCGTCACAGTGGTGCGCCACCGATCGTTTGGTGAGTGGTGACACGATGCGTAGGCCAGCTCGTTAACGTGTTTATCTTTTTTTGAAGGAACGTTAACGTGTTTATCCTTTTTTTTTGCATGGGTTAACGTGTTTATCTATGACACCGTGTTTGACTCCCTAAAACTAAGTAGAGTACTGGATAGAATGTATGAAGGATCGTAGTGGAGAGTATTATACACTGGTATGATGCATATGCATATGATAATGTCATAATGAGTGACCATGCAAAAAAAAATGTCATAATGAGTGAAGATTTTTGCATCCCGAGTTCTAGTGCTTTGTTTAATTAATTTTTTAGTACTCATATTTACAAGTTTTTCAAAAACTTCTTCATGCTTTCAATAATGTATATCACAAACATGTAAAATAGTAATTTGAAATACTTTATATATTCGGACCTACGTAAAGATGATAAATGTGTGTATGTGAGCATACACAATTTTAAATCTCCAAAATATACAAGATTTTATCATTTTTGTGTAGGCCATAATAGAATGAATTCCGCTTGTGATTTTGCATGCTGTTTGTAAGATGCTTCATTAGCTACATCCAAATTTTGTTTTAAATATTTTTAAAATTCTAACTGTAACTTTTAAATTTACTAAAAATAAAGGGATCGTCGATAACTGGTGCCCGAGAGACTAAGTGACTTTTTAATGATACTACCACTATCATGCATAGTATCATAGCCTCATTATGTATACAAGATTTATTTGCCATTATATTATGTAGTTCTACGTGCTATGATAATGTATCTACATATGCTACTCTAATCATCTCTCTATTTATTAATTAATTGTTACGTCGCTGTTTTGTTGGTACCGGTTATTCGCAATATTTTTGCATTTTTTATTCTTTCAATGTTGGACATTTGTTTCGTCGCCATGCTATAGCAAGACCTCCATAGTGTTAATTAACATGGTTAGTCATATAATGTCAGACATTAGGTGAACATGCATTTCATGTACTATAAAAAACAGATGTCACGATTAATTAACAAGGTTGGTCACCTATTTATCATGACATCACGCACCCCAAATAAAATACGTGTACAATCCAATAAATAACACATTACATAATACCACACATATGTTACTATTAAGATAGTAACACAAACTAGTATTATATGATAGATATTGGTTATTTCATCAAATCTTGAAGCTCCGCGACTCGAGGTTTCGGGAGGCTTTGCGTGAATGTGTTGCTTGTGGTGTCACTGTTGCACTGGTATTAGACAAAAAAAGTTTGATTGTACCAAATAGTTTCTTTAAAGGAAATACCACAGGGCATGTTTTATCGATGGTTCTCCTCCCATAGAGTTCGCATCTGCCTCAGTATTAACAGGTTGGCTTGCCACCTGCAATATGGGTGATCGGTTGCCGATATGAGTCCCCTCTAACAATACCCAGTTGGAACCACCAGTTCAACAATTTCCAATGAATCAGGCAGGCCTGGGCACGACATAAGGGTGTGGAACACCACAATTCCTTCACCACCTACCCCTCTTTGTCTCCACTCATTTCTCTATCTCTCTATCCCTCTCACCCCTCGTATCGCTTGACCGGTAGTTTCACTCTAGGCATGGTAGCACCCCCGCCGGCGAAGCCGCCACACTATCGTTGGGACTCTCCTCTATAGCATGAAATAAAAGGCAGTGTTTCCATCTATAGTGTGATGTTAGTGGTGACTTCGTGAACTTTGTAGCTCCACATCTGTATTATTCAGCACACCATATTATATTGTGATCGGTATTAAAAACATGTTATAAGTAACGTCAATATGTTTTTTAACAAGAAAATACTATATGGGCATACGCGTGTGGTCGTTGCTTTATCCTAAACCAGGAGTTCCCAATATAACTAGGTATAGTAAATAACACCAAATAAACTTGGCTTTTGCTATTTCGCAGTCGGACGACTGAGAATTAGTTAAAACTTACACGACATTGAAAATCTTTGACTCAGCACTTACATCCATCCAGTTTTATTTTTTATTTTTAAGAAACAAATTCAGTTTCAAATTATTCACATCATCCGGAATAATTAGGCATGAATGATTTTTTTATATAAAATCATGTGAGACTTAGTTAACTCACCATGAGCTGAGATTTAGATAATCCTGCCTATATGAGACTACTAATGTGAGTGCTCCCTCCTTTCAGGTGTACTGGGCGACCAATGGGTTCAGATAGTTCAGGATTGTAGTGTGCGCTTAACTTACGAGTTTTCTTGAATATTTTTTATTGGGTGCGTGTGGTGGTAGTTTCGCTCAAATAATATTTATTAGCCGCATGCATGTGGTGGTATGTACTTGCTCCCTTCTTATTTAAAGATCTTTTGCGTATGTTAGATTGTCAATTTTACCAATGTAACATAAATTATATACCATAAACTTATACCATTAGAAATATATCATCTGAAGTTTCTCATGATTTTTCGTAATATATGCCTCATATTATTTTAATCAAATTGTTGATCTAGGGATACACGTGGGTCATGGGACCTATAGGCACTGAATTTGTATATTCACATCATGTCGGACATTTTTTATTAATGGGTGGGGACCGATAAAAGGAAGAATGCATGACCAAGTTGGTTAGAGATGGATGGGTCTAAATGCATGAGAATGCATGGTCAAGTTTGTTAGAGGTGGATAAGTCATATATTAGTGAAATAGTCGGTCAGATCATGGAATAGGTGAAACTACTTGTATAAATATTTATAATGAGCAAATAAGGCCGTGAAGGCAAGAAGAAAATAAAAAACCCCATAATCAAGGAGACGCAGCTCTCGGGAGAGCAAAGCTAATAGGGTTTCTTCTGTGAAATGTGTGTGTATGTGTTGAGTTTGTATCATCGTGTGTATTTTTGTGACACGTAAGCTAAGAGGGTTAGATCTTGTCAAAAAAAAGTGAGAGGTTTAGATAAATTATTGAGATTTGAGGCATTGGAGGAACAAACAAAGTTGTAAAGAGGAGGAACAAGAGGATACCTTGGTGACTTCGCCATGGTTGTTTGGTTGCACAATAAGACGTATGAAGATGATATGAGTGGTGCCAGACGGATACAATCTTGACTGATATAGAATGGTCTATGTCACTCCTTCTAAACCACTGAGCAGCCCTAAAAAAGGCACATGCCGAGATCGACCTTTTTTGGGACCTCCCGCCTGGTTTCTATTGAGGACCGGCCTATCTCGTCTCACCTAACTCTAGTGTATCATAAGTGAGGCCCTCCGCTTTTACCGTCCCGCCCTGTTATTGCTGCATCAGTCTTACGTCGACTGCAAGATTGGTGGCCATACAATTCTGAGCGGAACCATGCTGATCGTTAATGTGTACACGGCATCCCCATGGAACTGACCATGTGGAAGGATCTTGTGGAGTTTAGGCCGGAGAGGTTTGAGGATGGCAAGGCTGAAGCATGAAGGGTTATTCATGATCATGTAGGAAATATGTCTTTGGAAAACCATGTAGAGTTTTGGGGGAAGGGGGCAGGTGCCCCCCGCCCCCCCCCCCCCCCCCCCCCCCACATAATCAAGGAGACGCAACTCTCGAGAGAGCAAAGCTAATATGGTTTCTTCCTTGAAATGTGTGTGTATGTGTTGAGTTTGTGTCATCGTGTGTATTTTTGTGACACATAAGCTAAGAGGGTTAGAAAAAAAGTGAGAGTGTTAGATAAATTATTGAGATTTGAGGCATTGGAGGAAAACAAAGTTGTAAAGAGGAGGAACACATGGATACCTTGGTGACTTCGCCATGGTTGTTTGGTTGCACAATAAGACGTATGAAGATGATATGAGTGGTGCCAGACGGATACAATCTTGACTGATAGAGTATGGTCTATGTCACTCCTGCTAAACCACCGAGCGGCCCTCAAAAAGGCACATGCCGAGATCGACCAATTTTTCGGGACCTCCCGCCTGGTTTCTATTGAGGACCGGCCTATCTCGTCTCACCTAACTCTAATGTATCATAAGTGAGACCCTCCATTTTGCCCTCCCGCCCCGTTATTGCTGCATCAGTCTTACGTCGACTGCAAGATTGGTGGCCACACAATTCTGGGCGAACCATGTTAATCGTTAATGTGTACGGCAGGATCCTGTGGAGTTTAGGCCGGAGAGGTTTGAGGATTGCAAGGCTGAAGCATGAAGGGTTATTCATGATCATGTAGGAAACATATCTTTGGAAAATCATGTAGAGTTTTGGGGAAGGGGGCAGGTGCCCCCCCCCCCCCCCCCCCCCCCAAGCTTACAGTAATTCAACCAGATTTGGTCAGGATATCCAGAAAGCGGATCATATCATGCTCAAATGTGACCGAACCTATGTTGGGTTGCTTCATATCGAAATTTCCGTGGTCGAAGAAAATATTTTTTATTAGATATTATACATATATGAACGTATAACCTTATCTGTATATTTGAAAAATTGACGTATCCCGGTATCACCGTCCCTTATCCGTATCCATGTCGCCGTATCTTGGCATTCTAGGTCCCGGAGAGGCAATGTCATACAGACGATAGGGCTTGTTCTTGTGGCACTTATACAATGCTTCGACTGTGGGACCGGGTAGACGTTGTGGAGGTGGACATGATGGAAGGATGCGACGGGATGCTCTTAAGATTTTTTGTTTGTTTGAAGTGCTTAACCCCGAGTTTTTTTCCCTGCGTCTCCCTTAACGTCTCCATGACAAATATGATACAAGGGAAAAGACATTATGTTCTCTTTTTGTGTTGTTTTGTTTATTTTTTGGAAGGGAGTCGGTTTATTTTACATCACAGGTAGTCAGGTTTTTTTTGCCAGGTCTTCTGATCTTCAAAATAACGATCATCGCAGATAATCATGTTCTCTTCTGTGTCGAATTGTTATTTTTTGAAAAAGGAGTGTTTTTTTTGTACATCACAGATAATCAGTTTTTTTTATTTGCCAGGTCTTCCGATCATTAACACAATGATGCTCATTTTGTCGAACTATGGACGTGTTTGTTTTGAGGATTGGTAATGCAGACGTAATGGGGAATAGGTTGCGCTGTCGAACTATGGACGTGTTTGTTTTGAGGAGAGGTATAATGCAGACGTAATGGGAAATAGGTTGCGCTGTGTAATAGCTCCGGACTGGACAAACCATACTACTTTGTTAGGTTCAGCTGTGCAACGGTAATACATCCCTCAAAGTGTTTGGACTTGGGTTTGGCACTGAAATCTGAATACATCACACATCCAAAGAGGGGTCAGGCGTCATTAATCCAATTATTTGAAGAACTACCAGCGATAACAAAGCTTTCAAAATGGATCTGTTTATCATAAGCAGATTCAGTATTACCAGTTCAACATGACCAGAATTAGCATAATTTCTAAGTTGAGCAGGAAAAAAAAACTATCTCGCTTTCCAAACAACAGCGCGGACATAATAGAATCGGTGCCACAACCACTGCTACTGGATCTACAATCGCCAGATGAACTATCTAAATCAGCTCAACCTGTCCGCAGACTAGCCAGTTTGTTTCCTTGTTTCTTTAGGTTATATGCCATTCTCTTCTCCGGTTATCTCCCCATGATCTGCCGGATGGCAGTTCGCTGCGACGACGATAGCCTTGTTGGGAAGGTCACATCGAACTTGATCCTCAGGCTCCCCTTCTTCCCTGGCTCCTTGCGGATCGGCCACCCTTCGTTCTCGATCACGATCTCGTGCCCAGGGCGCACCACTTCGTCCACCCTGACTGGAAGGTTCCTGCCGTCGAGGGTCCTCAGGTTTATGGTCGTCCCAGCGAGAGCATCCACCAGAGGGATCTCCTGGCTTACTAGGAGGTTGTTCCCTTCCAGAATGTAGGTGTCGTGCGGCTTCACGTCGATGACGAAGGTTAGGTCCTGCGGCAGATAGCCGTGCAGCCTGTCGCCTTTGTTGTCAAATGTCACCTTTGTTCCTGGTTTCCAGCCTGGCAACACCTCGACCTGCAAGACCTCTGTCTCGACTTCTAACTTTCTGCAGAAGATGACATGAAGATGGAGAATCAGATACGAGAAATAATGAAGTAAACATCTCAAGCCAACTGTGCTTCCATGTAATGCAACAAAACTAAGAGGAAGAACTTCATCCGTTTGATGTTCATTCCGAGGGTAAATAAATGAAAAGTAACAAACTGGTACCACTGGTTATCCTTCCTTATCATTGTCTATATGCTCCTCCGCACGGTGAAGTAGAATGAAAAATAGACATTTACAACTTAACCAAGATAGTAGAATGCCAGGTATGATTCTTAGCCTGATTTTCGCATTCTAAACACTGTTTTCACATCGTTTACAAAAATTCATTGTGCATTTATCAGAGGCTCATCAGGGTCAAGAACATTCAGAATCCAGGCAAATAGTGGTCACAACCTTGCCACAAAACTCGTAAATTTAACTTCCAACAATTCAATTTTAGATTTTTCAGATGATTTAACTGGAGATAACAAGATTGGTAAAGAGTAGGGGTCTCTAATTAAGACAAAAAATGCAGCAAAAAATAGCCAAATAAGACAAGCTGCTCTGTGTTTGCATGTCCCAGTAAAACATGCTAAGATACGCAAGAGAAGACGCTACACACAGATAATTAAAATTAAATACCACACACAAGCACTCAAGTTAAGCTTTTGACGAGTAGTTCAAATCCACGCTTTATAACAAAAGTACTTGCAAAATGCAATTATAACGGAGAAACTGCAATTATAATATCCTATCCCATGATGACGCAATAGAGAACACTAACGAAACCTTTAAAACTTATAACTTGTAAAGATCATGTCAGTACAGACTTACATTTCAAGTTTTATAAATGTGTTCCCAACAATGAACAAAACTCGGACAAATATGGGAACAGTAGAACACGTACCCTTCAGGTTTAGCAACATTCCTAGCGATCTTCATCTTCTTTTTTGTTCCATTATACAATTCTTCAAGAGTGCACAGCAGTATTTTCTCAACAGGCGGTGGCTTTTCTAGCTGTCTTGTACTGGTACTGGGCTCCTTCTGTGAGCTGGAAGAAGCTTCACTTCGAGTATTCCTTGCTGAGGTACGATGTGCTGGTTGAAAGCGCCTTCGGTCTTGATCAAAGGTGTACGACCTGTTGCTCGCCATGAACTCGTTAAAGAAATCATCTGGATCACTAGGATTGTACCGGAAATTACTTGGACCACTTGGGCCCGCAGATGTGGAGGTACGGCTATGCGAACCAGGTGGAGGCATCCCTTTTAAACCTTCTTCACCATATTGGTCATAAACTGCACGCTTTTCGGGATCACTTAGTACCTGGCAAGATAAGACAAAGTTGGTGAGAGATGAGCAAATAAGTATAATAACTCACGAACTACAGATTTAAGTAGTTTTCAAAAACAAAAACAAAAAATATAGATTTAAGTTATGAAGGCACTTGGGGGAAACCAGGAAAACATGAAACACATTCTGCTTAAATGATGCGTTCTTAGAAGAAAGTACAGTACATCACATACTGCAGAGCCTGCAACCATGTATATTTGTGGAGTGCTAGACAAACTAAAATAAAGTGCGATACAGTACAACTCTTAATGCCTTGAGACTTGGAGAGGTAATGAAGTCGTATCAATTGATGGTTACCGGAGAAGAATTCAGCCGCATTTTCTTTTGCAATTGCATATTTACAATGAAATCTGATGCGAGTAACTGAGCTAGTCTTGCATCACATCTAGTGTAGGTCACCGAACATGCAGTATTACTATATGGCCTCACCATACTAATAAATGCAGAAGTTGCAAACAGACTGAGCAAATGTAAATTTCAACATACTATAAATGTATTATCAGAGAAGCCGCACTTCCATCATTCAAAACAATGTTTACATATAAGTTACAGTAGTTACAGGTTAAGAATTTAACTTCTCAGATGCAGAACGGTATAGCTACTTTTGGAATTGAATACAAGATTACAAAGCTCTTTTTGCAATAGAACTTCACCGGTTTGTCGCACAATCAAATTAACTATTTTCATTCAATATAATATAACTGTTATAATTTGAATCGATGATGAAACAATGCTCTCATTTCGCAGTTCGCACAATGAAATGCTATAAGAAAGGAGTGTACACACAAGTACAAAATTACAAAGAAGAAAAAAAAGGGAACTATATGTTGCTCCTTGTAGATCCCAACTAGATTAAACATTCCAATTTCCAAATGGGGCAACAGAGCACTGCATGGAGATCCAGCTAACTACAAATCTGAGCTAAAAAGCTTATGTAGCATGTTGTCGGCGCGAACAAAGAGATGCTCGTGGTATGGTATTACAACTAAATGGTCAATCATCAAAATCATGATATACAACTGAACCAATGAATCAAGCAACCTTTTTTTATATGCGTGAAACAAAAGAATAAATCCTAACAGTTATTAAAACTAAAATCTCTACCCACGAGTTAGCTATCATCTCATTCCAAACTGGCAAAGAATCAAACATGTACTCGGCAACGGATACTGCAAGGGGAAGAAATGCACAGAAGTTCACTTGCCTCATAGGCCTCGGTTATCTGTTTGAACTTGGCCTCAGCCTCGGCGCCAGCAGTCGGGTTCTTGTCGGGGTGCCACGTCCTCGCGAGCCGCCGGTACGACTTCTTGAGGTCCTCCAAGGTGGCATTGCGATTCACCTTGAGAATGTTGTAGTAGTCCATCCCCTCTGCGCGTTTCCCAAACAAGCAGCAAACCAGGGAGGGGCAATCGAAACCCTAACCCTAGATCACCATCCAAATCAGCAGCAAGCCCACCGCATTCAGACAAAATTTGGGAATCTGAATGGTCCAGATCCTACCTTTCGTCTCCCGCAACCAATTTCACCCCAGAATCGTATCTCGGGCAACAGCACCAAGAAATTGGTGGAATCGGCACAAGAAACGCGGTGGAATCGCCCAGCCTCTCACCTCCTCGTGCGACCTTCAATCCTCCGCACGATAAGCGGTCAGAATTTGCCCGGGTCCGCAGCCGCAAGATCGCGCCTTCCGGCTGTCTACAATCAAACGACGCGGGATTACCGCTCTGGGTAGCAAGAAATGCGCACGAAACAGATAAAAGATGAGCCAGAGGGGGGAGAAGAAGATGAACCAAAACTGCTGCTACCTGGGGGCTTCGAAACGGCACCAGCAATCTCGCAGGACAAATGGCTCAAAATCTCACCTTTTCCGCCGTGAGTCGGCGACGGAGCCGCCTGATCTCGCCGGGCGGTCCGCGAAATGATTTTGGAATGGAGACGTTAGGGATTTTCTGTCCCTGATTTTCCTTTTTTTTCTTTGGATTTATATTTATTTATTAGTTTCCTCGGTATTTTTAAGGAAGGAAAGAGTGGGATACTCCGTACATCTTTTGGTCTGGTCTGGTTTTGAAATTGTGTGGGCCGACGACAATCCATGGGTTTTAATAGAAAAAGTGTCATCTAAATTTATTTTCACATTTGCACAATCCAACCAAACCAACAAAAATTAGTCTATACAATGCCTTCTCCCCATGGAAACCTCGTCTTAGTTTCCGTCTCGGTCTCTGTGTCTGGAAGCCACTTACACCTTCACTCTTTCGGATAAAAAGTAGAAAGTCGATAAATGATATGTGTGTGTGTGTGTGTGTGTGGGGGGGGGGGGGGAGTACATGGCAGTAGCCTAGTGGCAAGGGTCATAGTGGCGCATCCTGCGCCCAGGGTTCGACTCCCGTTGGATTGGATATGTCATACTATCAAAGTTATGGTTCAAGCTACACAATACCCAATGAAGTTCAGCTCAAAATACACCAACTATTAACATATGGTCTACTTTTTATTGATTGGGTGACCACGAGATGGTGAATATGTGGTCAATATAATTAATCCATAAATGATTGTTTCACACCGCTTACACCTCTTTATTTACTGCTGTTCAAATCTAGGTGTCATTTACTTCGAACCCTACCAACCCCTGGTCCGGTGGCCAGTGCATTGTTGGTGCTTTGTCGGCTTCCGCACCCATCCGCCATGGCTAGAATGGTGGTTGAATATGTGAGCCACGGTGGCGTATCTTGTTGCAAGTGAGGTGTAGTGTCTGATGGGATCTCCGTGGTAGAGGTCAGTTCTCAGGCGAAAGCCTTGCTTGACTCTGTCGGTGCCGGCAACGGCGGCGCCCTTGTTCGTAGTTCCTCCTTGGAGGCATCGTCTTGTGTCTGTCCCCTCCACCTTGGCTTTCGGTTGAAAAGATTGGTTCGCTCTATCGGATCGGGTGGCGGCGACACTTTGACATCGTTTCTTTGTTGGAGGCGTTGTCTTATGATCTTTGGATCTCTTCATCCGATCGTCGTGGGTTTGTTTGGGTGGATGACTATGGTGTTAGCTCACGATGTGGTATGGCTAGCGACGATTATGGTTTGGAACTCGCCTCTTTCTTGGTGCTCGGTCTGGTTTCCGTTGCCATTTGTGATTAGGGTGAGCTATCCGTTGTCTGACGGTGCAACGCCCTTCGAACCAGGTCGAGGGGCAGAGGTCCCTCTTGGTGATGGACGAATGGTTACGTGCAGACAACTGTCGTTTCCAAAGTGTACGAACATCCCTTCTCCCGTTGTCTGCCATCCCAACTCGTTGACTTGGCATTCTCTTCATCCTAAGTCAATGGACATTCTGGGCGTGTTTGGTTACCTGCAGCAGCCCCGGCCAGGTCCGCTAGGTGCAAAAACGACCGTTTGGTGGGTTGGGCTGACTCCACGTTCCTGCATCGCACAAACCTTAAAGCACTCCTCAGCCAGGCCCGCTGGGAACGCTCGATTCGGCCGTTTCCAGCGATGCAGGCTCGTTCTCACCCGACAGCCCATGTGGGATCTCTGCACATGGCTCGCTGGGCACGATCGTTAGTCTTCGGTCACCTCCCTTAATCTAGTGACTTCACAAATATACCTCGAATCAAATTAAAGTATACATGAAAAAGATGCGTCTTGACGAGTAGGTTCCATTCCCGTGCTCACCTCTAAGTTTCGTTGACTGTAACTCCTCAAATTCGAACCGATGTTCGAAACGTTTTTGGACGAATTTTGGCAAATTCGTCGCACTCGGTTGACCGTTTGAAATTCCCTTTTGACGAGCATGTTCATCTCGACATTCCACACAACTTTCATATATGCACGTTTATACTCCACCTAGCGCCGCCGCTCGCCGCCGTGAGCTTCACCGGCGCAGTAGTAGCTATAGTGCTTGTGTAAGTAAGTGTGTAATCTCCATCACAAACTTTGTCACCGCACCACCACCACGCCGTTCCATCGCCGGAGTCATCACCGGTGTTGAGGTAGTGTGCCTTAAACTCACCACAAGAGAGGAGGTGAGAGTATGTGAAACAGAGATGTAAACCAAACACCGGGTCTTCAAAACTCGTCTTCCGAGGCACGGGCCTGGCCGCCTCTTTGTGGGCAACCAAATGCCCTGCATAACGTGGCCGAGACCTCGTTTTTCCGGGGCCAGGCCCAGCTAGACCAAGAGTACAAGAAGGCAAAAAAGACCTAGGTAACCAAACACGCCCCTGGTGTATGTAGACTTGGATGTTTAGAGCTGCACTACATTTCTTTAAATTTGTGACTTTTGTCTACTCCCTCCGATCCATATTAATGGCCTCAACATTGTCTAGATACGGATGCATCTAGTCTAAACACTTAACTAGATACATCCGTATCTAGATAAAGTTGAACCCATTAATATGGATCGGAGGTTGTACATGTTTTTGTTTTTGTTATTTGTTTGTTATTCTTCCCCATGCTTTAGCGTGTGCTTATTGGCAGGGACAGGGTTAGTAGGGGACGAGCTTTGGCACGGCTCCCCCACATGCTAAAAAATTTGTGAAACCGCCCTACAAATTGAGAACAAGCAAACGCCCACCCCTTGCGAGCCCTCCGGCGCTATCCACGTGGAGCTTGCTGGGTGGCTAGGCGCGTGTCGACAAGGTCTTTTTGTCCCGTTTCTATTGCCTCGCGTCCGTGGGCCAGAAAGGCCTCTTCACTAGGTCTCCCACGCGTGCACGCCTCTTCCTCCTCCCCGCTCTCCCAACCCAACAACCCTCGCCTCAGTGCCCACCGCGACGCCGCCAGACGGCACGCCCACCTCCGCCGGCTCCGTCGTCCCGCGCCGGTATGGAGCAGATTAGGTCGTTGGAGGGATGCCGGCGTTTTCTCTTCCTCAGCCTTGCCCTCCACGACCAGGTTCTCGGCTCCTCCCCTCCCATCTCACAGATCTGGCAAACTGCACACTACGGAGGGGAAGCGATCAAGAAAGCAAGGAATCGGCTATTTAACCTACCAGCGGAGGAGCTGACGAGGAGGACGGCTCGTGGCTTGAGGGTGTCGGCGACCCAGCGGCAGACGGCGACGACGTCCCCGACCTCGCTGAAGCCCGTGAGCGAGGCGCGGCCGGTGGAGGCGCGGCCGGTGGACCGCCCGGCGCCACGCATGTCGAAGGTGACGGCGCGGTACCCGCGCTGCGCGAGGCCCTGGGCCATGCCGCGGAGCAGGCCCTGCACGCCGCCGAGGATCGTGTAGGGGTGCACCAGCACCACCGCCACGTCCTCCGCCTCCTCCACCGGCGCCACCGGCTTGAAGAGCCGCACGCTCAGCTTGGCCCCGTCCGCCGCATCCACCGTCGTCCACTCCATCCCGTCCGAGAGTCCGGCCAGTCTACTCCGGGGAACGGAGCTGAAGCTACTTCCTGTCTCGATTTGATCTGGCTTGTACCATTTCTTCCTTAACTTTGGTTGGCTTCGATTTGGTTGGGTACTGCCCTTCTTGATCCTTTCGTTCACATGGCAGCAGAGGCCACGGTGAAAATCGGGTCCACTCCGCGGTTGGGATCGATGCTGCTCGTGTGGTAAGACGAGGTAGTATCCCTAATATTTTTCCCCTTGTCTCATAACGATTTGTCTGCTCCTTACTATCTCCTATTCTCATGTGCACTGGTAGGTGGTGGCAGTGGATGAAGTGAGCTCTCAATCCTTGTATTTGAGTGCATAATAGATCCGTACAGGGCTACATGCAGAAAAACTATGACATCCTCACCAACAAGGAGGTGGTTGCCGTCAATCTCTTTTGATACTCTGTACGTTACCATTGTCTTTGCATGATAAGTACCCAGAACTATGATTTACGTGCTTCTTTGTTAAGTTTGAGAGAATCCAGCCTTAAATTCAATTGTGTGAGTTCATAGATTTAGCGTACACTGCCTACATGTTTTGTTTTCAGGTGGCTGATAGCTCTCCTGATTATACATATCCAAGTCTATTGATTATTTTGTCCATGGAAGTGTTTGATTGAAAACTGATGGATATTTGCTGGTTCAGTGAACATACACTTCGGTGTCCTCGTATTCTCAACAATTATCTATATATTCATATGCTCTATCATGTTATCTAGACAACCTGTCTCCTTTGCACAAAGGAATATTTAGTCTCCAAAGTATCTTTGCAGGTAAATGAACTACAGACCTGCCATAATGCTATTGCTATCAATAATCCAGATCCATGAAATGCCTTGCTTGAATCTTCAAACCTAATGGTATGTTGCTGCTTCAAAAGTATGATTGAAAGCTCAAAAAAGCAGGTTCCGTTGTTTTAGCATGTCTATGAACTCAGGAAATTAGATTTGTTTCCTGGTGATAAATACCATCTTAGTAATTTTTGAAGTACTGCCAAGAGCGAAATATTTGTGCTCACATGGAATTTATCTTTGTTCTCGAAATGTCTCATGGGGACTGTGGCTTCCATTACTTTCCAGTTGCTTCAATAAAGGAAAAACATCTGCTGGGACTTACCAGTAACTGATCATCTGTAGGAGTAGAAACAGTATTGTCCTTGTCTCCTTACTTTCAGCTGAATCAAAAGAATGTCACCTATCAAGTTCACTAATTAGTTATTCTGAAATTTTGCATTGAATTTTCTGGGATAAATCTTATTACTGTTTTGTGTCTTTATTATTGCCAGTACTATTGATCATTTGGCAACAAAGTAAGCTCTCTGTTTTCACTTGGTGCAGCCTGACACAAAGTCGAGCCAAAGCACCACGGTATCAAGCTTCAAGATGCTGGCCTTGAAGGTAAACTTTGGTGCATTGGAGGAGGTCAAGATGCTAGCCAGCATCCTCAAATGTTTTCCCAATGTTGCACCCTGCGCATCAAGGTAACATTCTGGTGTTCTGCACATTCTTTCAGTCTTCATTCAGGTGATTGAACAGAACAGTGCTTTTCTTTTCTGTTTATAATGAATGTGACATTAATCTTTTCTCTCTTTCAGTCTCAGTTTTCCTCTGTGTGAGCTATTAGTGTCTTAGACACTCAGTTAGGCACTATCAGTTCTTTAAATACATGCTATTGTGTTATTCTTTCGTTTGCATCCTGCCTTTCTTTTCTTGTGCTTCCCATACTAATTGTGAGAATGTGACCAGGACGAAGGTGGCACCACAAAAATGGAGATGCAGAACGAAAGAAACTTGTGAGTGCAAATTTCTTTTATGGATGAACTGGGAGCCTTATTGTTTTCCTAATCTCATCATGCCAATTGGTTAGCTCTTTAGGCATCAAGTGCTATTATGGTCTCAAGAGCAAGCGTACTGTTTGTGAAGTTTGGCTGGTATCCATGGAGGCAAGAAACAGTGCCATGCTTGATTGTGTTGTTCACCACAGGGAGAGGTCAGTGGTGACGATAAGGTGAGGCTTGGGTTCCAACTCGTCAAGATCCCGGATGATCTCCTCTCCTAGCTGGATTCTCCTCACTTCGATATGTATTGTTCTCCTTTCCACTGATATTTTTCTATGGTTCCCTTTGCTGCAGCTCTTGCCTTCCCTGCCAATGCTTCCTCCGCCTTGCTGTCCAAGCGTACCGGCCTCTGTTCATGGATTCATATGCAGGTATGGATATCCGATCTTGTCAATGCCCATTGTGCCATTAGCTCATTGCCTCATTGTTTTGTATTGTGTACGGGGCCTGTTTGTTGATATGTGTGTGTGCTTTCTTACTCTACCACTCTTTCTTATTGAAACAAGCAATACTTTCCTGATTGGCAGTTTTGTCTTCTATTAGTTCGGAGGAAATTTTCTCTGAGGAATAAAAAATGGAATCGAACAACAATTTCTCAAGCTCTGTGTTTCCACCTGATTTTCTCATGATGACTTATAAGAAATCACTTCTTAGGTGAATTAGGGCATTTCTAACCTTTGTATGCCTGTTTATACCATGTATGATCAAGGCTTATTTATGAGATATAGCTTAATTTCTCAAGTATCAGCAAAATGTCACTAACCTACCGCGCATCTCTGTTTTCAGGTTGATTTGCTATTTTGTTGCGGAAGAAATTTCACCCTATATTAGAGGTGTTGCATCATATGCTCTTAATAGGTTAAAACAATATGAGCAAACTAATTCTGTTGACATTCTTTACGTTCTCTTTTGCTTAGTTAGTAATATGTTCATTACACTCTTCTCCAATTTATTTTCGTTTTCTGGTATGGTTATTTGTATTCTTAGCTCTGCCCGAGGAAGTGTTGGTAATTAATTGTTAAGCTAAATGATAAATGGCAACAATTATATATCCTTGCCATTTATTCTCTCTAACATAGTTGTTGTATAGTTCCTTATTTCTGCTGTCTCACTTAGCGACACACCATCATCCGTGCTTGTTGTCTGCAATCATGAATGCTATGTTATCTTTTAAGTTTATGGTGTATGTTATCTTTGCCAGTCATGTGAATATTTAAGTTAATGTCGAACTGTCCTATTGTATGTTAAAAGACAAGCATCTACCTTAATTCCTTATGCTCTATTGTAGTTTGGCACTGTGGAGACTGTCCTGCTTCCTAGGATGCTAGATTATATGTTCCCTTGTATTGATAAAATTCTGAAATGTCAAGCTATTATAATCTGGTACAACTGGGAATTGCAAATATCTTGCTAAATCTTTTTTTTTTTGGCTCAATCTCCAGTGTAGATGTGTAGCTCTTGGTCAAATGAAGATCACAACCATTAGATTGTTTTCTCTCTTGGTTTTCTTTACATGTTATAGTTAAGTATCAGATGGGAGCAGTACTAATAAAAATAGCATTATCTATTTCCTGATATAATTATTGGCTACAGCTACTTGTTCAAGGTATCCAACCATTATTCCCGGTCTTTCTGCAAGTCAATAGTTCAATTGAAGTAAACATGGTTTTTTATCATAATTTTGAGGTGATTTCTCAATGCAGAGAGTTAACATTTCTTAATCTGAAAGAAAGCTGGAAGTTATTGTGTCAAGGTCTTAAATTTTCTTTACTAAGATGTTTCATGTATGGTGAATCAGAACTACTGCTATCCATGTGCGAGAGACTCACGCATTTTGCCTTGGTGATGTGGCTCATTGACCACTGTTATGAGGAGCTTATAAAAAGCCTATTTTGGAACAAAGATTAGGATTACAACAGCAAGATATATTCGTAAGAAAATATTAGATCAAGACTCGGTCAGTTGTCCTCCTGAATTTCTTTCATGTAAGCATGTTTTGCCTATAGGTAATGCTTCAAATCACTGTGTACTAGATTAGTTAAGTGTAAGCTAGCATTCTTGATTATTTTATGTCGGTGTAACCATTGTTGTGTAAAGGGCCAAGTTACTAATGTTATTCCGTTTCTTGCAAAATTGAATGTAAAGTTTGTGTTAGCTGTTTTAAAATAAATTTGTGTTATAGTTCAGTAAACATTCTATGTCATTTCGGTCCAGAACACAATTTTGGAGAGTTCACTGTGCAGAAAGAGTTTCGCAAAAAATAATGAAAAATAAGCTTGCAGCTGCTCGCATAAAGAAACTATCACATACTGGAATTGTGGCGCATAGGACCGGCAAGGAGGCGCCCCGAGGGGCGCCCCAGCCTCTAGTTAGGTAGAATTGATCTCCAAATTATGCCCCCTCCAAGCTTCATCATGTTCAATTGGCGTCCTGTGTATAAAATTTCTGGCTCCTTCCCTGCTTATTGTGTAAGCTGGTATCCCTAGCATTCAACTCATGTTTGTACTGTTTTTCCGTCAAGGGTATAGTTATTTTTATGCCTATGAAAATGTTTTATATCTAAAAAAAGCCAGTTATTAGTCATCGAACACGTATTCATCCTAAGTACCACTATCACCATCCGAATCTACCGTAGACGTTGGAATAATACTCGGATTAGTTAGAAGAGAAAAAATCGGAGGTGTCATCATAGCACTCAAGCAAATGGAAGCCTCGCCGTGAAGGAGTTAGAGCTTGAATGTTCCACTTCCAAGTTCCACCCTACCGGTACCGGAGAGCAACAGCAGAGACAAGTATATTCTCACCGTGCGCCTTGCTGCCCTTTCTTCCTCCTCCTAGCGAACTCCCCCTCACCAACCTTGCCTCTGGACTGGACCCCTGCAGGGAGCAACAGCCGTCCAAGAATCCACCCCACTCACTCACGAGAGGCGCAAGGGGAGGGAGAGGTAGGAAGCGGATAGCAAGAAGATGGGGCAGGCGCTGCGCAGGCTCTTCGACAACTTCTTCTCCACCAAGGAGATGAGGGTAAGAACCCAGCCATGACCCCTCCCCCCTCCATCCCAGTCTTGCTTGCTCCGGGGCTACCTAGGCGCTCGATCTTGGAGCTTTCTCGATGCGGCGCAGTTCTTGGAAGTGATGAACTTTCTCGATGTCCCAGTCTTGATTGAACCAACCAAGCTAGCTGGGATTGCTTGAATCGCGAGCCAATCCGGACCTGACTTCGAGTTGGTGCGCCAATCTGAACCCGTGAGAGTTTCGTGCGCTAGAATGAACCGTCGATCCGGGCCTTTTGGTTGTGTCTCGTCCCGTGGAGTATGGCGTGGCCTGGGATTCTGAATTTAGGGTTTTCTTTGTTGAGGTTGGTTTCTCAACTGAGCGTCGCAGGTCCGATGAATCCAGTGCTCTCTTGGTGTGTTCACCTTGCAGCGAAACGAACAGTTTGGGTGAAATTGTTTGGGATAGCAGTTTAGCAGTGTGAAGTTGCAGTGGATGGAGCCACTGACTATTAGTTGAGTTAACGTGGCGGATATGACATGGCAAATCTAGTTAGTGGCCTAGCTAAACCTGGACATTGCTTTTGCAGTTCTTCTAAGAATTTCTGTAATGAAGTTAAAAAGATCACAGCCTTTTTATCTGTATTTAACAGTTTGTGGTGGCTAAACTGAAGCATTTAATCAGATCTTCTGCCGAGTATCATCGTCCATCTGTTCATTTTAAATCGACCTCTAAACTACCATCTTTTATGATTGTCTGTTCTTTCTGCTGATGGTGAATAACCTTTTGAAGGTTGTGATGCTTGGTTTGGATGCAGCTGGCAAAACAACAATCTTGTATAGGCTGCACATGGGGGAGGTTCTTTCGACAGTGCCTACAGTAGGTAGGAGGCTGATATAGCATACTATCGTATCTGTATTTATTTATGTCAGGTGTTGCCCTGCAGTACCATGATATGAAGATGCAGGTGGTAATAATGTTTAAACTGGTACTTATCCTTATTATATATGGCTTCTATATGACTATCAGATCATGCTAGATGCTGTTCTTTCATTTCGTTATTCATACAAATATTTGTTTCGTAGTATTGAAATCAAGTTTCCTTATTACCGGGTTTTTAACATTTTGTTTGACCACTCTATGTTACTTAGAACAACTTATCATAATACAAAATTTAGGAAGTAGCATAAATTTGAGAGCGTAATAACTTTAGCTAAATTCTGACAATATATTGAACCAGTTGACATTTTGGACTTTACTGTAGTCCTCCATTCTTCCATTCATTGATCTTGTGTCTTATCATTGGTATATGATTTTTCCTCTGCAGGTTTTAACGTCGAGAAGGTTCAATACAAGAATGTGGCATTTACTGTGTGGGATGTTGGCGGACAAGAAAAGCTCAGGCCATTATGGAAGATGTACCTCAGCAATTCTGATGCACTGGTAATAATTAGACACATGTCAAGATTTAGCATCTCATTTGCCATTGTAGCCCTGCTTATGTAACTATATTCATCCCTGATCCTTGATTTGGTTGTCTTTCATGCGTTCCAACTGCCGCCCTTTTTTCTTGCAAATCCTAGGTCTGCCTGATACATTTTCTTTGTAATTGATTGGTTTCCTACTTTCCTTGTCACTGTTGGGTGAAATTAGTAGACTGTTGTGCAGAATATAGTGAAGATCATTTAGTCTTCTTGCTAAGGATAACTGGTTAGCTGATTCACGGTTTATCGAGTTCCTTGACAGTTTGAATTGTTCCATGGATCATTTACATATCTTTTTACTGCCAATGTTAAGGATGTGTGTCTGCCTTCGGTTTTGTGTAGATCTATGTTGTCGATTCTTTGGACAGAGAAAGGATTGGAGATGCTAGAACAGAATTCCAGGTTACATATTTTATAGTATCTCTGTCACTATAGGACTTCCGGTCCCCTTAAATTATGTTGGTTGAGAATGTGAGATCCTTCTAACTTGTATTCCTTGGCCATTTTCAGACTATTATCAAGGACCCTTTGATGGCAAACAGCATAATCTTAATATTAGCAAACAAACAGGACTTGGTAAGTTAAACTAATCTTTACTGTATTATTAATTGCACTAGCTGTTCATGACCTTATTTGCATGGGTTGCCACACATAGAGAACAGACGTACAGTAGCTGCTTTACTTTCAGCACAAAAATTGAGGCAATGGATCTTTTCTTAACTGACTATGTTTTTCCTTGGTACACATAGGGAGGTTCAATGAGCCCGGCGGAGGTGAGCGAGGGGATGGGCCTGCACGATCTCAAAAACAGGCTATGGCACATACAGGGGACGTGCGCGCTCCGTGGGGAGGGTCTCTACGACGGGCTCGACTGGCTCGCGTCCACCCTGAAGCAGTTGCAGGAGACGGGCCACGCTACTTCGGTTGCCGGACCTTCTATCTAACCTCACGGACCGAAGGTCTGGTTCTGTGCCCACCTCGATTCCTTTTAACTTTTACCGCTATAACATCAGTGATAATCGTGTCCATTCGTTTGCTAAGTTCGGTCATGCCTAGACTTTATTGTGGGCAATTCTTGCTCCCTTTTTATATGCTCAAACGTGAAAGGCTGAAACTGATGTGTTTCTGTTTGTGCAGTGACCTCACCTCGGCCGTCTGACGCTCCATGCCTGACGCCACGTCCATCATTCGTTCATCTCACAAGGATCATGTTTCACGGTGGCACGCCATGTATTCCCGTGTGGCTGACTGGCTGGCTACTGCACGGGATGGCACTCTTCTGACAGGAACTCGCAGTGTATCCTCTTTCTTCCTCCTGAGATGCTTGTTGTATGAATGAGTGAAATGATAGACAGCAGCTGGCACGGGATTGTTGTATGTGTATCATACTTGAGGGGGTCAGCTTGTGTACACGATTGCCTATTGAAAGAAAAAAAAACAGTTTACTGTATGATTGCTCACGACTTGAGTTTGAGGGATGCTTTGTGCTGTTGTTCAGTGCTGAATAAAGAGAGGTTAAACCTGGAGCATTGTGCATTTCAGAACCAAAAAGAAACGACGACTGAACAGCACTAAAACTGTGTTCATCTACAAATCACCGTCGAGTACATTTTGCTATACTGAATCCATCGATCCTTTGCTCATTTGCTGCGCCAGCTTGATGTCCGTTGCAAGCAGAAACTTATTTATTAACAATGACAACAAAAATAGAATCTTTTGTAGTAACTATTAGTGGTGTCTCGTGTGTGAGGGGAAAATTAAAATAAAACGAAAGTAAACGAGGGTTGCAGAAGTAATAAAAACGTTGAAACTGCTGGGCGTTACGTGAAAGAGAGACCACCCGCAAAAAAGAGAGAGAGAGAGAGATAAAAAAAACAAAAAGAAACGACGCCTGAGAGATTCGAACTCTCGCGGGGAAACCCCATGTACTTAGCAGGCACACGCCTTAACCACTCGGCCAAAGCGTCAGTTGTTGATGTTAGTGGCTTCTAGGTCTACTTGTAAGAAATTTAACATCAGAACCGGCGGACAAAATTTTCTTCTTTCTGCACCAAAAAAGATAAAAACTGCGCCGGGCCCACCGTAAGACTGTATGACGAGTGCACTTGGAATTTCAGTTTTTTTTCAGCTGGTGGCTCTCGCTTGCTACAGCCATTATCTGCCCTCGGACCAGCCCAAACGTGACGGCTGACATGCATGTGTAGTAATAGTACGGACATCAAGCACTCGAGCCCTTATAAAACGAAGCAAGGAGCCTCCATTTTTTTTTTGCAAGGAAGATACGATATATTAAAACCAGGTCCTTACAGAACACCCCAGAACAAAGATAAAATTACAAAGTAGTCCTTCTGGAGCTCGGAGACGAAGATGAAGCAGAACGTGCCGCTGGCGCGCCGCCGCTGCTCCTCCCATGCCTTGGATCGGAGGAGTCCCCCTGCGGACGGGAAGTCGACGAACCTCGACTCCAAAGAGACTCCACCCTGCACCACCGTCGTCACCGCCTGGCTTCAAGACATCAGAAACTTTCGGAAACTTCAAGATCCGGCGCCGCCGCACCACGGCCGCCGGCGGGGGAAGGGCCCGTGCCACAGGTCCCAGGAGCTGCGCACGAACCAGGGGAGGCAGGTCCATGGCTCGACTCCACCGAGCCGCGCCATCGACGAGGACGACCGCCACCGCAAAACACCACCCCAGCCGCACCACCTCGCCACCGCCGCCGGGGAAGCACCCACACACACCTACCTGTACATAAGCCGGGATCCGGGGCTCCCCCACCCTCCCGCCGCCGGAGCGGCCGGCGGAGGGGAGGGGAGCCGGCGAAGTCGCCGCCGGAGAGGTGGAGCGCACGGGAGATTCACAAATCGCCTCTCCTACTACTGTAGCGGGGGAGAGGATAGAGTCCAAGGTCTCTTAGCAAGGAGCCTCCATATCCGTGAACGGCTCACTGAAAGAGGTCACACAAAGCTACTCAATTTTTTGCATAACCGTCTATAGAACTTTGCACACTAGTGCAAGGATCCACGAGATCCGGCTCAACCAAGGGTTAGGAGGCGTCGGAAATTAGACTTTCTATGTTGTATCACATACATGTCATTGTCATTTGAAGATCAGCAGTGCACCTATACAATGATGCCACAACAAACCTTATCATTGTCCTGTTTAATTAGAAAGCACATGCTAGTTGCTGTATGGTGGTATCTCTATCTTACGAAAAACTGAAACTGACTTATCTAGGACACTTTAGTGGCTAGCAGCACTGACAATCGGTAGTCGTCAGCATGCAACATCTGTCTAAGCACTTCGAGAGGCAAAGCCCATTTTAGACGGGCCACCCGGGGAATGCTGCACCATTCCATCATTCACGACCCTTAAACAAAATCTACAGCAAGAGAATTATTTGGTTTCTTAACTATGATTCGTGTAGCAATATGGCCACACTTGCTCTGTTTACGCTTTAGTCTGAATCTTAGTTTCCGCAATCACTTCAGTCTAAATCTATTCCTTTGAATGTATGTGAGTTTTTTACCGAAGAGGTAAGTAGTGGTCCGCCATGTTGATTTGCGTCGGAAATTGTTTTACATACAAGGTGTAAGGAAGCAAACACACAAACTTAATGTATGAACATACATGAATTATGAACTAGCATGATGCATTTTTTCATGAAAGATAGACACGAAAAACGTCATATCGTTGAATTTATTACACAACACAACTCATTGGTTTCATATAAGAATACTTGATTTGGAACTCTAAAATATACTTCATTCGTTTTGAATTATACATGTTTTTGATATTTCAATGTGAACTACATACGGACTTAAATGAGTGAAAGAACATACTGCAACACGTCCATATACACATCATTTAGTTTTTTAAAACATCTTGTAATTTGGAACGGAGATTCTAAGATAATTTCTAGAATTTTGTTTTTCATCAGTATATTATAGAGTGAAACTTCGGTAAAAGTGCATTTCTTAATTTCTGCCTCATGTAAGGATGCTAATTAATTCAACATTTTTACCGGTTACTTTTACAATGACACTGAGTACACATGTGAGCAATAGTGAGGCTTGGCTGACATGCATGTGTGAAGCACGCCCGCACCAACTCGCCCTTATTATGTAATAGTATGGACATCAACTACTACAGCCCTATAAGAAGAGGCAAGGAGCCTCCATGTCTGCATACATCTCAAAAAAGAAGAGGTCACACAAAAATATTCGATTTATTCATGGTTATGCCACAACCATCTATATAATAAAAATTTGCACGCTCATGCAAGGCGTCCGTGAGAGCCGTCTCAACCTAGGGTTAGGAGGGATCGAGAATTGAACTATCTATGTTGTACTGCATGCATGCCATTGTCACTTAAAGATCGGCACTACTACATAGATGTCATGAGGCCACAACCAACTTTACACTTGTTCCGCTTAACTATAAGCACATGGCGACCGGTGCTTGCTGGTATCCGTATATTGTGCACTACTGAAATACTTATCTGGGACACATTAGCGACTAGCAACACAGACAGTCGATAGTCGTGGGCATGCAACATGTCTAAGCTCAGACGGGTCAACCGGGGGATGCTGCGCCATTCCATCGTTCAGGACCCTAAGACAATATCTACAGAAATAAATTGATTATGTTTCTTAATTATGATTTGCATATCAATATGGCCACACACTTACTCTGTTTTCACTTCAGTCTAAATCTTAGTTTCTGCAATCACTTCAGTCCGATTCTATTCCCTTTGCATGTATGCGAGTTGTTTTCACCGAAGAGGTAAGTACTGGTCCGCCACGTTGATTTTGGTCACAAATTATTTTACATACAAGGTGTAAGGAAGAAAACCCACAAATTCAATGTATGAAGACATGAATTATGAGCTAGCAGGATGCAAACTTTCAGGATAGATAGACACGAAGAACGTCATATTGTTTGAATTTAATACACAACACAACTTAGTGGTTTCATATAAGAATCCCTAATTTGGAACTCTAAAATATACTCCTTTGTTTCGAATTATAACATGTTTTGGATATTTCATTGTGAACTACATACAAATTGAAATGAGTGAACTAACACATTGTAGCGCGTGCATATACACACAATTTAGATTTTTTTTCGAACATCTTGTAATTTGGAACGGAGCTTCTAAGACAATTTATAGAATCTGTTTTTCATTGGTATATTATATAGTGAAACTTAGGTAAAAGTAAATTTTTCCTAATTTCTGCCTCATGTAAGGATGCTAATCCAAACTTTTTTCGGTTACTTTTACAATGTCACTGAGTACACATGTGAGTAATAGTGAGGCTTGGCTGACACGTACGTGTGAAGCACGCCCGCACCAACTTGCACTTATTATGTAATAGTATGGACATCAACGACTAGAGCCCTATAAAAAGAGACAAGGGGCTTCATGTCCGCGTAAAACACATTGGAAGAGGTCATGCAAAATTATGCGATTTACTCAGATTTATGCCACGACCATCTATAAAACTTTTGCACGCTCATGCAAGGCGTCAGTGAGAGCCCGCTCAACGTAGGGTTAAGAGACGTCGGAAATTAAACTTTCTATGTTGTATCGCATACATGTCATTGTTACTTGAAGATCAGCAATGCAGCGATGCCATGATGCCACAACAAACTTTACACTTGTTTCGCTTAATTAGAAAGCACATTGTGGTTGGTGCACGGTGATATCTCTATCTTGCGCATAACTGAAATTGACTTATCTGGGACACTTTAGCGGCCAGCAACACTGACAAGGAGTGCTCGTGGGCCTGCATGGCGTTACTCATGGTGATAAAGCCGATTCAGCTTACCCTAAGACCAAATCTATAAAAAAAAATTATGATTAAGTTTCTTAACTGTGATTGACACATCAATATGGCACGCCTTCTATGTTTTCACTTCGGTCTAATGTTGTTTTCTACAATCACTTTGGTCCAAATCGATTCCCTAATTTGTATGTATTCAAGTATTTTTACCGAAGTGTTGAGTCAGTCTAATGTTGTTTTCTACAATCACTTTGGTCGAAATCTATTCCCTTTGCATGTATTCAAGTATTTTAACCGAAGTGTTAAGTTGATTTGCACCGTTTGATTTGCGTCGGAAATCGTTTTACATGCATGATGTACGGCAGAAAAGTCACAAACACCAATATATGAAGGTACATAAATTATGAGCTAGCATGATGCACGAAGAGTGTCATATCGTTTGAACCAGTGGCGAAGCTAGAGCAACAGGTTATTGGGTTCATCTCTATTATTTATCATATAATTTTCAACTGAAATCAAAATCAAGAATAATTTAATGAAGAAATGGGCAAAATGCATTGGGTTCATGTGCACCCAATGCTTGTATGGCAGCCAATCCACAACGAGCATATCATTGGCTTCATCATATAATCATACTTAATTTGCAACTCTGAATCTTATTACTAAGAAAATTTCCAGGATTTTGTTTTTCATCAATATATTATATAATAAAACTTGGTAAAATGTGCATTGTTTGTTTCTGCATCATGTAAGGTTCCTACATTTTGTTTATCTATGACTTTTACAATGTTGTTTGACACACATGTTAGTTATAGTGAAAAGGAGTGAAACGCATTGTTGGTCACGAAGTTGCGCAGAAAGGAAGGATTGGTCACCAAGTTGCGAAACCTCAATTTTTTATCACCAAGTTGTGGATTTGACAAACTTTGGTCATTCCGTCAAGACGGACGTTAAGTCGATGATGTGGCAGTCTATTTTTTTACAAAAGACCCCTTGAACTTTTGTTTCTTCTGATTGTTAGGTCCTTTTCGATATTTATTTTCGCCCAGGAGCAGGACGCTGACACATGTCGCTTGCGGTGGATGGCCGCGCTCCTGCTCTCGCCGGCCCGACTGCTCGTCAGGCGCGCCGCGATGCCGTGCGAGCCGGCCTCGTGGCGTGGTGGAGATGCAAGCCGGCCTCGAGCTGCTTCTGTGTGGCCTGCAAGGACCGCAAGTACCCCACCGGGATGCGCACCAACTGTCCTCGTCGGCATGAAAACAAGGAAATCTTCTACCTCGTCGGCTTAAAAATACAAGGGCCGCTCCGCCGTCCTCGTCGGCATGAAGAAGACCCTCGTCTTCTACCTCGGCCGCGACCCACGCGGCGGGAAGACGCCCTGGGTCATGCACGAGTACCGCCTCGACGACAAGCTCCCGACCACCTCCCCCGCTCCGCCGAGGTAACGGTCGGCCGGCCGCCAAGATTCAATTTTTTCCCCTCTTCTAGTTTCAGCCGGTCAACGTCATCTCCGTGTTGATTGCTGGAGATACCAGCGCTCGTGACCATGGATTCGCCGTTCGGCAGCGCCGCCGACAGCGACTTCACGGGCGCTTCGAGCTCCACCTCCGGCGCCGCCGTGCGACGGGGAACTAGCAGGACGCGATCCGGAGACACTGCCAGCCGGTCGCGCCGTCGCTGTCGACGCTGCTCATGCAGCCCACAGGTTGGAGGTGCAGTCAAGCGGCCGCCATGGTAGCAGCATGCAGCTGCACTTTGGAAACCAAAGAAGGCAATTTTGTGTGTGTGAAAAGGACCTAACAATCAGAAGAAACAAAGGTCCAGGGGGTCTTTTGTAAAAAATAGACTGCCACGTCATCTACTTAACGTCCGTCTTGACGGAATGACCAAAGTTTGTCAAATCCACAACTTGGTGATCAAGAATTGAGGTTTTGCAACTTGGTGACCAATCCTTCCTTTCTGCGCAACTTCGTGACCTCTGGTGTGTTCCACTCTATAAAAAAACAAGCAAGGAGCCTCCATATCCGTGTTTAGCCTATGAAGTTTTCTGATTTTTTGCATGTTTGTGTCACAATCATCTACCAGACTTCGTATGCTCATTCAAAGAGGCCATGAGAGCCGGCTCAACATATTGTTAGGGTGAAACTTTCTATGATGTATTACATACATGTCTGCTACAATATGATGAGGCAGCGGACAACTTTACCATTGTTCCTCTTAATTAGAAATTACTAAGAAAGTTTATTGGATTTTGTTTTTATCGGTTCATAGGGGGAATGCTATTCTTCACACATTCGAGCGCTTGCATGTAGTTGCGGGAGAGGAAGAAGACGCCACCCCGCAGCCACCGGCGACCGAACCGCCGTCTGCCCGCCCGCGGCCGGCGCACTGCAGTGACGCCTTGCCACCCCACCCTGCGCCGAGCTCCTCCTCAGCCGGTTCGCCACCGCCCAGGCAATCCCCTCTAAATCCCCCCTTCTCCAGCGACCTCCCCCCTCCCCCACCCCCCAAGTTAAGGTTATGCTTCGCCGTCACCACCTCTGTCGTGGCCAGCCGCGGCTGCAGCGTCTCCGGCTCGGCTATGCGCGAGGAAGGAGGAGAAGGTGTGGAGGGAACGCGCGAGGAATGAGGAGATGGCGTGGAGGGAACGCACGAGGAAGGAGGCAACACTGTCGTGCTCGTTGTGCGACGCTTCGCACGCACGTACATAAAAGCGTTCCTTGGTATATAGTGTAGTAGAATCTACTAGGTAGTCTAGGTTGATCTAAGGTGTTGCAATAATAACCACTCGAGGGAGGCTTATAAAGGAAATCAAGAGCATATGAATCTATGCAAGAATAAGCACTTGATCTAAGGAGTACGTGTCCATCAGATGAGGTTTCCATGAAGTTATATGTTTTTCACGTACTTGTGGAGTATCAATCTATCATCTATGTGCAAACAATCCATGATAACTGGTTTAGTTTGGATGGCTCATCTGGTCTGTCTGCAAGGCTCGTAACCGTATGGTGTTCGATAATGAGGCCATCTCCAATTCTCCATTCCTCACACCATTTATATGGTTGTTGAGCACTCACGGCTTGCATTGTCTCTGTCTGTGCACCTTATTCAAGTGGCCGACCGCCCTTCCTCCCAGAAAAATTAACCTACAAAGATTGTGACCTCGTTCTTCTTGGTGTGTTTGGATTCAAAGCGAGATAAGTTATATACTCTTGCTTCGCAAGGATAGATGTTCGGTAAGGAAAAAAAGAAGTGCTAGTAGCTTAACATCATTAATGGAGGAGTATAAGCTACCAAAGTTATCAAGTGATTTTCTGTCACTTGAGCCTGAACCACATGCTGGCCCATCATTCCCATCGAGGCGTGTTGATAAAACACAAAGTCCAAGCAAGCAAAACAGAGATCAGAGTGACAAACTGCAGCATCAACAACACTGAAACGCAAGAAATTGGAAGGGAATAAGATAAACGGAGCCGCTGCTCTTTTGCCAGTGTTATTTACAATTGTGTAAAAAATATGTACAAAGCGTAATGCAATTCCATTTGTGCGTCCCAGTAAAAAGAACAATCTCGCTCTATTTTCACCTAGTATGCAACAGATGGTTGGAAGTACATGCACATAGGTGGATCAATCCTCATGATAGAGAGCACCGCAGAAGGGACACTCCAGATCCCGTCACCACAGATCAAACCAGAAGCAACCGCGCCTGCAAAGCCCTCAGACTCCTTGCGGTTCACCCTCTCCCAGACGAACAAGATGACCGTCCCGACGAACATGTCGATCGCAAAAAATGCTCCAATATAGAAGGGAATAGCTATGGCCATCGGGAGTGGGATGAATTTCGACACTGTGGCTGGAGTGACGTCCCTCAGGAGGTTGATTGCAATGGCTACACAAAAGAAGAAGGCGCAGATTGCTAGGCAGTGCTGGGGCAGCGCCGAGAATCCTTCCACGCCCAGGATTGACATCTCACGGAAGATGACTGCATATGGAGCTTTGAACATGCCATCAGGATCGCCAACGTCAAATGCCGTCCAGTAAAGCCAAAAAGTGAGTGGAGCAATTACACAGCCAAGGGCAGTCCCAATCAACTGTGACACAAACATGGACCTTGGTGAAGAGAGGGTCAGATAACCAGTCTTGAAGTCTTGCATGAGATCGGCGGCTGTGGATACGATGGACATCATAACACCGCAAGCTGCCAAGCCGGCAATCACACCCCACTCTGGCCAACCCAAGAGGCAAAAATAAAAAGGCCAATCTTTCCATACGTGGACGAAAGGCTCATATCCGTCAGGCCTGCGCCATAGGAGTTGCAGAAGGCGAGTAGGGGAGCAACAACATAGACTGAGAGGACAAGGTACCACTTGAGTTGTGGGAACAGCATTGGTACAGTCGCGGTTGATATTGCTGCAAGGCCCACATAGCCAGATCCTGCCAACCAGGGAGGGATACTGTCTTTTACAAATACCTCATTCAGATGTTTTTCCTCGGATGATAATTTAGAACTTCCATTATCTACAATAACAAAAGAGAAATGAGATGAGATGCATGATTAATGATATACTAACGGTAAACATCATATAAGAAGAACATTACCATCCTGAATCTGGGCAAGAGGAGTTCTTCCTTGCTTTGATCGTGCATTCATTATGTCCTTGATAGTAGTGTAAATGATCTTAATGAGATTATAGATACCATCACCGAGTATGACAGATACAGATATGAAAACCTGGAAGGTAGGGTGGAGACAACTTACTTTTTGTTAAACATAAATATGTAAAAGACTGGTCAGTATGTGAACAAATAACAGTAAGTATTAAACAAACTTGATGTGCCATCTATCTGTTCAACTAAGAAAGTAACAGGTTTTCGAACAATTCTAATCTTGAACTCACTTAGTTCTCATGTCCACTTAGGAAATAGTAAGAGTGTTAATAGTAATTACTCCATGTTTACTTCAGATATGGTTGCCTAATTTATTATGGAGAGGAAACTAGCAACATTGTTTATCAAGCATTTTAATTCATGATCTAGTCATAGATGTATTGAAAAAAGAACATAGGTGGATTGTCACTCTGCAGTATGAAACTGAAAGTTATTTGAAGTCCGGAACAAATAATATCGTCAATCACCATACCTTGTATCCATAGAGTCCCTTGAAATCGTTGCTTCCAAGGTCAGCTGGATACCAATTCCCAGCTTTAGTGGTTATATATGGCCAAAGAAATCCCCAAGATACAATGGCTCCAAGAAGTATAGAGCAGTTAACAATGTGTGGGCATATAAGACCACATCCAATATAGGTTGGACTGAAGTTAAAATAAAACCTACAAAATGGAACAGGTAAAACTTTTGTGAGCATAACATGGTCCATATACAAAATGAGTAGTTTCATATGACAATATAAGTTATAGCTGTCAGACGAGAGACATGGTCAAAGTAGGTTAAGGGGACAAGGAAGGCCAGTCAGCCCCCAAAATTAAAATGTACAAGTTGTGACTCATGAACATAGAAGGAATAATAAAAACTAATTGGAATAAAACGTACGTGTTCTCAAATGCTGCAAGCCCAAAGAAGGGAAATTATCGAAGCCACAAGAATCCCCAACACCACTGAAAAACCACTTAAACAAGTTCCAAATAAAACTAATGCTTAAATACTTCCCAAGACAGTTAACTTGTTTCCTGCAACCATAAAATAGAAATTAGTAGTGTGGTGACTCAAGAGACTTGGAAAACTGTTGTGCAGGATACTGCAAGTTTTAACAAGTATATGCTGCGTGACTACTGTACAAACAGGAAACTGGTTTTTCTACCTCCAGATCCACCTTGCTGCACTAATTGAACATTTTATTTGCATACTCCTTTCCCAAGAATGATAAGCTTATTAGATAGAGAGCATATAGCAGTATTCATACTCTCAATGCAATAGAACCAAAATAGATCAAGAAAACATAAAGACCAGGAGTTTCTATTTCAGCATACAGAGAAAAAATATGGTAACACATTCATGTCCGCACTAAAGTTCAGTCGACACTCGACACAGGCAACCATATCCCCTAAAGACTTGATAGATGAAAGACATATAGTGGGCTGAGGGCTCACTTGCAAGTTCACCAGAATATTGTTGCAATTATCGATGTTCTATACAAAGAAAACACGCCATTGGTCTAACTTAACTAAATAATTAATTTTGGATTTGTTTACATCATAGTGCCATACAAATGACCAAGAAGAAAACGATGCAGAATGAACTATGAGTATAAATTGAGGAAACACTCTGATCTGTTTCTTACTCCGCAACCTCAGCTCCAGTAGTAGTGTGGAAGCTATTTATCAACATGGCGGTAGCAGTTCCACTAGGAAAGGTCAACTTGTAATCAATTACCATCACCTAAACAAACACCAAAACATACGTTAGTTTACTAGATTCATATTAGTCATGTCCAATTTATTCCACCATGTAATCAGATAAACATAAAAGATGCACGGTTGCAAGATAAGAATGTGTACCTTGCGCAGCGCAACAAGACTAAATAGACCAAGGAAGCTAACAACAAACATGAAGCCGATCATCCAAGTCAGCGAAGGATTCTTAACATCCACCGCCCTGTTACCAGGATAATCAGTCCCAATAAGCTCATAAGTTTTCTGATCCATTGCAAGCAAATACGATCCGAAGCCACCTGTATGAACAGAAATCTTATCATCATCAACCCTGCCACTCCCAATGCACACCAAAATAAGATATCTAGGATGCAAATATTCAGTGCATCAAGATCATATGTTCAGCTAGTACCCAAAATTCTGAAATAAAATCCGATCTGTCTGAAACCGAGACGTACCGCTGACGGCGAGGCCGTAGCAGGCGACGACGCAGGTCTGGATGACGGTGTTCTCCTGCTTGGTGAAGGGCTCAGAAACGATCCCGAACCTGGCGAGCGCCGACGTCCAGGTCCGCACGAGGAAGTAGCCGAGCAGCCCCGCGGCGACGTTGAGCGAGGGGACGATCCCCACCGTGAGGTGGAGCTTGTGCGTGATGAGGCAGAAGAGCACCCCCAGGATGGCGCTCACCACTATCCCCCGCACCGTCAGCTGCTCCCTCCACGGCGGCACCGCCTCATCCACCGGGGCGATGCCACTGCCGACGGTGAGGAGAGGGCCGGTAAGCTCCTCGGGGTCCGCCTCTGAGCCCATCTTCCCGCGGACCTAGTACACCTACTTCCCCGGAGTGGTGGATGAAGGGGAAGTCGACTGAGCGGCGGAGGGGTGGATAGGAGGGATTTGGAGCGGCACTGGGAGGTGGGAAGAGGGAAGAAAACAGACGGTCAAAAAAAAAAGAGAGCACCTCGCCGCCGCCGTCGCCGTCCGCGGCCAATGGTCTCCAGACGGCGGCGTGGTTCTTTCGGGTGGCGGCTGGTTGAGTACGTGGGCCTCTCGAATCGCGCGAGAGAAGTAGGAGTATAAGTTTAAGCCCACACGTGGTGATTTTAGTATCGCACTTTCGAGTTTAAAAAAAATAAATCGCCGACATTGATTATATTGTTTTTTTGCATCCACAAATTTTTATCCAAAAATTTGATGATATATGGCCTGTACAAATAAAGAAAATGATATGTGAACAGTACATGATACTATTCACTTATATCATTTCTTTTTTGCACATGTCACATATGATTGTATTTTGGAACAAAATATTACAGATACAAAAGATAGAACATAACCAATGTTCATGGTTTCATTTCAATGAAAACTCGGGTATACGACATACCAAATCCTATGAGAGTATTATCACTGGCGGAGCTTAACGGGGGCGAAAAGGGCAGTCGCCCCCCCAACGAAAAGCAGAAAAAATTAGTACCCTGTTGTATGCTCCATAGTCCAGCCCATAAGGCCCGTCAGTTATTTTGTTTTTCTGGCTGGAGCGTCGTGTACGAGCAGCGAGAACACGTTTCTCTGTGTATCTCATGTCTCGTTTATCTGTATCTCATGAATTTGGGCGGCGACTGAGCATGGGGATGGGCGGTCAGCCGGAGTATTGTATCCATCTGCCTCCTCTTGGCCTTCAGGCGTCAGCAGCAGGCAGTAGATTGCGAGTCCCTGCTCGCAGCTGCCTGTCCTCCATCCACCAGAGTTCCGGCCGTCCGACAAGCTATCTCCATATCTCCCAGCCTCACTCTTGGTAATTTTCCCCTTTACTACCGTAATCCCAATTCAGTTCTTACTTTCTAGCTCCGACTTTTGCATATTAGAATTGGAGAAAATTCTAGCTAGGTCATAGAGTTTGCACCAAGTTGAATCTTATAGATTGTTTCTCCACCGTGTAGGTAGGGAGTGCCGATGGTCAAGGGCAAAACCAGTGATTCATTTTTTCAGAAAAATAGAGCTGAATGTGAATTGGCAGTCCCTGGACCAGGAAATGAAGAACCCACTGTCCATGTATTTTGTGGACAAGATCATCTAATTATATAAGTTTGTGAAATTACGACAAATTCAATCTTGTCGTTGTCGTCGTGCCAAATAAATTTACATGTCATTTTGTAACTTCGCCCCTCCAAAGATTTTGTTGAAGCTCCGCCACTGAGTATTATCCCACTATTTTTGATAATTATGGAAAAAAAGGGTGTTCAAAGACATAAAATTCAATGTCGTTGCCTCACGAAACCATCTCCAGGTCCTAGTCTTTGGAGTTTTGGTGCACTGGAATACAGTACAGAGCATGGCGTTATATATTTGGCATCTTACATTGAAATACAGCGAAGCATAAGTATACTTAGACAGATTGGTTTACAAAACTTGGATATCAAAAAGCCTTTTCCCACTTAAGATCAGCAAAGTGGATCAGAAGAACATATAGTACATTACTAGTTCATGTACAAGAAAATCACAGAAATAACTAGTTCATCTACTCTGGTTATGTACTTACGTCCGAGGTAAATCATTTTTTCACACTTGAAAGTATGCAAAGGTACATATATATTGCAGACAAATGAAGGTTCGAATTTCAACATTATATTTTCCACTCCTTTCACCATTATATATGTGGTCACACTTGTCTGTTTTGCCAAATGCCACTGGGTTGAAAATGGGGAGAATTGATCAACTAGAAGAACCATACATATCGATAGTAGAACAAAAGTACACATCCTACTATCCTAGATGGTCAACGCTATGAAGCTTTAGCGTCAATGTTTGTCCCCTGAGCTAAAGCACGGCGTCAGGCGTCGCTACAAATGTTGACGAAACCGCATCAAGCTGCCGCTGGTTCGGAAGATTTGGAGGCATTGCCCTCGTGCTTCAACGTTGTAGAGAGAGAATCCCAATTTTTTGTTAACCCTAGCTCAGCTTCTCACGGTGGTACAGGAAACGAAAGGTAGAGAGATGGACTGGGTCAGGGGAGATCGATTCGCTCGATTAAGAGGCATTGCGAGGTCTGTTTTGCAAAATGTACCAGCAGTCCTGCGGGAGATGGATCCGGTCCCTCTATTTTTAATCCAACAATCCATGTTGGTCGGGTGCATCTGGTACACCAGTTGGGCTGGTTCGCCGCGCCGCCTGCCTCACGTTCTTGCATGTGATGGTCAGCGAGATGAACGTATCTGGGTACGGCGCAGTATTATCGGTTTGATTTGATAGCTTAATTAGGTTTAGGTGAACTGCAGTGCACGATGTGATTGGCTGGTAGGCTGTTCTTGGTGTTATGCAGGTGAATTGTCCAACATGCAATGTACGATGGCATGCAGGGCGTGCATATTCCATATCAAAATTCTGTGGATGGAGTGAAGTTATTCTCCCTTACAAAAATCTAGGAATTTAGGTTATTACCTTGAGGATAGTAATAACAACCCCTTTCTATTAAAGTAAACTAAATTCTCTACCCTATTTATATGATATGGACAGTACACTAAACAATTGCATGATTTTTTAGGTAAACCATCTTATTAGCATTGATTCGAAGTGGATTTGTCGCCTCCAGCAATCTTCCAATTCTAGCATCTTACATTAGAAAATAATGACTCCCCTGTTTGACCAATCCATGTGCAGATAACACTTTCAGAGACAAAATTTGCTGGGAGCCAAATCTTAATGTTTTTAAATAAAATCGCTATAATTTCTTAACTGAAACATAATGGAGAATGTGAACCTATAATTCTATGGTAAACTGGGCTGCATATCAGTAAGGCAGTAATCACATGTCTCCAAACAATATAAATCCTTATTTGGAATATCTCATCTTGGATCTATCAGGAATAACTAGTTTACAAACATGAGATGGAGATAGTACATATTAACAAAATTCCTCTGCTAGAAAGATCAACCTGAATGTATTGGTTGTGTGCTAGAAGAGGCAGAGGAGGGCGAGCAGCCGCTCCGGCGTTCTCCATGACGATTCTGGGATGGTCTGCTCTTCCCTCCTGTCGCCAGCCTTTTCCTCTCCCTTGCATCTCCATCCCATCTCCTAGAAGAGGCAGAAGGAGCACCGCCCGTGCTTCTTCTTGTCTGTGCCGTCCACTCTGCGGGCCGCCTCCCCACACCAGGGCTGCCCCTCGTCCTTCCTCCTCCCGCAGCTCGAGGGAGGGAGGCGGAAGGCCTCCACCACCGGCGGTGCCCTCCCTGGAAGCCGACCAGAGCAGCACGAGGAGAAGCAGCGCGAGGGTCCAGCAAAGGTGGGGCGAGTTCCTCCGGTGAGCTGGATCCGTAGCCACCGGAAGAAAGAAGAGGTTGGGAGAGGGAGGTGATGGAGCGGAGGCGCAGGTGGGGCTCGGTGGCGGTTCGGAATTAACTTGCTCGCATGTGGTGGAAGGCGGAGGGGCTCCTTGAGGCCGTGATCCATTGCGGCGGCGCCAGTGGGGTCGAGTGGAGGAGGGCGGCGGCGGCGGCGGTGGGGACGAGTGGAGGAGGGCGGCGGCGGCACCGCTGTTTAGCACAAGATCCATGGTGGCAGCGTCGAGTGGAGGAGGGCGGCGGCATCGGAGCAGCGGCGCCGAGAGAGAGGAAGAGGAAGAGGAAAAAAGAGTGAAAGGACACGGATGTCGCCTAGAGGGGGGTGAATAGGCGATTAAAATTCTTTGCAGTTTAGGCTTGAATAAATGCGGAATAAAACTAGCTTTTAATTTATCAAGCATGAAACCTAAACAAGCTAGGTTAACCTATGTGCACCAACAACTTATGCTAAACAAGATAAGCAAACATGTGATAGCAAGATATATTACTTCAAGCTCGATGGCTATCACAAAGTAAATAGCATAAGTAAGGAGCTCGGGTATAGAAATACCGAGGCACTTGGAGACGATGATTTATCCCGAAGTTCACTTCCCAATGGAAGCTACGTCTCCGTTGGAGCGGTGCGGAGTCACAAAGTGATCCCCGAATAGCCGTCAAATGGCACACCGTAATCTCCTTCGTGCCTCTACCAATGTAGAGTGCCACGAGCCACTATGGGACACTTGAGGGTGGTCACCGAACCCGTACAAGGATGAGGCACACTCCACAACTTAATTGGAGGCTCTCACCGGAATCCCGCGGCTCCCAAAGCCACAAGACTCACAAGGTTGGGGCACGTCTCCACAACTTAATTGGAGGCTCCCAACAATCCCGCGAGCCACCAAAACTCTGAGATCAACAAGGACCGTCTAGGACACTCCAAGTACCCAAGAGGACAAGGTCTAGGGCACCCCAAGTACCCAAGAGTAACAAGCTTCTCAACTTCGATTTCCACGTATCACCGTGGAGAACTCAAACCGATGCAACCGATGCAATGGGCAAGAACACAAGAAGTGCTCAAAATCCTTCACTCTCAAATCCCACCAAATCAACTAATGCTATTGGGGGGAGAAGAGAGGAAGAACAAAGAGGAACACCAAATTCCCCCAAGATCTAGATCCAAAATCTTCCCCTCACTTAGAGGAGAGATTGATTGGTGGAATGGTAGATCTAGATCTCCTCTCTCTTTTCCCACTAAATGGAGGCAAAAATCATGGAGGGATAGAGAGTTAGCAAAGCTCAAGAAGGTCAACAATGGGGAAGAACACGAGCTGCAAGAGTTGGTCCCTTTGGGGAAGAAGGGGGGCCTTTTATAGGTCCCCACGAAAAAGAGTCGTTGCAGTCCAGAAAACATAGGATTATCCGATTCAAGTTGGACAGGATAATCCGATTGTATAGGATTATCCGATTCAAGTTAGACAGGATAATCCGACTGTATAGGATTATCCGATTCAAGTTAGATAGGATAATCCGACTGTATAGGATTATCCGATTCCAGTTAGATAGGATAATCCGATAAACTCCAGTGCGCAACCAAACAAGTCCTTAGCCGTTTTCACGTCCAGCAAATATCCGGGTCGGATATTCCGATCCAAGTTTGGGTCGGAATATCCGATTGACTGAAAACTGACAGAAACAGCAAAACGAAACCCGCAATATCTTTTTCATCCGAACTCCGATTTCGATGATCTTGGGCTCATTGGAATCGCAACGAAGAGGTCTCCAAGATTATGCAGAGAAACATCATAGTCCATCATGTGAGGAGGAAACCACAAGAAGAGAGTTTGACCTCTCTTATAAAAGACGAACCGGTAAAACCTCCAACATAAAAAACACAACAAGATATTCATATGAAATCCGTTTTTGATGAACTAGAGCTTAGTATAGGGATGAACACAAGCTCTAAGTTCTCACATAGATAAAAGCCAAATAAGAACCAAGAAAGATGATGAAGGCAAGTATGCAAAGGTTTGAGCTCTCTCCAACTGATACGCTAAAGCTCAATCGAGAGCCCCTCTTGATAGTACGGTGTCTATCCAATAACCCGGTCTCCCGACTAACATGAGACCGGTAAAATAGAAACCCTAACAAGATCATACCTTTGCCTTGCGCATTCCACTTGACTAGATGATGGCGATCTTGATCTTCTCAAGTGGATCACCTTTCCTGATTGCGCTTCGCTTGGTGAAGGTCCACATATTTCTCCCCCGTACTCCACTATGGGAGAGCCTCTCATCGGCACATCTTCACTTGACCATTATCTCCAAATGGGTGGCAAGCTTCAAACATATAATATCTTCGAGATACTTCTCTTGAACTTGCACAACTCAAACTTGATGACGATCACCACTTGACGTCATCCTTCATGGGCTATATGAAATCTTCATTTGATGCAAGCTCATGGAAAGATACCTAACCACACATAGAAATGCTACACACATATCATGGGTTAGTTTACAAAGCTATATGGACAATTGCTAACCATACCAAGAGATACATGATCCCACTTGGTACATCTTGTAGCTTTGTGTGTCAATCAATATCTTGATCAACCTTGTATCTTTTCTTCTCTTTTCAATAGATGATGTCTTGAAGATAACCATGAATGATCACCTAATCCTTTTCTTCAAGACATACTTGCAATATGCTCAACTCGCATATGACCAATCATCGGATAACTACTCGAATAACAACTTGGTCATCACATACTCTTCTTCTTGATCATATCAAATATATCCATACAACTCGATGATCTTGATGCCAAATACTCCATTATATCAATATATTCATGGCATCAACCTTGAATCCAACATATGGAGTTCAAGCATGGTCTATGGACAAACACTACAAGTACAACTCAATGCAACCATTAGTCCATTGGGATTGTCATTAATTACCAAAATCACACATGGGGGTGCCATGCCCTTTCAAAGAGAGAGGAGAAGACACGGGGCTGAGTCTGGGGTGCCTCCTGGACTGCGGGTTGATTTCGCAGTTTTTGAGGGGCTAAAATGAAAAAATCCTGAACGGACCCACAAACCAGTGAGACAAAGTGGCGTGGATGGCCTGAGAGCTCTCCTAGGCCATATAAGAAGACTACCCATATTGGCAGTAAAATGTTCCCTCCGTTTCTAAATATAAGATTTTCTATCTTTTTTTGGTTTGTCCAGATTCATTCCTAAATGAGTAAATCAATACACTAAAACATGTCTATATACGTACGAATTAGGACAAAATCAGAAATGCTAGGAAGTCTTATATTTTGAAACGGAGGGAGTACATAATAACATGCATGACATTAGGCAAAAAAATGATGTGACAAGTCATTAATGAGAAGAGAATAGGTTGGAGTAATATAGATAGTTACCGTAATATCACATATCCAATATAATGTGAGTCTACAACCTAATAAATAAAGACTTCTGTGACACCATAAATAAGTTACTACTATCCACTATAAAGGTAGTAACATAGATTAGTAACATGTGCAATTTCCTACACTATGTTACTCCCCACTATGAGCAGTCGAGAAGTAAGGAGGCTCCATATCCGTGTACAGCCCACCGAAAGAGTTCATACGCACTTATTCGATTTTTGGATATTTGCGCCACAAGCCTCTCCTAACTTTACATGCTCGTGTAGTCCATCAGAGTCGGATAAGCCTAGGGTTAGGAGGTGTCAGAATTTGAACTTTCTCTTCAACATCACATTCAACTTAGGCGCATAAGGGCGAACGCTTGCATTGATCTATGCTAGCCTGGAGTCTGAGTCGGTCTACCAGAGCTTCGTGTTGCAGTTGTGATGCGGCTAGGGAGCTTGGTATGTCTCTTCCTCACCATTCATGGCAACGGTTGGTGCAAAGTGAGTCCTTGTCATTGGTAGTTGTGAGTTGTGTTGTATGTCGGGTGGTGTTGCGTTTGTATCGTGCGATTAGCCTTGGTTGGCGTTGTATCGCACGTCTTGGCCTTCCCCTTCTATGAAATACTAGATTCGAACGGCGCGGCTCGCCGCGCAGCGCTTGTTGCTTCGCTGAATTTTTTGCCCGTGGTTTTCACCTTTTATACAGATAATTTAAATAATATTTATATCTATATGAATTTGATCACAAGTATATAGATTTTAAAGCGTATTTTCCAGATCGTATGAAATCAGTAATCATAACATCATACAATAAAACACTTGGGAAGTAATATGGAAACACTCGAGAAGTAATATAGACATTCGGTGACGGAGACTTGGATGGTAGAACCAAAATATCACCGAGCAGGACATTCTGTAGATGTCACATAAACTTGCAAGATCCTCAATTAGCTCAGTATCAGCCTACAGGGAACAAACATGTTCATAATTGTCAATTGTAATCAATTGACTAAATGGAATGATAAACACATGCTTAAATTGGCGTGATAGCTGGCAGTACTAATATAGCATTGGCATTATAGGTTCAGAGGAGCATATTCCAAAGAAACAACCATCACAACATACAAACATGACTTAAGAAACTCACAAGTCAAGCAGAGATATGGACTAACGAATTAAAGCAGTGCTAAAGCACACAAGGGCAGTAATTCAGAGGTCCAAAAGACACGGATTCACATTGTACAACATTATGTAACTGCATTTCTTCCCCAGAGTCTTTGCAAAACGAATACAAAGGCATACCTTAGTACTAATTAGAATGCATGAGTAGAACACAGAGAGGCGTCTCAAGAAATATATTTTTATTAAACTGAATCCTTTTCTCTACAATTTTACTATCTTGGAACATATATCATTTCCTTGTTTCAAATGCACAGATAGAGAATTTCAATCAATAATTCATGTACATTCTCATTTTTAAAATGTGACATAGTAGGGACCTACAGTTTGTCAATTGTATCAAAGAATCTTATGGCTGAACCTTATAAACCAGGCTTTATATGCTTATAAATGTATTCAATTGAGGCCAAAGAAGGTTCGCACGCATGCATGTAGTTTTAGCTCACTGAACATGCCAAATGTGCAAGATAGTAACCTGATCACACATTCAATTGAGGCCAAAGGCTATTCAAGGTTGATGCATTTAAGATAGATACCTGATCACACATTCAATTGAGGCCAAAGGCTATTGAAGGTTGATCCATTTAAGATTTACTGGCTGCTACCTACATGGCCACTTCAAATAAACCATTGAGGTCAAACAAACATGTACAACCCAAACAAACATGTACAACCCAAACTAATGCAAATAACATTTGACTCTCGAGAAATAAAGAAAAAGTTGAGGTTTAACGTGTCCATGTCAGCCAAATGAAAAGACCAAATTTTCCTAAAATATGTCTGGTTCTGGAGTTGAATACCTTTCAAAGACAATAAATTATATCATTATATGGGAAAAATGTCCGAATGAGATTCAAGATTTCAGCATGATGAACAAAATGGAAAGAACACAAGAGCGAAACAAATATGCATCCCTAAATTCTCAGTAGGAAGATGAAGAAAAGAAATGTCCTTGAAACCCTGAGTGACTAAAACCGAGTAGGAATGCAAGCCTTTCATGGATGTAATAAACTTGGTTGCAGCAAAGATGCAAATAAAATGTGCGGAGTGGTGGTCTCACCTTGCTGTCATAGCTTGTAAGTTATAGCTTGCTTGAGAATGCAGTAATTGTTGGGCCTTCTCTTCCTTCTCCATCAACACTCCCTTTTTGCATTCTGCTTCGCGGCAGAGTCGGCTCGAAATTGACCAAGGCTACTTGCTGAATCACAATAAAATTTATCCGATTAACAAATTACAGAAATATGGTAGTACCCTGTCCACCATAATGTGGACGAATAAGCACATTGTTATCTTTGGAGTAGGCTATATGAATGATTTTCTGTCTAACCTAAAGATAACCTAAAGAATGGCCTATGATCACCAAGCGAAACATCGGGTAGGTACAGTACAAACTTTGGAACATCACAATTTAAGAAAGGAGGCAAGAAACGAAAGTCAGAACTGAAAATACGCAATATGGAGGCAAGAAATATGATTTCAGGAGAAGCACTTAAAATTCAATATCTTTTCGAAAGTACGCAATTGCGTACTCGAATTTTATAGAAGGCAGCAGAAAATATACAAGAATCTAATCCAAACTGCGGACAGAGAGGATCAGAGAACACACCCACAACTCACACATGGCGATTACTCGCTAAAACTAGTGTTAACATCCTCTCCTACTCCTAAGTGACCAGGACTCGCCGTTCCTCTCCTTGCCATCATCCATAACCGTAGTTCATCAAGGATCCTTGCTGCTAGCTGCACAGCCGAGAATTGCCTCCTTGCATCGCCAAACACCCAAGCATTTCGGTGCTTCCAGAGGGACCATCCGATCAGGCATATCACTGTGTCCAAGTTTCTCTTCTCCTTATTAGGCAGGTTGCTTCTAGCCGATCGCCACCACACTTGTAAGATGCTATCCTCATTTGGTATGCCCACCTGAACCCCCAGGTCCCTAAAACAAGTATGCCACACTTGTCTCGCATAAGGGCATTGCATAAGGATGTGCTCCACAGTTTCTTCGCTCTGAAGGCAGACAGCACATGGATCGACCTGATCCTGGAGACCATGGCGCATCCTTCGATCGACGTCCACACTCGATGCTTCGCTGCTAGCCACATGAACATCTTCGCCTTCATTGTCGCCTTGCTCTGCCAAATGGGTTCTGCCAAGCCAAACCTGATGCGTCCGTGGCACAACATTTCATATGTCGATTTCGCGGTGTACACACCCGAGCCAGACCATTTCCAGCTGAATTCATCCGCCACGTTCTCATGCAGTTGCATGGACTCAACAGCTCGCCATAGCTCCATCCATTGCGTCCCAGCCAGTGGTGTGAGTGGTTCAGCAATGTCGTTCATCCATCTGTTGTCTGTCATCGCCTCCTTGACTGTCCTCGAATTTCTGCATCTTGTGCTTACCAAGTCGTGTACTAGCGGTGCAATATCCCAAGCTGATCTCCCCTTGATCCATCTATCGAGCCAAAATAGGACAGCTCCTCCATCACCCACCTTAATACTGACCAAGTTGTCAAACACCTCCTTTGCCTCCTTGTCTTTCAGCATAGCTAGCCCACTCCAGGACCTCGAGCTATCTGTCCTACACAGCCACTGCCATCTGACCCGAAGCGCCAGGCCCTGCATTTTAAGGTCCTTGATGCCCAAACCGCCAAATTCATAAGGCTTGCTCACATTTTTCCAAGACACTAGACACTTGCCACCTGAAACATCTTCCTTTCCTAAAATTCAATATCAATATGACAGCCAAGGACTTACTATTATTCAGTAACTTGATTTCATTACCAGAGAATTATTTATATCTATTGGTTCCATATGTCCTAGCAGTTTTGAAGTAACTAATGAGATATCTTCCAGCAAATGTTTTTTGTAGCTAGCATGATCACCAGCGGCATCGTAGACACCTAACAAGTGCGATGAATTACAAACACAAATGGCTATTGTAAAATTTGAAGGACAACTCCATAGTGAGGCCTCAAAGGGAATCAGTTTGTTAAGAAGAGCAAACTGACCTCACACATTCGGAAATATGAACTGGGCTAGTAAATGATTCCTCACCTGAATCCAAGATCGACAAACATATAATCCAACATTAAGAATGTAATCTGAGAAAATACTTTATTTTCTCCCTCCAAAATATACCTGAAACAAAATAGTCAGAGGTTAACTATTGCGCAAAATAACTTATGGTTCTATTACGGATGCACTCTTTCAAGATATCTTTCATCCAGTTTATTTAGGATATTGTTATTCAAAATTTTAACCAAACATTCTACCAAATACTTCAGAAGACAGAAGATGCATATGAAAAAAAGGCTAGGTAACACACCCTGGTATCATCTGATATATGTTGCACACCATCTGTATCCAATAGAACAATATCACACCTCAGCAATGGCAAAATAGAGAGCTGACCACTTAATCATATAACACCCTGAAAGTGAAAAAATATGTTATGAGTAAGAAATAAAGGGCTAAAAAATAGAGGAGAGCTCTCGTTACGCAGCTTTGGAAAATCAAAATGGTAAGAGGCTCTTCCACCTGAAGGAATATGTTGGTGATCCACTCATCCTCAGTCCCAAAATGCATGAACACTGACCTGAAATAATCTGAGCTGGACCACCTGCAGCATGGACAAAATATTGAAGGATTTAAGCATTTAACATGGGAATAGAAAGCAGACCCAGCCACACCGTGCTCAACTATATCACAGTACGTAATCAACATCGATGGAGCCTAATTTGATTGCAACTTCTATCCAGCTAGCAGTCATAAAAAAGTAATCCGAAGAGCAGCAAGGGAAGCGCCACTTACAACACGTCGGATAACCACAAAAATCTCATAAGCCAATGCTGGTGATTGCTACTACCACCATACAGATGTCCCTCTGTCCAAACAAAAGCATTCAAATCAGTAATTAGAAAAGGCATAACTACAGTTGCGTGGACAACAAAATTTGATGCAAAGTCTGCAGTTTTAATTGTTAAAGTGATTAATTCACCACACCAAACAAATAAACAGCTAGAAGAAAAGACTACCAACAAAGCATGATTCAAACTGTTCAAACTCTAGAAGAACATCATGTCTTGTATTAGCAGGTAAGAAACTTCAGATTTTATTCAAACGGATGTAAAAATTAAAGATGTCCCGGAGAGTCACTTTGCTGCTGCATGATGTCAAGAAATAACTATAGACTGGGGTGCTCACCTTGTCGTTTCTTGGTGAGGCAGTAGCAAGATTGGAAGAGGCAGTAGCTAGCTTGGAGGAGGCACGACATGCGGATCACGGTGCTGCAAAACCATAGACCTAGTCAGCAAATAATGAATCATTGAAAACGTAAATCAATCGTAAGTAAGAAATAGATAGCACTTGCATCAATCGGCCTAAATTGCTTACATGAAGTAAAAAAAGTATACTAAACTGGGATGAGGCTTTTCGTACAGAAAAAAATAAGTATCTTAACTGACATACAGACTTGGGCACTATAGCCAACAACACTCTCGCTGCCTCTTACTCAACAAATTTCAGAATTCAAAAATATAAGACTGAGTGGCAAGCAAGGAGGTGAACTGCATATCAGACTAATGTGTAGGCTACTTCCTGATATTCCATCATAGAAAAGGTCAAAGGATGGGTCATGCCAGCCACATATAGTCTGAAGGTTAAAAGAAGCTAAACAAAAGTACCAGATGCAGTTCAAGTAGCGGTTCTCAGATCATACTTTCCTAAATATAACAAAATAACAAATAATTACATGCATTAAAGAAAAGAGCATACCAGACTGCATATTCACCACCAATACACCAATGGAAGGTTACATTTCGTCATATCTCTACCATAAGCATAGAGAAAACTGAGAATCCGAGCATTTGTAGAACTGATCAGGAAGTACTATCTGCACAATATCCACATAAACATCATTAGATTTCTCAACACATACAAAACCTGGAAGTATAAAAAAGATGAAAAAAAATTAAGCTGCAAACAAAGCGAGCTGAAACAAATATGACATGGGTACATATGATTCAACAGCTACACAAACTAAGAAGGAATACATAGCTGACTGGACCACACAGCCTATTGATGTAACTATGGCGTCGCAATGAAACATACTTTTAGTTTTAGCTGACTGGCTCTGTTAAAAGACGTGCATAAATCAGTACATAGAATAAGTCATGCCTGAACTGAACTGACAACAATTTATACATCAACAGGATCAGTGCATTCGAAATCTGGAACATGAAATAAACTGAATTTCGTCTGTTTAATGTAATGCTGGACGGACACAGCATAAGTACTATTGTAAATTGGGCAAACTTCAGTATTTCTATAAAACAATAAGGCTTGGTTATTTGTCCTCCGATGAAACAATAAATATAATAAGTAGAAATATTTTACTACAGTTAAACATGAGACTGGATATGACTAACTGTAACTGAAGCTCAGTTATTTCATACGTCTACAAATGAATGACATGAGAACACCTTTTTTTCTTTAGTGTCTTGTTGTTTGCATTAGACTGATGATATGCGAGCAGATATGCAATAACCACAAGACGGCTTCAGTAATATATGCATCACAGAATAATCGATATGCAAGGTTTACTTGCTGCCACAAAATCAGAACTACAAATAAGCACAGTGCTCAAAAGATTTGCAAATAAGCATACATGTACAGGGGAGAAATAATCTTCTCAATACATATTTCAGTATGCACACCACTTTGGTTTTGATATCACACCACCACCACGCCATAATACTTTCTGACCTGGGCAATATCAAATAGGACTCAGACAGAGACAACATAAATAAAAATAAGGGTTGCAGATACAAATCGAAACTACATGGTTGTCTCAGTTCAAGTATGTACACCAAACTGATAAAAAGGAAGAGGAAGAATAATGTTTACCAGGTCTTCACCATATTGTGTAGGCCTGAAAATTAATATCATCCACTGTCAAAAACACATACAAATCAAGCTGTCATCTCTCTGATGGGGATTCAGTTCTATTAGATTCACATGACAAGAAATAAACAGAACATGTCAAATAGACGGGGGAAATTAAGCTGCATCTTGACAGCCTCACTTGTGAAGGTCAAAGATTATTTTAAAGAAAAGGTCAAAGATGTTTTACCCGATTCCATGGTTGGGGTGATGAAGATTTCTTGCTGCAGCCTTAGCCCTGAAGAAATAGAGCAATATTTGCATACCAAAATGTCAGATCTGAGCTGCATAAAGGGGAAAATAATGGGTGCCTCATATCAAATCAAGACGAAGTTGTACACATTATTATTTTAATCTATTTGAATACACAAAATCAGGACAGCAACATAACTAAGAATTAGCGCACTTTCTTGTTTTGGCAAGCAAGAAAAAGAGCTCCAACCTTTCCTAGTACTTCCTCTATGAAATCTCAAACATGGAGATGGTTTAAAACAAAACACCCAAGCATTGATTCACTGAGCTAACTGAACACCGATTGCATATTTTATCCTAAAATTATTCAGATGCAGAGAGCAATAATAGACATACAAAACAAATGGTAAGACACACCGTGGAAATTAGGCTAGCCACAGAAACAACCGAGTGAACTACATAATTTTTTCCTGGTCTGCGAGGTGTAAGACGCAGCATGGAAGCCCAATCTAGTGAGGAGCTGAAGAAAAATATGATACAACAAATGAAGGAGCTCATAGCCTCATACAATACATGAAGCAAAACGAACCAGCAGGCTTTCAACGTACCATGTTAGTGTAACTAACAAAAAGTATTCTCCTGTGTAAACATCAGGCAATGCACATTTTAAACCTCACACGATGTACCCAGGCTAGAGGCATGTGGAAGTGATCTCCTATATCAGATCAAGATGAAGTTGTACACGTCATTTTTTTAATTTTTTGGGTTGCTTACCACGTATATCACGTGGTGTACACGTCATTTTTTAATCTGTTTGAATACACGAAATCAGGACAACAACAACACTAAGAATTAGCCCACCGTCTTGTTTTGGCAAGCAAGGGAAAGAGCTCCGACCTTCCCTAGTACTTCCTCTAAACTCTCAGACATGGAGATGGTTAACAAACAAAATATCCAAGCATTCATTCACTAAGCTAACTAAACACCGATTGCATAATTGATCATAAAATTAATCAAATGCAGAGAGCAATAACAGACATACAAACAAAATTGTAAGACACGCCGTGGAAATTAGGCTAGTCACACAAACAGCCAAATGAATTACATAATTTTGTCCTGATTTCAATTTAATTGCAAGTAGTACAACAGAAACACAAACAGATAAATTCTTGAAAACCTATGAAAGTGAAAATTTTAAAAGAAAATCTAGCCTCCACGGTATATAAACATATTTCTAGCCTCCTCAAAGATAAACCACATAGAAACATAAATAAATTAGTTTCCATCGCCCAAAATAAACGTTGAATTTTGGTGAGGAGAAGGGAGATACCCATGACCTGGGGATGAAGCTAAAAAAATATGAGCTCGTACCTGGCATCTTCTCCTCTTCTCAGTCCATTATTCATCACCACATCAGCGGCACTCCATCCATAAAGCTGCAAGAAAACCCACTCCTCACCATATCGGTTAGCATCCTCTCAGATTTGTCTTTTCTCATCAAAACTGCAAGAAAAACATAGTGCATTAAGTTTGAAATAATAGCCCAAATCAGCCCTCAAATAATAGCCCACAGAAAAGAAGAAATAACAGAATAGGAAAAGAGAAAACATGGGAAGATCCTCACCTAAGTCAAATGCTCCACATCGATCGATGCAAGCCATCCTGGCTGCCGGTGGCCGGGGCAGGCGGATGAGATGCTGGCCGTTGTAACAATTAAATGCACAAGGGAATGGATCTGGATCGGGACCACTTCTTCAGTTCTTGTCATGTAAAAAATCAACAGGAACCTGATTCCATCGAACGGTGAAGAAAAAAACGGATTGAGCAAAAAGAATCAAATCCAGATCGAAAAAGGAAACGCGGACGGCCTCGTGCGTACCTTCGCCTTAGCTTTTCCTCTTCCTCTCCGACGCCATTTCCTGCACGGCTGCGTCTTCTTCCCGCCCGCGCAATATAAAACTGCAGCTCCAGCAGCTGCTCCCCAAGAAGAGCCCCCACAAGCCGCTCCTCCAGGCGAGGAGGAGGAAGGACGCGGGAGCGAGGTGGCGTGATTGGAGGAGAAGAGACGCGAGGGGATTGGGGGAGAGACGACGCGGGCGATTGGCGTGGCTGCGGCTAGGGTTTTCCCACTGGTGGACGCGGGTTATATACCACCAGCGCGAAAAGACGATTTTGCCCAGAGCGGCTCCGTCGGAATAACGGGCACTGCCACCGCGCCCGTAGAGACACCGAATTCTCCAGCCACCAAGTCGATGACAGGTGGGACCGGGCACAGTAAAAAAAAAACTGCGCGATCGGACGGCTGAGATCGACCGTAAATCCTTATCTACGGTCCACATTGCCTGAGCAACGGTGAACGCCCTAGCACCCCCATGATTATACTCTTTAGATGATACACCTGCCTTGGTTGTCCTTGAAAAAATCACATTGAACTCATTATCACACGAACATCAGTAGAACAAAAAATGGGACAAAGCCGCAAACAACTTTGTCGTTGTTCCACTTAATTAGAGAATATAAGTTGATTTGAAGATTTGATTTCTAGCAGCTGATAATGATGTGTCATTAATGAATTTAAGAAAAATACTAATAAAAGAAATTTAATTAGGTTTGTAATGTAGTAGAACCTGGGTAGGTTGATCCATGTGTTTAAATTATATTCACTTGGGGCGTTTTGGGTAGCCCATGGTGACCCCAACCAGGCCCTAGGGACACAAATTCGGCCATTTGGTTCCCTGGCCTGGCTCGCGTTCATGCACGACACAAACCTTAAATCAGCCTAGGGTCAGACCTGATAGGAAGGGCTGAATCGGCCATTTCCACTGAGCCACCCTCAATGGCGATATTTCTGGTGCCGGGAGGGGAAAGTGGAGCCGAGTTTGTCCGACCTCGAAGATGGCGCAAGCTCGCGCGTGCGGAGGCGAAAAAACGGCGGGACAAATTTTGGTCACCGCCCATCAGTTTCGCTCGCCTATTTCACCCCTTCCGCCTCACCGTCGGAACTCCCGCCACCATTTTCCCCATTCGAGCTCTCCCCCTTGCATTTTTTTTCTTCACAGAGACACGACAACACATGTTGATCGAGACAAATAAAATAAAGTTTTTCATGCTGGGATGATGCTCATTCAAAGGGGTGTAAATTGGATAGGATGATTTCGGCACTGAATCCATTTTAAAGCATCCATATGCGATTTTACAGATTCGGTCGAATAAGGATAACCGATTCTTTATTGGGCCGGACAGTCTGCGAATATGGATTATCTGAATATTAATTAGAATTATCCAAATGTTTCAAACTGTTATTCGATTTTTCAAGTCAACGCTAAGGCCGATCTCACAGAGTTTTGGTTATTGAGTTACCAAGTTCATTCGACGAGCATGTTTACCGTTGATTACTATAATGAACGGATGGATCAATTGTTGAATTAATATATATATATATATATATATATATATATATATATATATATATATATATATATATACCATCTCGCCAATGCTTGGGCTTTAGCCAAAATAATGTCTCTATTTTCTTAACTAATTGACTCTTGCATGGCCGAAAGGTTAAATCCATCTTAAGTTTTGGTAGAAACATAATTTTGTGCTTATGAGAGTATTATCCCACTATTTTTATTTTGGTCCAAGTCCGCTCCGTTCGAATTTGAATCTACAGTCTGATATGTGTAGATCGAATCCGCAATCGGACATTATCCGGTCCTAATCCGAGAAAAACTATGTCAAAGGATATGGTGCGAGATAAAAATCTGATCTGACATGTTTATTACTCCCCTTGCTATTTATGACCCTAAAACAAGAATCTACAAAAATAAAAGTTACCTTTTTAACCGAATGGATAAGTTTTGATGGACATTGTTGATTTGCATCGAAACCCGTTACTACGGAGTGTACTGTAGCAAAACTCATAGACTCTGACATTAATTATGAACTGGCATGAATTAGATTTTCATGTAAAATGGCCCTGAAGAGTGTCATGTCATTTGAATATAATCCACACAAAGCATACATCCACACAAACATATAAGCATCTTTAATCTGGAATTCTAAAATAAATATTTTATAGCTTCATAAAAACAATGGCGAGCCTCTCTATGCAAGTGTTCACCGGATGAGGACACACGAAGTTACATGTTTTTTATATATTTGCGTTACAATAATCTATAATTTACGTCCGAACATTCCGTGAAAAGTCATTTAATTTGGATTAGGAGGTGTGAAAAATTAAACTATCAAGAACCACTCGTTCTAAAATATCTCAAAGTTCAAGTTTGAGCTCAGTGACCTAAACTAAAAGCTTTGGTCAGTGTGAACGTCCTGTAGAGATTGAGGAGTATGCAATAGGTTGTGTCGATTTTGTTTTCGTCGCATCACATAATGTCGTTTTCATTCTACGAGAAGAAATATAAAGACCGTCTCGGCCCCATCGCAATGACAATTGAATTACATGATACTCCCTCTGATCTGAAAAATTATCGCTAGTATAGTTAGCAAGTTGTGCGTCGTATGTTTATTTCCCCGATGCTTTAAGCGGATCGGAGGGAGTAGTTTACGGTGAATCCTATTTGGAACTCATTGTGTCTGTTATCGCCGTTACTAGTAAGTCCCGCTCCCTCTCGCATTTTTATGCCTGGCCCGTTAGCATCGGTGGCGGTATGAGACGAGGAAAATGCAGTGAGGGTGGAGACCGCAAAAAAGATGCAGGCCTCGAGACGGGGACAAGGCAGCTCACCGACGAGGCGAGGAAGACCTTATCCTAGTCGACGAAAGGCGGGCTTCAGCTCAGCAGCTCCTCCTTCAGCTAACGCGGCCCACGACGTGTCAAACAGGAGCTCCTTGGAAATTTGAGCCTATAGCTCGCTCGCTTGCTGCAGGCTGCAGCCGCCTTTCTCACACTCCACTTCAGCCCAGCCCTGGCTTATACGCAGTGCATGCTGCCCATAGAAAATACAGTGACAAAACAAGAGAATTCACAACATACAGTATGTTCTCGGGAAGCATTCTTTCCCTTCCGTGGTCTCGACACACGCGTACCACAATTTCTTCGAAGCATTTGTACATCAAGTAGTAGACAGTCTCCCAGCACAAGAACAAAATAATGGAATCATAGGGGGCCAAAGAGGCGCGGCGGTCTAGTTCCTGCTGCCGCGACATGCTCCTGAGCGAGGGAGGGAGGAGCACCAGCTCGTCAAGTCCGCTTATCCCTCGTCATCCATCATTGCTCCTTCCAGATGCGGCCAGTGACTCGCAGTTTGAGCTCCTGCCTGGTGCCGCTCGAGAAGAAGAGGGCCATGTTGCGGTGGATGATGAGGCCGTCGAAGCTGTCCCGCACCTTCTTGTGCCCGTCCCGGATGCTCCGGGGCGTGCCCTGCCACGTCAGCTTCCGCCCGTTCCCACCCACCTCCAGGCTGTAGCAGAAGTTCCGGGTCTCGCTCTCTTCGCCCATGAAACGCAGGAAGGCCATGTATACCGGCGACATCCCCAGCAGGAACGCCTCGAAGTGGAGGCAGAAGTGCTGCCCAAAACACTTGAAAACCTGCAAAGGCAAAGAGAAGGCAGATCGTATCTTAGTATTAGACTGGATTAAGCAATCGAAAGCTGCTTGATACAAACAGGTAAGATTGGATGAGTTCAACGCAAATGACAAGGATGACATTCAGAATGCCAAAAGATATACCAGAATGCTTCTCGATAGGCAAATACTATCCTATAAAATATGCATATGCTGATTTTTTTATTTATAAAATCGATTCCTTAGACAAAGACAACTGATGTATTCCAGATTGAATAATCACAGTCTACCCCTGTTCCAAAATATAATATAAGACATATAAACTTAGTCAAATGTCAAAGCTTACTAAGTTCGACAAAATATATACAAGAAAACGCCAATACCAGCAATATTGAATTAAGACACTATGAGACTATTTTGTGGTGAACCTATTGATATTGATTTGGTATTGTAGATGTTCACATTTTTGTCTATAAACCTGGTCCAACTTGGAAGATGTTCACTTTTGAATAAATTTATATGCCTTAAATTTTGTAACGGAGGAATTAACTTTTTGTGTACAACCAGATATATACGCAAATACGAACTGTATGTCTGTATTTAACATGCATAGATATATTACTTACAGTGAGCATCCATGTAGCGTTTTCCACTTCGTAAGGATTTGACTTCACGTAACGGTGGTTAAAGGTACAGCCTTCATGCAAGTCCACCTTATGGTCATTTATGAGATGGGACACGAGCAATGGAACATCACCTGCGATCAGGCATTCTGAGCCTGCATATGGACAACTGTATGGCCTGAACCTGCAGAGCTCCTCATGTTTAAGTTTGTTCTGGTAAGGATGAATCTCAGGACAGCCCAGGCTCTGGTGTTTGCATGGAAGCTGAATTGATTCGGCCACCTTCTCAAGAGCCAAGCATCTGATATTACCTAGTTCCTGGCGGCAAGTAGGGCAATGATTGTCTACCCTATGCCTACAGCTGGAGCAAATTGTGTGACCATTTGGGCACTGCAAGACAGACCGTAATTAATCAGTACGTTATCATTTTTCTTACTATATAAATCATAGTTGACAAAACTTGTTCTCACTATCATGATATATGACCCAAAGTAACGCAATAAAATAAAATAAGGATGGAACAACAAGGAAAGTTGCAGAACTGAATGATCGTATTATTTAAAATAAAACTAATATTTCAGATTTTGCAGCCGTGAAAAATAGTGAAAAGGATTTCACATTAAACATATAACTACACAAGTGTCTTCATATGAAGCAAACTGAGAATAGCTTCAATTAAAGGTAGAGAATTTATGTGCTTGTTGAGACTTGAGAGATGCAAATGACAAAGGAAGACAGAAGCATGAGCACCTAATTAGGCACGTACGTCACAAACATACCGATCAAACAAAAAACTCTTCTCATGCATTCCTGTTGTATTTTTAACAGGTAGAAATCTGGATGACTTTCAAGACGAACAACCCAACATTGTAACAATGGACAGTACGGTGAATAAAACATGAAAAACAATTTCCATGGTTAACATAACCAGTAAACAAATTTCCATCAGGAAAATGGGCCTGCTAATCTACAAGAAAATAATAAAAAATAAAACAATCAATGGCACTTTTATTTAGCAAAAAACAAGTATACTTTACCAACAGAATAATTTGAGCAGCGAAGGACATTTTAGTGTGCATTTATACCTTATGAATCAAAAGGCAATTTTAGTGAATTATCCAAAGTTGTGGGACTGGTAATCTGGTACAACTTTCTACACAAATCCAACCAAATACCAAAGTCAACCAAGCCAAATTAAAACAAACAGGATAACACTTGGAATAATATAAAAATTACCAAGAATATGCTCTTCTGTTTAATAAAGAGATTTCTATTGACTGAAAACACCACATCGAGTCGTACAACCGATAAAGAGTTCAAACCAAGTCTAGCCTCATGCACATGGTCCAAAGATTTCTGCTCTGCTGAAGGACTGAAAAGAGTGAAGACACATTAGGATACATACCTGAAGTATAGGTGGCCGCATTGAGTTTGTACACACTGGACATTCAAGCAGATCATTCAAGCCAGTCAATGATGATAGACCAACATTGACAAGTGACGCAGCCCAGGAGGGCTTAATTGTAGACTCTCCATCAAGCCTAATACTACTGAGTGCCTCAGAGAGCCCATGTTCAACACAATCTGACTCGGGAACTACAGTCACAATGCTGCTTCCTGGGGCCATTGTAAAAGCTTCCTTCACATTGGGATGCACTAGATAATATCAACGCCCCCACCACTCCATCTTTCCTTGTGATCAACTGCATGATTCAGTTTTATGATTATTGGTGAGATATATAAACATGGGCAAAACAAATTGTTGCATATGTTGATACTGAATGCAGTTTTCAGTTTAGAGGGGCCACCTAAACATGGGTAAATGAACTCCATTCATGCTCACAAGTCAGAACTGAAGAAAACAAATCCACATGTTCATTCATAAACTTCTATCGTTTCTAGAACTCCAACATGTTATTAAGGAGCTGTCACATTATCCAATCCAAATGTGAATTAACAAAAAACTTCAACATTTCGAAGGACAACAACTTCGCCTCGGCACCTACCCTAGCTATTTCTCCTTATTAGTCTCTGTCAAATAATCTATCTTAGTGCATTTCATTCATGAACTTGGATCATCTGCAGAACTTCAACATGTTATTAAGGAGAAGTTACTTCATCAGATCGACATGTGAAGTTGTGAACCAACCAAAAGCGCCCACAGCTGAACACTGCAAAGAACCATAATTACTCCTTGGTTACTTGCGTACTTTGGCTATCTTATTTCTTCTTCAAGTCTCACATGCTTAAGTGTACTACCATCATAACAAAAAATAGGATCGCCCCATACAAACCACATTCCGTTCCTCACTGTTCTCCCATCACAACAATTGGCTGCGACGGAGAAAAGGAGACTCTAGTTTGCCAACACAGGGCAAAATTCAGAACCTTCTTCTTCACAACAGGCAAAACGGGCCTTTTAACAGCATTTCCCCTTCGAAATCTGAATCGGCACTAACGGTGAAATCTTAACAAACGTTCACAGCCCTCAACTACATAAAGCCCCGATTTTTCACGAAAATAAAACGGTGGTGGCGCCTCGGACTGGATCTTGCGCAAGAACCTAATCGGACCTGATACACGGATGTTCGGTGGACTAGATTGACATACTGCACTGCGCAGCAAGGCAATCGGCAGCTTAATTGAGCGGAAAGGCAAGAAAGATAGATTTGGATTTGATTGTTCGCAGCCACAGCAAGGAGAAGAGTGAGATCCCGAGAAGCAACAAGAAACGGAGGATTTAGAGCAATCGAGCTAGGGCGTCCTTACCGACGAACGGATGAACCATTCCAGGTCGGCGTGGATCTCCACTCCGCGCACGCCAGTTCAGTGCAAGCAGAGGGGGCGCCACTCACCCACCGCCTCCGTACCGCCGTCGATGGTGATGAGTGGCACACTGCGAGCAAATGGGAGCTGGGAGGGGGCGAATTTGGTGGAGAAATCGCCAAATCGGAGACGAGGAGAGATGGGGAAGGAGGAGAAGAAGAACAGTGGTGGCGGAGGCGGGGGATATTTTCAGTTCTTTTGCCTTCTTTTTTTTTGTACAGTAAATGATTTTATTTCGGTGGATATTTCGCCTGTTCTAGGATGGACTGACTGACGTGTGGGGCCCACGGATCAGCTTCTCTGAGGTGACGTGGCAGCGGTGAGAAGGACGTTGGACACCTGAACAACTTGCTGACGTTTTTTCTCTAACGAGTGCGGCATTTTGAGCCTGAAGTGTCGAAAAACATCAGATATGATACTGGGAAGTCTGAAGAACCTCCGTGTTCTCCTGATTCGATAAATCTTGATCATATTTGAAGGGAAAACTACTGCTGCACTACATCATACCTTCCTCTTGGGTCTCCCAACGAACGTGTGTGTCACGGGCATCACAGGGGAAGAATTGGATGGATTTCGTGATGTTTACCTGTACGAGACGTCTCACCATCTATGACTGGCTGTCGGGATCCCATCTCCAAAGTGTATGGCGTAGGGGAAGACATAGATGGATTTTGTGAGCTCTCTGTCTCTAGTCGCAGGTCGCCGCCACCATGGCGATCGGGAACCTGCATCCGCAACCTTACACGGAGATGATCGATCGTGGGGTTTGGCTGTCTCGTATCTGCAACCAAACTGGCGGCAGGGGTGGCTGTGCAAATTTGCAAAGTTAACTTGCGGGGACAGCATGCATGATTTTGCAAATTACCACGGAAGTATCTCTGATCGCACGATTTGATCGATCGGTCATAAATACTGTGGATGCACGGATGCAGGAAACCTACGGATTCACAGGATACGACGCCCATTACTATTGTACATCATACTACTATATAATCAAGCTCATTGCATGGTTGTATTCTTATATTTCATATGTCAACATGGTGTCGCCCGGAGACGATGTTGATCGCACAAGAACAATTTCAGTCTTAGGATTAGATTTAGGAGGCAACATGAACATGAAAACTAGAGACCATGTGAGTTGATGTAAGAAAACCACCCACTAGGCCACATGTCTTACCGGGTATGCCGCTCGAACAGTTCCTTGAACGTGCCTTCGCCCTAGGCTTTCAATATTTACCGTCCACAAAATCTAGTGGTGCGGTAAGGGAAAGACTGATGAAAATACTAATGCTACTTGGCATCTTGAAGATGGACATGACTGTGTTCTCTGTAATCAAGGAGCTCTGGAGGACTCGGAGCACCTCTTCTTCAGTTGTGTTTTCGCTAGAAATTGCTGGGATCGTATTGGGCTGCAGTGGGATTTCTCCAAGACTGTGAAAGATTGTCTTGGCCTTGCAATGACTTCTTTTACTCACCCCAACTTCTGGGAGACATTTGCTTCAGTCGCCTGGAGCATCTGGAAGGAGCGTAACGATTACATCTTCAATGGGGTGATTCCCTCCCTGGACAACTGGCGTAGGCGTGCTAAAAACGACTTTCTGCTTCATCAATTTAGGGTCAAGAAGACCCTAGTCCAACAGCTTATTGCTTCTGCCAACCTTTTCTTTGCTTGAGTTGGCCTTTTAGACCGAACCCTTAGTGGTTTCTCTTTTTTATGGTTGAGTCATAATTGCTTGACTCTTCCTTCCCCTCCTTTGTTCACCCATGTAACTGCTACTCTGTGTTTCATTAATAAAAAATAACCGTAGGGGCTTCCCCTACGGTAGTTCGGTTTAAAAAAATACTAATGCTACGACACAATGTACACACGTAACAAAGTAGGATCGAACACCCACCAAATATTTCTGTGCCACCTCCTCGGGTAGTTCTCATATCCAAAACCACTTCGGGGCCAGTCCAAACATGCGAGATAAGGACAATTCGGAAATCTATTGTTTGCAGTGTTGGGGATATCGTTTATCGGGAACTTATCGGTCGACCCAAGATAAGGGGCATCGGCCGGTTTATCGGCATATCGACTGATTTATCGGCATATCGGCTGATTTATCTTATCGGTCAAAAACTGAGAAGCGATAAATCGGCCGATTTATTGGAATATCGGAAGATATCTTGAACAGTGATTGTTTGTGTGTTACCACTATTTCTATTTTCATACCTCAACTGTGACAAAGTTTTGGTTTATGAATAAATAAAATCTAAAGGGGCTCGGGATTTCTGTTTTCGTAGCTTAACAGTGGCGACAGGGGTGGAGATGGTTTTCATCCTATCGGCTCTGACGAGGCGACGGAGCCACACCGGGGACGCAGGCGATGGTCGGTGGTGGTGGCGGTGGCGGGGATGGGGGCTCGCCTTCCTCCTCCGCGACGCCTCATCGGAGCCACACGGGGAGGCAGGCGATGGCCGGTGGTGGTGGCGGGGATGGGGGCTCGTCTTCCTTCTCCGCAGCGTTTTGTCGCTTTGTGGTCGGAAACCCCACCAGGCGTCGTGCGCGCCCTCATTGACACTACCGGGTTTTGAGTCGTTGTCTTTTATGCACACCCGCGTTTTGAGTGAAAGGCCTAAAACGCCTCCAGGATTCTTCGTCAACCAGGAGCAAAGCCATGCCAGAGCATCTCCACATGCGCTTTCAATAGCCCTTAAAGTCGACCTAACGGAGTTCCAACAAAAATAATTGGCCCTAGCTACGCGACTAGTGCACAACAGCTCACAAGTTCATGGACCAATAAACATAGGCCCCATGGTACCATTACTATATATAGTAAACCATACTACTATATAATTAAGCTCATTGAATGGTTGTATTCTTATGTTTCATATGTCCATATGGTGTCGCCCGGAGACGAAGTTGATTGCACAAGAACAATTTCAGTCTTAGGATTAGGTTTAGGAGGCATTAGGAACATCAAACCTAGAGAATGTCACACTTGATGTAAGCAAGCAACCCACTAGACCACAAGTCTTACAGGCTGTGCCACTCGAATTGTTTCATGGACGTGACTCCGCTCTAGTCTTTCGATATTTACCGCCCACAACATCAAGTGGTGCGGTAAGGGAAAGGTTGATGAAAATACTAGTGCTACGACACGATGTACACACGTAACAAAGTAGGATCGACAACCCACCAACTGTATTTATGGCTCATCCTCGGCGTAGTTCTCATCTACCGTGATTTAAGTCCAAAGTCCTAACATGCGAGATGAGGGAAATTCGGAAATGTATTGTTTGTGTGTTACCGGTATTTCTGTTTTTATAGCTCAACGGTGACAAGGTTTTGGTTCCTTAATAAAAAAAAATCTAATGGTACTCGGGATTTCCGCAATTAGCCCACTTCGCTCGGTCGCTCTACTAACTCTCCCGCTGCCACTGCCGCTTGGTCCTCGTACGCCGGCCGAGCTTGCTACAGCCTCCCGGCTCCCCATCCTCGCCGCCGCTGAGTGCCCCTCACCCGGCTGACCACTGCCGCAGATCCTCCGCCGCTGCTCACCCCTGTAATGTACGCTTACGCCCCCATCTCACAGTGGATCTGATATCCTCTAGATCCATTTCCCTTCTGTCACATCGATTATCTGCCTCAAAATAGTTGATTTGGCGCAGCGATCGAAATCTGAAACATTTCAGCGGCTCGATTTGGTGCGTGCGTCGGGTTAAAACAATGATTTTTTTATGTGGAGGAAAGGTTAAAACAATGATTGTGGTGCGTGCGCTAGCTAGGTTTAAACCGTGAATTGCTGCCTAAAGAGCTGTCCAACTGAAGACTCTTGGCTGAAAAATCAGAAGCCTCTTCAATTTTTATGTGTATCGGATCAGATAGCTCATCAAGCAATCGACAGTAGCTTTCCGGAAGCAAAAGACGAGCAATTGTCTGTAGGTCAAGCATTGAGTCGTTTAGTCCTTTTCTTCTGAACGGAGGGAGCTTTGTTACCGTTCGTAGTTTGTACATTCCAAAATTATGTTGTTACAACCTCTTAAAAAGTAATTTTTGGACATGTGTCCTAAAGTGCATCATCTACTGGAGATGCCCTTAAGCATGTGGTTCACCGGATATAGACACCAAGTAACGCATACACTGTTATTGTCACGGTGTAAGCAAGAACTATTCACTTATACTTTAGGTATATAAAAATATAATAATCACGTAAGATACAACTTTTGACATGATGTTGTGCATTCACATGTTCACGTGAGTCAATAAATACATACGCCATGGTACCATTACTACAGTACACCATACTACTATATAATCAAGCTTATTTTTTTAGATAAAGGGCTTTATTATTTAAAAAGTTTAAGCATTACATCCGGCCTCTACATAAGAATGCACGCGGCCGCAATCCAAACAAATAAAAAACAAAAGGTTGCACCAGCCGAATTACAAGTAATAATCAAGCTCATTGCATGTTTGTATTCTTAAGTTTCACATGTTCCCGTGTCGACATGGTGTCGCATGGAGACGAAGTTGATTGCACAAGAACAATTTCAGTTTTAGGTTTAGGAGGCAGCGGGAATATCAAAACTAGAAGAAATGCGCCTTGATGTAAGCAAGCTTGACCCACTAGATCCCAAGTCTTGCTGTTTGTTCCGCTCAAACAGTTTCTCAGGTGTTCCTCCGCCATAAGCTTTCCATCCTTACCATCTACAACATAACAGGGAAGGATCGACCACCCACCAAAAAACTATGTGCCACCTCCAATGTGCTGATCTGGGAGGACCCGTGGATACCTAAGTGGAGATACTAGGAGACCGAGTACTCACAGAGGGAACCATGTCATTACAAAACTTACTGAACTATTAGACCCACGGACAGGCACTTGGGACGCTGAGCTCGTGATGTAAACATTTACAGAAACTGACGCTGCTGCTATTCTACGCATTCCAGTGTACGAGCATGAGGAAGATCACATTGCTTGGCACTTTGATGAGAAAGGGATCTTCTCAGTTAAATGAGGGTACCATGTTCAAGCTATTAATTGCCTCTGACGACAGTAGACAAGCAGGTGCAGCTGATGGGGTGCGTGGTAGTACTTGGTGTCGTAACATATGGACTGAACTGTGGAAGCTCGATTGCCCCGCCAAGGTCCACCATTTCCTGCGGAGACTTGGACATGACAGTCTACCTACGAGGATGAATATCCAGAGAAAGAAAGTGGAGCTGGATACGCGTTATCCCGTATGTAACACCCTTTTTGAGGATGACGGTCACCTCTTCTCAAGCTGCCGGGAACTGAAGAAAATCTGGCGCCTTGTCCTCCCTGATGATATCCGAGTTCAGTTAAGTGAGTGCAGTTCTAGTATGGAATTTTAAACCATATTCTGCAACTAGCGTATGATCATAAGATGAAAAGGGTGGCAATGCTATGGTGGTGGTGGACAGAGAGGAACAAGGCTAATCATGGCGAGAGGCGTTTCTCAGCTGCTGAACTAGGTGCTGCGATTGGAAGATATACATTGGAACGGGCACAGTTTTTCAGTAAGAAAACTTCAAAATCCCAGGAAGCTCTTGCACGTTGGACACCCCCTCAAAGGAATTGGATTCAAATAAATCTAGACGGAGGATTCCATGCTGATACAGGTCGAGGGGGTTGGGGATGCATTGCTCGCGATCATAACAGCTATGCTATCTTCGCGGGTGCAGGTTCTATATCCATTGCAGGATCAGCTCTCGAAAATGAAGCTATTGCTCTCCTCGAGTCTGTCAAAATCGCCGAGGACCTGGGAGTGGGCGACCTGCTTTTGTCACTGACTGCCAAGTCCTGCAACGAGCTGTCACCTCGGCGGCGTATGATTCAGCACCTCTGTGAGCTTTGTTTAGGGAAATCAAATTTCGGCTGCGTTTGAACTTTACTGAAGTGAGTGTGAGTGTGCTGTTTTAAAGGACTTGCAATGTTCTTGCTCATGTCCTAGCAGCAAAAGGTGCAGCTGAGCTAATGGGTTACAACCATGTTTGGCTAGAGAATTTCCCAAGTGATGTAACCAAACCCTGTACGACGATTATGCCGTTGACTGTTAATGGAATGCCAGCGTTCCATATAAAAAAAACTATGTGCCACCTCCTGGTGCAGTGCTCGTCTAGCTTGATATCAATACGAAACAAGTGCGCAGGGTCCGGTCCAAACATGCGAGATGAAGAAAAGTAAAAGGAGCATTCGTACATACACAATTATAACATCACATGTTTCTTTTCCTAACGTCAAACGATGCAGTGAAATAGAACCAAGAATAACCTATGTTGGACTCATGTGCAATATAAAGACAGATTTGCACTGTCCATTGGAAGATTCAGAACTGTATTTTTTTGTGTGTTACCGGTATTGCTGTTTTCATAGCTCAACGGTGGTGATTGAGGAACGATTTTCCGCAACCAACTTTTGGGTCCAGCTCCGGGGTGCGGAAATGCCCGCCATGTAGACCCGACAGGCGGGCACCACATGCCAGTTACACAACCATTTGCTCTCGCCCTCTCTTGTACCTTCGCGGATGTCCCTTTTCGTCGCAACCGTCCACCGAAAGTCCGCAACAACCATGCAGGCCGACTCACCACGAGCCGCCGCTCCCTATAACTCGTTCAGCCAGCAGCCAAGCCTAGTGTTCGACCATTTGTCTAATAGGTAATTTCATTGAAATTCTTTGTCCTCGATAATTTAGTGGAATGTTTCGTAGTTTCATAGCTTCATTGTTTGATTGATAAGTTATGGATAGCGACAATGAGGTCATATTTTTCCAAATGATAGAAGACGACGTCAATCTTGCATCCGATAGCGAAAAGAACCAGATGATCCTCGTTGTTCTTTAACGTGCAGTGTCATGGTATAAAACGTGACATATTTATTACATGTTGATGTGACACACTTTTTTTTAGCATGACCAGTTCTCATAATGATGTAAATGTGCTGCAACGCTCTTTAGTGTTTGCAATACTTGTTGAAGGACAAGCTCCGTATTGCAAATATGAGATTAATGGCCACCAATATAACAAGGGCTACTACCTAGACGACGACATCTATCCTCTATCCTCATCGGTGGACATTTGGGAAGACAGTTCGCAAGGGAAAAATCTCGCTTCATCTCGAAACAAGAGACTGTTAAAAAGGATGTGGAGCAGATATTTGGTGTGTTCCAAACTCGTTTTGCTATTGTCTGCTACCCTGCTCAAACATGGTCGCTAGATCAGATGTGCAAGATAATGAATGCTTGTGTTAACATGCACAACACAATCATGGAGAGAGCGTGATGCTTATGGTGTTTGATCAGCAATTTGAGTTAACATGTCAATCCCTCTTGCCGAGCCACATCAATACGTTCCAGTCAATTTTTTAAAATTTCTCGCCATGCATCAGAAAATTCGTGAACTCATCTGCAGCAGCAAGATGATCTAGTAAAAAACTTGTGGGCACTCAAAAGAAAGGAGTAGCTCAAGTGTATATTGTTTCTTAGAACTTGCCGAGTTTAAAATTTATTTGCATAATTTTTTTTATGGTTTAATTGTTGTTGAACTATGTCTATCATTTAGATAGAAACGTGATCGACCGTTCAAAGAATGTTGCCAGAAGCAGCCATCCCAATAACAACACATATGTCATATGTCCAGCGTCTCGACAATAGATTTTTTTTCCGATGTGCCACTCACATACCCCAGGAGGCGGCGGAGATGCTCTATGGACGAAGCGTGCACATGCTCATTCACACTACAGGGGAAAAATGAAACTGGTTTGGGTAAAAAGGAATCCACCAGGCCGTACCAGACATACAGCCCCGCGGTTGATAGAGTATCCAGTGCTACAATCACTTTGAGTACTACCAAATTCCGCACCAGTTTGGATTGTCATATCCGTCTCAAGGGACAAGATGGAACATAACTCGGGAAGCTTCTCCCACATTGGCCATATGCACAAAAAACCTTGATTTCTTCATATATAAAAGCGACACATCATCCATCAACTACACTGTCTCTCTTATCACTGGCAGAGTTTGAATCGGCCCAAAATCTACTATGCCAAGGAAGTCTGATGTTGCCGGAGCTAGCAAGGAGCTGGACCACACGTCGTGTCCTCTCCTCTGGCGAGGTGCCAACTGTCCGTGGCCAGCCGCAAATTTTCTCATAACCGTCGCTTCCACCTGTCGACCACACCGTCCCATCTCGGAAGGGAAAATTACTAGGATTAGAACAAAATCTTACAAGGAGATTCTCTGCGGCATTGTGCAGATAACCTTGCTACACTCCCTTCCCTTGTGGGGCAGATTCGTTCCGTGAGCAGAGAGACACTGGAGCATGTACCACGAACTCAGAAAAAGGGAGGTCTAATGTGCATATGTGCCATGAAGGAAGAAAGTTTGCGAGGCATGAACCATCTCGTCCCTTGAAACAGAGCTGACGGACTAGATGGGCACGGAATGTGGTAGAACATGAGGAGGCTGTAGCACTAGATATGTTCTCCCCGCAGCTAACCCCCCGGCCCCCTCTGCTCCCGCTTGGTCCTTGTGTAATCTTAGGGCATCTCCAGCCGCCCCCCCAGCGCCCCGCAGGCGGTTTTTTTAGCGTCGGCGGAAGCAAAATCTTTCCAGTCGCGCCTCCAGGAGGCCGATTTCCGCCGTTTAGCGTCGTTTTTAGCACCGGCGTTCCCAGGCCAAACCCAACTGGCCGGGTTCGGCCTAGGGGGGCAAAAGGCGACGTGGGCCAGCCTTGTCGGCGAGATGAGGCGTTTTCCCCTCCCCTTTTTCCCTTTGCGCGCCAATTCTCCCGCCATCTTCTTCCACATATCCCCTACCATCCCGCACTCCCGCCATTTTTCCCCATTCCCCCCAGATCTCGCCGCCATACCGCCCAAGAAGTTCAACGGGCCACGCACCTCCGCCGCCGCCGTCGCCGCATCCTCCTCCACCTCCGTCGCCGCGAAGAAGAGGAAGCCCAGGCAGCCGAGGAAGAAGCCGGACGGCATGACCAACGCCGAGTGGATCACGGAATTGGCGCGCTGCAAGGTCGAGACCACCAGCCGCCGGAAGAGGGAGCAGGCGCAGCGCGCCAGGCAGCTGGCCGAAGGCGGCGGCGATTCCACCGCCCAAGAAGATGAGGAAGAAGATGAAGAAGGAGAAGAGGAGGAGGAGGAGGTGAGGGAGGCGGATGCGCCGATTCCACCGCCCAAGGTGAGGATCGGCCTCCCACCTCATCCTCAGTTCGCCGGATGGGCCAGCCAATCCAGCGTCGCCTCGCCGACAGGGTTCTCGCCGTCGGGCTACTCGCCATCCCCGTCGCCTCGCTGGAGCGTGTCCCCCCACTACGTCCCCGTGTACGCCGACGGCGACCCACTCGGCGGATTCAACCCCAACATCGCCTTCCCGCACGGTGCGCCTCAACCTCCGCCCCCTCCTCCCCCCTATGCAGGATCGCCTGGATACTCGAGCTCGCCGTCGCTTCGCCGTAGCCTCAACCCCATCCTGTTCGGCGGAATGGAAGGGGACACCTTCATGGGCGACCTCATCGCCGCCGGCTCCAATGTTGCGGCCGCAGCCCCTGGGTTCTTGTCGCAGGCCGTGGAGTCATCGCAGGCCTTCGTCGAGCCGGAGACGCAGGAGACCGCCGAAGAAGATGGCGAGCCGGTGGACGAGGTCCCCGGCGAAGAAGAAGCAGCCCCAGCCGCTGCCAAAGGCAAGGCGAAGAAGAAGGCCCCCAAGGTGCCGAAGCCGGCCGAGCCTCGGGTCAAGTGGAGCTACAAGGAAGATGTGCTCCTCGCCCAAGCATGGATGAATATGAGCCAGGACCCGATCATCAGCGCAAACCAGAACATGGATAACTACTGGAAGCGGGTCAAGACTTCGTACGATGAGCGCCGGATCGTCGATCCCGAGTACGCCTGCTGCCTTGATCGCGGCGAGAAGGCCATGGCGAACCACTGGGCGGTGATCCAGCATGCTTGCAACAAATGGCACGACATACAAGAGGAATGTCTGCATCGCCCGAAGAGCGGCGGCAACGCCGAGACGGAGGTGAGCTTCTTTTCGCCATGGTTCCCCCAGCTATGCCGTGTTTGCTCATTCGGCGCTTGTTCGGCCTTGTAGTATGTCCGCATGTTCGACATGTACCGCGCCGACGAGAAGGTTGAATTCAAGTTCCTCCACGTCTTCACAAGGATCGAGGGGTGCGAGAAATGGAAGCAGCTCCGTGACCAACTTCGCAAGGCCAAGGAGTACGTCCCCGACGCGGCGGCAGCTGGAGCGTCTGAAGGGCGCCCGGACGGCCACAAGAAAGCCAAGGCAGCGAGGGATGGGGCACCAACAGCGGCGAAGCTCCAGGCGTCGATCGAGACGTGCATCGCCGATGTCGCTACCAAGGCCGCCAAGAGAGACGAGAAGACGGAGGCGAGGTGGACGGCGCTCATGGCCAACCAGGGCACCAAGCTGGACCTGCTCAAGACCACCACCGCGGCGAAGAAGAGAAACAATGACCTCGCCTTCCTCATGGGCGGCGACCCTGCGGCGATGGACCCCCAGGTTCGGGAGTGGTTCATGGCGCATCGCGAGGCCATCCTCTTCACCCCGACGACGCCGACACCTCCGCCGAGCATCACAGACGCTTCGGCCGATCCGAGTCCCGCCACTGCAGCCGACACGAGCTCGGCCTCGGGTACCGCTGACACAGCCACGCCGCCGCCGAGCACTGCACCGATCGCCACTCCGAGCTCCGCCCCTACTCCGACGACTGCACGCATCGACCTGGATGACGACGCCGAGGTGTCGCCGGCGACCATCTGATCTGCGCCATCAGCATGCCGAATGTGGCACTACGTCGCCGGACAGTAGCATGATTCGATCGCCCATTCGTGGCTTCTTTTTGTATGATCGCCTATATGTATGATCGCCAAACTGTGGCTTTCTTTGGATCGTCGAACTCGGGATGATTTTTGGGCGGGAATATGAACTTTTAAATTATGTTGATTTGTGTTCGCCTTGGGTGGCCGAACGAGTGGAAAATCCAACCCCCGGGCCAAAGTTAGCGCCGGCGCAAAGCCAAAAAGGTGCCGTTTTTCGGCCTGGGGAGGCCGAACGGCTGGAGATGCCCTTAGGAACAAAAATGATGATTGAGCACATTTTCATTCGGGAACCGGCATCAGAGGACAAGACAGAGCTGGACAAGGAGCTAGTTTATGTTGTTGTTTGACCTTTATGCATCAATTTGGCCTCGGTTGTGAGCCATGAACCATTTATTTTCACTCGTCACGCATTGTAAGATTCTGGGTATATGGCACTGAACCTTGTCATTGAGTTTTATTTATAAAGCTTGTCATCTTTCCATTTTGAGACCGTTCAGACCCCGGACGAGAATTGTACAGGCTAAATCACAGGGATTTATTTCCATGGCTCTTAAGTTTCAAATATGAGATAAAATTAGATGCGGAGACATGCAACAATCGTGCTCATGTTGCTCGAGATTTGCATGCGACACTGTGCACCGACGCTTTATCATAGGTAATAGTTGTGGGTGTGCTAACTGCTGAACAATTAGACCCAGAAAAAGTTCATTCACTCCATACAGCAACAACCACAACAACTATTTGTACAATACTACTTAATTACCTGATCCTCATATATGCATAGCCTCATACATATTGAAGGGCATACATGATAGAGCATGTACACTCGTGCTTGTAAGTGCTAACATGCAAGACTGAAGACTCCACACTCTTCTCAACTATGGCTCAAACATGCTTTGGCTGTATATCTCTTCTCGCTTCTTCGTGGGTTCGGCTTGGAAGGCACTGGGAATTCAAGGTGTACAAATATGCCGTCTAGAGGTTGCGTCACTAGATAACAATGTATCTTTGTACACATACGGCTTCGCTTACTAACTCTTCTATGTAGTATGTACATTCCATCCTTAACCTTGTTCCACAGTGTCACTACCCCGCGAGTCCATAGTGCAACGACAGAGGCACTTTAAATTATTGAAGGCATGGCGTGGGAGACCATATAGCCCGATATATCGAAGCACAAAAAGTTGTTCTAAATCTTTTGTTTTTCTCGGTCATGCCTTGCTGACTTGCGGCTGACGAAGTTAATGAATCCCGGTGTTTCTCATTTAAGGCGGAATATTATTCAGTGGGAGGCGACGTTCCCGTCGACAGCGAGGCGCCCGTGGTGACTTCGTCAATCTCAAGACTCGACCCGCCGACTCGGTCTCTCGGAGGTGCTCATAGGGGTAGGGTGTGCGTGCGTGCGTTCATAGGGGTGAGTGTGTGCGCGTGTATATGAGCGCTTGCGTTGTACTGTGTTTAGCAAAAAAAAAAAAATCCCGTATCTCTGGCTATAAACCAATAAAAACATTGGGGTTTTCTCTGAAGGTAGCTTAATTAGTCATTGATGATTTTGTCAATTTCATAGCTTCTAAACAATTTGGAGCTGTAGTTTGCAAATTTGCGTGTCTATACAGTTCCACCTTTCTAACACATTTTTGTTGAGACTTTTCTTTGAATTTTTTAAACATATATTTTTCGTGATTTTCACCAGGTTTTCAATGAAAATTGGTTTCAGCGGATATTTTGCCTGGTGCGCCGTTGACGAATCACGCACTACCTGGGCAAAATGAAGCTGGTTCGGGTCGGGTCGAACGAATCCATCAGGCCGCACCAGATAACACCCCACCTTCACTGGGTCGCTCAATCTCCTCGCCACCGCTGCCGCCGCCGCCGCCGCTTGGTCCTCGTGCGTCGCCCGAGCTCGCTGCAGCCTCCCCGGCTCCGTATCCTCGCCAGCGCTGAGCGCCCCTCACCCGGCTGCCCACTGCCGCAGATCCTCCCCCGCCGCTCACTCCTGTAAGGTACGCTTACGCCCCCATCTCACTGCGGATCTGATCCTCTCTAGATCCATTCCCCTTCCGTTACATCAATTACCTGCCTCAAAACAGCTTATTTGGCGCAGCTACTGAAATCTGAATCATTTCGGCGGCTCGATTTGGCGCCTGCGGTCAAATTAAAACAATGATTTAGTGCGTGCGCTAGGTTTAAACAGTGAATTGCTGCCTAAAGAGCTGCCCAACTGATGCCTCTTGGCTGAAAAATCAGACGCCTCTTCGATTTTTATGCGTATCGGATCAGATAGCTCATCAAGCAATCGGCAGTAGCTTTCCGGAAGCAAAAGAGGAGCAATTGTCTGCAGCTCAAGCATTGAGTTGTTTTGTTCTGAACGGAGACAGCTTTGTTCATCACAAAATTATGTTGTTACAATCTCGTAGCAGTATGTCCAACACGCATGAAGAAACACTATCTTACATACCGTACACAACACACCCACATGACATTCTCTTACCTATTTTTTGCAAACTCATGAGCAAACTGATTATCCCCTCACGGCCTGACCTGAAATGTTGGATTTTAACATCGGGCAAGGTATCAGATTGCAACATTTTTACGTGTCGAGAACTAGCTCTGTGGTTTACATTTTTTAAAGGGTTATTTGGTTTTCAGTAGTTTCCTTTCATGTGTTAGTGGGCAATGGGGGAATTTGGATAGTTCTGCCCAAACATTGATGTTTCGTTGGGGTTATGTGGCTTTATGCATGTACATTAGTGGATGCCGGTTAGCTGTTTCGGCAAATTCCGCTGCATTTATACAGTGGCTTTTAGTGGCGTCTAGAATAGCATTTCATCGTACTCCTCAAACTATATTCTTCCTTGCCTCATACCTTACCCTCTTATCTATTGTCCCTGGTCAGAAACAATTCAAATGGCAACCCCCGGATCATATGGCAAGAGTCAGGAAATCCGGTCAAAAAGAAAGTGGAAGACAACCACAGACCTCAACTCCCACTTTCGCAGTAACCAACTAGAAAATCCTCGATGTGAAGACAGTACAAGAAAGCACATCACATGCTATAGCTGCGGGGATCAAGGCCACTTCTCGCAAGAGTGCCAATGGAATGGTTCATTCACTGCCTTGCCAAGGAGTTCCGATTTCACACAAGAAAAACTCATTGTTTCAGAAGACCAATCGTTTCTGGTATTAAACTCGTACCGACAAATTGTAGAAAGCATATGTCATCAGGACCAACTGGATGGGATAATCACCTGTTTGGTTTGCGGCGAGGAAGGACATTACAGTTGTGACTGCCCTATGAAGGATCAGGAGGACAAAGTCATCTGTACACTCTGTAGCAAAAGAGGCCATTGTCATTTGTGGTGTTGCCAGCAGAACAAGTCCGAGAATCGCGCTTGCACCCGCTGTGGAGAAATAGGGCACAGTGCTAGTACACATGGTCTAAGTTGTTCAAGTTGTGATGAATATCATCAGCATGGAGAGTGTCCAATGAGAAAGGTTACATGCCCTTTTTGTGAATGTCAGGATCATTATCTTGCTCAGTGCCCCTTGAATTCAGCATTGATCACTGTGTGTAAGGATCAGAGAGAGCACTTCCAAGCCGCTCTGCGACTGGCACTATCAAAACAAGGCAACACATTATCTACACCTGCCAAGTGTTCCACAGGATCACCTACACCTGCCAATCCTTCCACAGGATCACCTACACCTGCCAATCCTTCCGCAGGATCACAAGTATGTAAGCCTAGATCTGCTAAAAAATCAGCAGGGAAAAAGCCAATATCACCAGGTAAATGTTTTAGCTGTGGTGATGAAGGCCACTATTCCAATTGTTGCCCCTCAAAACCAGGTTTCAAAATAAAAAAACCAAAAGCACTGACCCCCAGCAAGTCCAATCCCATCGCCAATCACTGTCCTCAGAAGTCCGGAGCTACATCCACCAACCTGTCCAAAGAGTTAGAAGCGAGCAGTACAATACCTGCATCCCCAATCCTGTGCAAAGAATTAGAAGAACAGGACCCAAGTACTGCTAAACATTCATCAGAAGTGAAACCGACATTGAAAGTTAAATGTTTTAGCTGTGGTGAGGAAGGGCATCGGGCCAAGAGCTGTCCATTAAAATTGATATGTTACAATTGCCGTGAACAAGGCCACTATTCGTATCAATGCTCTCAGAAGCGACAGAAGGGTCAAAACATTCACACCGAGAGCAGTCGGTAAGGCAATAAGCTATACCCCTAACGACTACAAATTTTGTTACATTTTCAATCATACCTAGAAGCAGCAGGAAAAAGAGAGGTTGGCACTAAGATACAACAAAGGAAGCTCGGAAAGATAGTCACGGACCTGAGCCAGACCTCCATTTCTTGATGTCCATGCCACAAAATACTTGCTTCGTAGCACAAACTACAACCTTTTATAGACAAAACTGTTATCTAGTTCTTTGTTTTCGATATCTGTCCTATCAATGACGTAGTGTTCTAGTTGCCAAAACTGACCATGAAGAGTCAAGCACTTAAAGTACCATTGTTTATAATTCTTTAGCAATAATATAACAGAATCTTTCCCCGATGCATTGCTCGTACTCTAGACTTTAAATATAGTTGTTATGATGGACTGATAATGGCAAGGTCCTACATCGATCTTGGTCAATGATGATCATTACTTCATAATCTATATGTGTGTATATGTTGAGGAAATGGATGTTTTTGTTCATGGTTAACATCGGGAAACAGGATAGTAATAGATACCTGCCTGTTGTGCTTGCATCCTGATTGCAGGTTGGAAGGATGAGGAAGGGACTGCACCCTCAGATGCAGTGGATCTCATACGTGACGCAGAGCGGTAGGCTGATCAACATCATGATGACAAAAGTGAACAACACCGGCAAAGTGTACCACATGAGGGCGAAGCGCCAGATGGCTCAAAGCCTGGGACAGATCGCAAAGTTCAAACGCCGATACGAGCAGGAATCGGAGGAGAACAAAGACAAGTAGGGTGCTGTAGCCTTTAGCAGATTCGTTGGCTTCACCAGGTTTTAGTTGATGGAATGGAAATTTTGTTCACACCTTGTTCTTATATTCTGCATGCAAGAATTAACATGAGGGCGGCAGTTATTGCGTGTATCTGCGTGGGACTGAGCTCTATAATTCGCAAGATTTACCTCTATAAATTGCAAACAATGCAGTATTGTTTCGGGGTAACTGAAGCTCCAGGAGCTTTTCTTCTTCGTGAAACGTAGGGTTGTCAAAGAACTGAACAAACCTCGTGGACACAGCTAGCTCATATTCCTTTGTACACAGCTAGGCTTTGGAGGCAACCAGGACCTAGACGTCGGGTGTACCATCTGTTCTAGTACGCGCTGCATTTGGACAAACTTTGCAGTTCCATCAAGTACTTATGTTAGCCCTTCCGGACAGGCTGTTTGGGCGCCGTCCGGACTAGTCGTTTGCTTTGGGCGCCGTTGCTCTCTACTCGCGGCGCCCAAATCTAGCCCAATCTAGGTTTTTTTAATGAAAAATTCAAATGAGAGGGTCATTAAATAATGGCGGGGAAATCGATGTTTCAACCGCCAACGGCCATGGTAGGCAACAAAGTAAGAGTTTCGGCCACACTCGGCCACAAACCGGCAAGAAATTAAGAGTTTCGGCCGCGATCGGCCACACTCGGCCACAAACTCGAAGCTGGGCCATCAAAATACACCAAAATATGCCGGGAGATGTCGATGCCGGCCACAGGTTGTCGCCGCCGCCGGTCTAGATGGTGTCGCCGGGCTGGGGCATGTAGCCGGCACCAGGCTGGGTCAGGTCGGGGTCCTCGTCGGACTGGACGTCGTCACTGCGGCCCTGGTTGCCGTCGGTCGCGGGTGGAACGAGCCCAAGCTCTTGCAGGATCGTGGCGTGGAACATGTTGTGCGCTGCCCTCGCCAGCGGGTCCATGCCGGAGACGTCGGCCGTCAAGCTCAAGAAATCTTGGCTCCACTTCTTGACGGCGGCTTTCTTATGCTCGAGGTCGATCTTGACGTCGGCCTTTTGCATCAAGGTCGCCCACCTTGCGTTGTTCTCGTCGCGCCTCAAGGTCGAGTTGGAGGAGACCTCGGCGAGCACCTTGTCGATGGACAACTGAACCTTGTTCGTCTTTGCCGCCGCCGCCAAGGCCGCCTTCGCCTTCTTGTTCCAGACTGGCCGCCCCTCTGAGTTTTAGTTGTGGTGATGAAGGCCACTATTCCAATTGTTGCCCCTCAAAACCAGGTTTCAAAATAAATAAAACCAAAAGCACTGACCCCAAGCAAGTCCAATCCCATCGCCAATCACTGTCCTCAGAAGTCCGGAGCTACATCCACCAACCTGTCCAGAGAGTTAGAAGCGGGCAGCACAATACCTGCATCCCCAAACCTGTGCAAAGAATTAGAACAACAGGACCCAAGTACTGCTAAACATTCATCAGAAGTTAAACCGACATTGAAAGTTAAATGTTTTAGCTGTGGTGAGGAAGGGCATCGGGCCAAGAGCTGTCCATTAAAATTGATATGTTACAATTGCCGTGAACAAGGCCACTATTCGTATCAATGCTCTCAGAAGCGCCAGAAGGGTCAAAACATTCACACCGAGAGCAGTCGGTAAGGCAATAAGCTATACCCCTAACGACTACAAATTTTGTTACATTTTCAATCATACCTAGAAGCAGCAGGAAAAAGAGAGGTTGGCACTAAGATACAACAAAGGAAGCTCGGAAAGATAGTCACGGACCTGAGCCAGACCTTCATTTCTTGATGTCCATGCCACAAAATACTTGCTTCGTAGCACAAACTACAACCTTTTATAGACAAAACTGTTATCTAGTTCTTTGTTTTCGATATCTGTCCTATCAATGACGTAGTGTTCTAGTTGCCAAAACTGACCATGAAGAGTCAAGCACTTAAAGTACCATTGTTTATAATTCTTTAGCAATAATATAACAGAATCTTTCCCCGATGCATTGCTCGTACTCTAGACTTTAAATATAGTTGTTATGATGGACTGATAATGGCAAGGTCCTACATCGATCTTGGTCAATGATGATCATTACTTCATAATCTATATGTGTGTATATGTTGAGGAAATGGATGTTTTTGTTCATGGTTAACATCGGGAAACAGGATAGTAATAGATACCTGCCTGTTGTGCTTGCATCCTGATTGCAGGTTGGAAGGATGAGGAAGGGACTGCACCCTCAGATGCAGTGGATCTCATACGTGACGCAGAGCGGTAGGCTGATCAACATCATGATGACAAAAGTGAACAACACCGGCAAAGTGTACCACATGAGGGCGAAGCGCCAGATGGCTCAAAGCCTGGGACAGATCGCAAAGTTCAAACGCCGATACGAGCAGGAATCGGAGGAGAACAAAGACAAGTAGGGTGCTGTAGCCTTTAGCAGATTCGTTGGCTTCACCAGGTTTTAGTTGATGGAATGGAAATTTTTTTTTTTTTTTTAGAAAAGGCTGCGTATATTCATCAGAGTACCCAGTACAAAGTACAAAGTACAAACAACAAAGTACAAAACGCAGAGGAACCAGATCCAGAGCAGAGCACCGCGACACCGCCTGCGCCGGAGACGAAGAAGACTGACCTCCTTCTAGCCACCGCCCAAGGGAGCTTTTCTTGTTGAAGATCGCCGCAGAGCCCACCCGCCGCGCAGCGACGAAGATTGTGCCGGTAAACGGACACGGCGAGCACCCTTTCCTCCAAACAACGCCACCATGCCGCAGCCCGCTTCGTCGCCGACGCAGAGGGAGACCGCCGGGCTCGCCCGTCTCTGATTTCCACCCGCCAGATCCGCCGCCAGCGTAGATCCGACGGGAAGCGGATGAACTCGAGCACCGCGCCGGGCCTCGAGCTCCCGCCAGTCCGGCGCGGCGACGGGGAGCCCCGGAGAGCACCACCGCCGGAGAAGACCGCCCCGGCAACAAACCAACCACCGGCACCACCACCTCCTCCACAGCGCCGCCGGCGGACCCTACACCCTACCCTACCGTATGTACATGCCGGAGCCGGGGATCCCCCACCCTCCCGCCGCCGAAGCGGCCGGCGGAGGAGGGGAATCCCACGGCTCAGCGGCGGCGACGGCGGTGGATCGGTGAGGACGCCCAAAAAGTCGCCTCTCTCCTCTACAGTGGCGGGGGAGGGGAAAGACTGTTTTTATGCGTGATGGAATGGAAATTTTGTTCACACCTTGTTCTTATATTCTGCATGCAAGAATTAACATGAGGGCGGCAGTTATTGCGTGTATCTGCGTGGGACTGAGCTCTATAATTCGCAAGATTTACCTCTATAAATTGCAAACAATGCAGTATTGTTTCGGGGTAACTGAAGCTCCAGGAGCTTTTCTTCTTCGTGAAACGTAGGGTTGTCAAAGAACTGAACAAACCTCGTGGACACAGCTAGCTCATATTCCTTTGTACACAGCTAGGCTTTGGAGGCAACCAGGACCTAGACGTCGGGTGTACCATCTGTTCTAGTACGCGCTGCATTTGGACAAACTTTGCAGTTCCATCAAGTACTTATGTTAGCCCTTCCGGACAGGCTGTTTGGGCGCCGTCCGGACTAGTCGTTTGCTTTGGGCGCCGTTGCTCTCTACTCGCGGCGCCCAAATCTAGCCCAATCTAGGTTTTTTTAATGAAAAATTCAAATGAGAGGGTCATTAAATAATGGCGGGGAAATCGATGTTTCAACCGCCAACGGCCATGGTAGGCAACAAAGTAAGAGTTTCGGCCACACTCGGCCACAAACCGGCAAGAAATTAAGAGTTTCGGCCGCGATCGGCCACACTCGGCCACAAACTCGAAGCTGGGCCATCAAAATACACCAAAATATGCCGGGAGATGTCGATGCCGGCCACAGGTTGTCGCCGCCGCCGGTCTAGATGGTGTCGCCGGGCTGGGGCATGTAGCCGGCACCAGGCTGGGTCAGGTCGGGGTCCTCGTCGGACTGGACGTCGTCACTGCGGCCCTGGTTGCCGTCGGTCGCGGGTGGAACGAGCCCAAGCTCTTGCAGGATCGTGGCGTGGAACATGTTGTGCGCTGCCCTCGCCAGCGGGTCCATGCCGGAGACGTCGGCCGTCAAGCTCAAGAAATCTTGGCTCCACTTCTTGACGGCGGCTTTCTTATGCTCGAGGTCGATCTTGACGTCGGCCTTTTGCATCAAGGTCGCCCACCTTGCGTTGTTCTCGTCGCGCCTCAAGGTCGAGTTGGAGGAGACCTCGGCGAGCACCTTGTCGATGGACAACTGAACCTTGTTCGTCTTTGCCGCCGCCGCCAAGGCCGCCTTCGCCTTCTTGTTCCAGACTGGCCGCCCCTCTGAGTTTTAGTTGTGGTGATGAAGGCCACTATTCCAATTGTTGCCCCTCAAAACCAGGTTTCAAAATAAATAAAACCAAAAGCACTGACCCCAAGCAAGTCCAATCCCATCGCCAATCACTGTCCTCAGAAGTCCGGAGCTACATCCACCAACCTGTCCAGAGAGTTAGAAGCGGGCAGCACAATACCTGCATCCCCAAACCTGTGCAAAGAATTAGAACAACAGGACCCAAGTACTGCTAAACATTCATCAGAAGTTAAACCGACATTGAAAGTTAAATGTTTTAGCTGTGGTGAGGAAGGGCATCGGGCCAAGAGCTGTCCATTAAAATTGATATGTTACAATTGCCGTGAACAAGGCCACTATTCGTATCAATGCTCTCAGAAGCGCCAGAAGGGTCAAAACATTCACACCGAGAGCAGTTGGTAAGGCAATAAGCTATACCCCTAACGACTACAAATTTTGTTACATTTTCAATCATACCTAGAAGCAGCAGGAAAAAGAGAGGTTGGCACTAAGATACAACAAAGGAAGCTCGGAAAGATAGTCACGGACCTGAGCCAGACCTTCATTTCTTGATGTCCATGCCACAAAATACTTGCTTCGTAGCACAAACTACAACCTTTTATAGACAAAACTGTTATCTAGTTCTTTGTTTTCGATATCTGTCCTATCAATGACGTAGTGTTCTAGTTGCCAAAACTGACCATGAAGAGTCAAGCACTTAAAGTACCATTGTTTATAATTCTTTAGCAATAATATAACAGAATCTTTCCCCGATGCATTGCTCGTACTCTAGACTTTAAATATAGTTGTTATGATGGACTGATAATGGCAAGGTCCTACATCGATCTTGGTCAATGATGATCATTACTTCATAATCTATATGTGTGTATATGTTGAGGAAATGGATGTTTTTGTTCATGGTTAACATCGGGAAACAGGATAGTAATAGATACCTGCCTGTTGTGCTTGCATCCTGATTGCAGGTTGGAAGGATGAGGAAGGGACTGCACCCTCAGATGCAGTGGATCTCATACGTGACGCAGAGCGGTAGGCTGATCAACATCATGATGACAAAAGTGAACAACACCGGCAAAGTGTACCACATGAGGGCGAAGCGCCAGATGGCTCAAAGCCTGGGACAGATCGCAAAGTTCAAACGCCGATACGAGCAGGAATCGGAGGAGAACAAAGACAAGTAGGGTGCTGTAGCCTTTAGCAGATTCGTTGGCTTCACCAGGTTTTAGTTGATGGAATGGAAATTTTGTTCACACCTTGTTCTTATATTCTGCATGCAAGAATTAACATGAGGGCGGCAGTTATTGCGTGTATCTGCGTGGGACTGAGCTCTATAATTCGCAAGATTTACCTCTATAAATTGCAAACAATGCAGTATTGTTTCGGGGTAACTGAAGCTCCAGGAGCTTTTCTTCTTCGTGAAACGTAGGGTTGTCAAAGAACTGAACAAACCTCGTGGACACAGCTAGCTCATATTCCTTTGTACACAGCTAGGCTTTGGAGGCAACCAGGACCTAGACGTCGGGTGTACCATCTGTTCTAGTACGCGCTGCATTTGGACAAACTTTGCAGTTCCATCAAGTACTTATGTTAGCCCTTCCGGACAGGCTGTTTGGGCGCCGTCCGGACTAGTCGTTTGCTTTGGGCGCCGTTGCTCTCTACTCGCGGCGCCCAAATCTAGCCCAATCTAGGTTTTTTTAATGAAAAATTCAAATGAGAGGGTCATTAAATAATGGCGGGGAAATCGATGTTTCAACCGCCAACGGCCATGGTAGGCAACAAAGTAAGAGTTTCGGCCACACTCGGCCACAAACCGGCAAGAAATTAAGAGTTTCGGCCGCGATCGGCCACACTCGGCCACAAACTCGAAGCTGGGCCATCAAAATACACCAAAATATGCCGGGAGATGTCGATGCCGGCCACAGGTTGTCGCCGCCGCCGGTCTAGATGGTGTCGCCGGGCTGGGGCATGTAGCCGGCACCAGGCTGGGTCAGGTCGGGGTCCTCGTCGGACTGGACGTCGTCACTGCGGCCCTGGTTGCCGTCGGTCGCGGGTGGAACGAGCCCAAGCTCTTGCAGGATCGTGGCGTGGAACATGTTGTGCGCTGCCCTCGCCAGCGGGTCCATGCCGGAGACGTCGGCCGTCAAGCTCAAGAAATCTTGGCTCCACTTCTTGACGGCGGCTTTCTTATGCTCGAGGTCGATCTTGACGTCGGCCTTTTGCATCAAGGTCGCCCACCTTGCGTTGTTCTCGTCGCGCCTCAAGGTCGAGTTGGAGGAGACCTCGGCGAGCACCTTGTCGATGGACAACTGAACCTTGTTCGTCTTTGCCGCCGCCGCCAAGGCCGCCTTCGCCTTCTTGTTCCAGACTGGCCGCCCCTCTGAGTTTTAGTTGTGGTGATGAAGGCCACTATTCCAATTGTTGCCCCTCAAAACCAGGTTTCAAAATAAATAAAACCAAAAGCACTGACCCCAAGCAAGTCCAATCCCATCGCCAATCACTGTCCTCAGAAGTCCGGAGCTACATCCACCAACCTGTCCAGAGAGTTAGAAGCGGGCAGCACAATACCTGCATCCCCAAACCTGTGCAAAGAATTAGAACAACAGGACCCAAGTACTGCTAAACATTCATCAGAAGTTAAACCGACATTGAAAGTTAAATGTTTTAGCTGTGGTGAGGAAGGGCATCGGGCCAAGAGCTGTCCATTAAAATTGATATGTTACAATTGCCGTGAACAAGGCCACTATTCGTATCAATGCTCTCAGAAGCGCCAGAAGGGTCAAAACATTCACACCGAGAGCAGTTGGTAAGGCAATAAGCTATACCCCTAACGACTACAAATTTTGTTACATTTTCAATCATACCTAGAAGCAGCAGGAAAAAGAGAGGTTGGCACTAAGATACAACAAAGGAAGCTCGGAAAGATAGTCACGGACCTGAGCCAGACCTTCATTTCTTGATGTCCATGCCACAAAATACTTGCTTCGTAGCACAAACTACAACCTTTTATAGACAAAACTGTTATCTAGTTCTTTGTTTTCGATATCTGTCCTATCAATGACGTAGTGTTCTAGTTGCCAAAACTGACCATGAAGAGTCAAGCACTTAAAGTACCATTGTTTATAATTCTTTAGCAATAATATAACAGAATCTTTCCCCGATGCATTGCTCGTACTCTAGACTTTAAATATAGTTGTTATGATGGACTGATAATGGCAAGGTCCTACATCGATCTTGGTCAATGATGATCATTACTTCATAATCTATATGTGTGTATATGTTGAGGAAATGGATGTTTTTGTTCATGGTTAACATCGGGAAACAGGATAGTAATAGATACCTGCCTGTTGTGCTTGCATCCTGATTGCAGGTTGGAAGGATGAGGAAGGGACTGCACCCTCAGATGCAGTGGATCTCATACGTGACGCAGAGCGGTAGGCTGATCAACATCATGATGACAAAAGTGAACAACACCGGCAAAGTGTACCACATGAGGGCGAAGCGCCAGATGGCTCAAAGCCTGGGACAGATCGCAAAGTTCAAACGCCGATACGAGCAGGAATCGGAGGAGAACAAAGACAAGTAGGGTGCTGTAGCCTTTAGCAGATTCGTTGGCTTCACCAGGTTTTAGTTGATGGAATGGAAATTTTGTTCACACCTTGTTCTTATATTCTGCATGCAAGAATTAACATGAGGGCGGCAGTTATTGCGTGTATCTGCGTGGGACTGAGCTCTATAATTCGCAAGATTTACCTCTATAAATTGCAAACAATGCAGTATTGTTTCGGGGTAACTGAAGCTCCAGGAGCTTTTCTTCTTCGTGAAACGTAGGGTTGTCAAAGAACTGAACAAACCTCGTGGACACAGCTAGCTCATATTCCTTTGTACACAGCTAGGCTTTGGAGGCAACCAGGACATAGACGTCGGGTGTACCATCTGTTCTAGTACGCGCTGCATTTGGACAAACTTTGCAGTTCCATCAAGTACTTATGTTAGCCCTTCCGGACAGGCTGTTTGGGCGCCGTTCGGACTAGTCGTTTGCTTTGGGCGCCGTTGCTCTCTACTCGCGGCGCCCAAATCTATCCCAATCTGGGTTTTTTTAATGAAAAATTCAAATGAGAGGGTCATTAAATAATGGCGGGGAAATCGATGTTTCAACCGTCAACGGCCATGGTAGGCAACAAAGTAAGAGTTTCGGCCACACTCGGCCACAAACCGGCAAGAAATTAAGAGTTTCGGCCGCGATCGGCCACACTCGGCCACAAACTCGAAGCTGGGCCATCAAAATACACCAAAATATGCCGGGAGATGTCGATGCCAGCCACAGGTTGTCGCCGCCGCCGGTCTAGATGGTGTCGCCGGGCTAGGGCATGTAGCTGGCACCAGGCTGGGTCAGGTCGGGGTCCTCGTCGGACTGGACGTCGTCACTGCGGCCCTGGTTGCCGTCGGTCGCGGGAGGAACGAGCCCAAGCTCTTGCAGGATCGTGGCGTGGAACATGTTGTGCGCTGCCCTCGCCAGCGGGTCCATGCCGGAGACGTCGGCCGTCAAGCTCAAGAAATCTTGGCTCCACTTCTTGACGGCGGCTTTCTTATGCTCGAGGTCGATCTTGACGTCGGCCTTTTGCATCAAGGTCGCCCACCTTGCGTTGTTCTCGTCGCGCCTCAAGGTCGAGTTGGAGGAGACCTCGGCGAGCACCTTGTCGATGGACAACTGAACCTTGTTCGTCTTTGCCGCCGCCACCAAGGCCGCCTTCGCCTTCTTGTTCCAGACTGGCCGCCCCTCTGAGTTTTAGTTGTGGTGATGAAGGCCACTATTCCAATTGTTGCCCCTCAAAACCAGGTTTCAAAATAAAAAACCAAAAGCACTGACCCCAAGCAAGTCCAATCCCATCGCCAATCACTGTCCTCAGAAGTCCGGAGCTACATCCACCAACCTGTCCAGAGAGTTAGAAGCGGGCAGCACAATACCTGCATCCCCAAACCTGTGCAAAGAATTAGAACAACAGGACCCAAGTACTGCTAAACATTCATCAGAAGTGAAACCGACATTGAAAGTTAAATGTTTTAGCTGTGGTGAGGAAGGGCATCGGGCCAAGAGCTGTCCCTTAAAACATGAAGTATTGACCGTCGACAAGCTTAGTCCTTTGTTTACAGTAGACAACGTATCAACACAAGTGTTGATATATTACAATTGCCGTGAAGAAGGCCACTATTCTTATCAATGCTCTCAGAAGCGCCAGAAGCGTCAAAACATTCACACCAAGAGCAGTAGGTAAGGCAAAAAGCTATACCCCTAACGACTACAAATTTCGTTACATTTTCAATCATGCCTAGAAGCAGCTGGAAAAAGAGGTTAGCACTAAGATACAACAAAGGAAGCTTGGAAAGATAGTCACGGAGCTAAGCCAGACCTCCACCTCTTGATGTCCATGCCGCAAAATACTTGCTTCGTAGCACACACTACAACCTTTCATAGACAGAACTGTTGTCTAGTTCTTTGTTTTCGATATCTGTCGTTGAAGTTGTAGATATCTATATTTGTTCCAAATTGAGTGAACTTCCAATATGCACACTCCAGTAACATCAAATCTGTATATGATATTATGATATGATTCATATTCGTATGCATTCTCTATTCAGAGCTACGAAAGAAAGCGGGCAGTGCACTATCTGATTTGTTTCCCACCCGTATCAGTAAGCAATAGTGTTGTACATTTTTTGCAGATCAAATAACCTCGACTTTGCACTACCTGTCTGCTATCATATCACCCAATCAATTTAATGATACTTGAGTGTTGTATATTTTGCTTCTATGTCTGGTTGCATACCATGCTACCTTCTTTTGTACTCCCGCCGTTCCAATTTAATTGACTTGCTATGCACCATATGTGGATGTATCTATACATGTGTTAAATTGGAACGGAGGGAGTATGACTGAGTGTTCTAGTTGCCAAAACTGACCATGAAGAGTCAAGCACTTAAAGTACCATTGTTTATAATTCTGTAGCAATCGTGTAACAGAACCTTTCACCGACGTATTGCTCATACTGTACTCGAAAACTCTGAATATTGTTTTGATGGACTAATAATGGCAAGGTTCTACATTAATCTTGGTCAATGATGATCATGGCTTCATAAGCTATGTGTGTGTATGTTGAGGAAATGGATGTTTCGTTCATGGTTAGCATCTGGAAACAGGATAATAGATACCTGGCTGATGTCGTTGCACCCTGATTGCAGGTTGGAAGGATGAGGAAGGGACTACACCCGCAGATGCAGTGGATCTCTTACGTGACCCAGAGTGGCAGGCTGATCAACATCATGATGACCAAGGTGAACCATACGGGCAAAGTGTACCACATGAGGGCAAAGCGCCAGATGGCTCAAAGCCTGGGGCAGATCGCAAAGTTCAAACGCCGGTATGAGCAGGAAACCGAGGAAAGCAAAGACAAGTAGGGTGCTGTTTTGCGGGGGAGCTATAGATTCTCCTTAGCTTTTAGCAGATCCTGCATCCGGTTTTAGTTTATGCTATGGGAAATTTTGGTTAATACCTTTTTTTTAGCGCTAGAAATTTTGGTTAATACCTGATGTTCTATATCAGGGACAACCTGGTTTAAACCTCATTGCTCGTTTTACATGTGTCGAGCTTACTTTGTTGCTCTGTTTTAGATAACAAGCGCCCATCAAGTATGGTGTTAACTCGTACTCCATTGTATAAACAGCTGAGTTGTCACTTCATCCTAGACACTCTTCAACTTAGTGTTGATCATCTCCTGTACATTGAACTACGAAACGGCTGAGAGGTCACTTCACCCTTGACGCTGTTCAACTCCAAGGACTGCATGTTGCCACTTCGATCCCTACGTATGTGTATGTAGGATCAGTGTTCATCATATCCTGTATATTGAATCAATATCAATGAGTATATGAGAAGCACTAGAAAGTGCTTTACAATCTCTCTCTCATTCTTCTCACAATGGAGGTCACTCTTCAGAAGTAAAACGAGAATAAACAATAAGACAACCATAAGCATGTCTAAGAGATCGTAGCTAATTCATGTCTGTCGTTATTGACTCACCATTTCAGTGTCACCCCCTTTATTTTAGAGGCTATTTTCATCACCGATGCATTTGATTTCTTCTCACTAACTGAAAAGGGCAGTTATGAGCATTATCTAATCGTATTTAGATTTATAAGCGATAAATGCAAGATCGAAGTAAGTCAGTGAGTACAAGTGCAGGCGTGAACACCTGCAACCAAAAAACTAGTCCCAGATCGTCCCCTATCACTATCTGGACTGTTCCTAGCTCGCCCAATGCACCAGCTGCATCGGTTCAGTCACTACAGTTTTTCCATAACTCACAAGTTTTGAATAAGACGCAAATTATTTAGTGAGCACTACATTCAGCACATAAGATTCAGTATGATTTCTTCTTAATTACAATAATGAATGGTTGTGTGCATCACCGGTACAAAGGCCAGGATATTCCACTTGCCTAAGAAATTCTCAATTCTTAGTTTGCTCGTATATTCAACCTGTTAGATTAGAGATCGGTAGGCTATGGCTTAAACAGAGACAAATAAATGTTTGGTCAGTCCTTCTGAGGTGTCCTGATGTCACATGGTTGAATCAGGTACATGGAACACGAAGTTCTAGTGACAATCTTCATAGTTTTTTTTGCTGCACAACTTATATTATAAACGTATTACATTTTTCAAACAGATAAATGCAATATATGACCCATGCTGAATGTTGGGTACATAAACAGTATTTGGGCACATTTAGCCTTTCATTCACTCGTACGGTGGCGGAGCTTGACCATCATAGTAGGAGTGAATTCTTTAAAAAAAAATCAGAAAATGGTATGCCATTCAGCTCTATAAATAATAAGGCTGTAGCTAGAACTCTATGCTGGTTATCCATAATACTGGAACCGGGGTACCTACGACCAGACCAGCCTACTCTTTGTCTTCCACGGTTTTCTTAGTGACCTTCGTGGAATATTAATTGTCAATCAACTGGCAAAATTTCATCGGGCTACCGAATGCGACGATGGCCGGTGCCCATTGCCCATTTTGACCACTTATGACCACGGTTTCTACTAGATCGCAATCTGGGATCTCCGTGTTGCCCAATTGTCAACTTGTGGTGAATCAACATTTTGTTACTTTACAAGCGTGGGAAAGTGTAGTGTATGATATGCAAGCCTGCGGTAGGAATAATCTCCTAGTATATCAACCTGAATTTAGCGATATTCAACGGGAGATATAGGCTTTCTGCGGTAATTCCTGTTATCCAATTTTGCCGTTCTCCAAATACAAAAATATAAATCTGACATTCGGAAATTTTACTTGCTTATGCACTTCAGCTAGAATCTCCAAGAGACCAAGCTTTTGTCCACTGCCGCTTCTCGCAGCAGGTCTGGTGCCCATTTCGTCCTGTTCCAGGCCGACTAACTGATCCCTGGTCCATTGTCGAATTTGGAAGGGGCGAAATGCTCACATTTTTCAGCAGGTGCATTATCCAATGAATCGCGTCTTCCATGGTTGTAATCTTTGTATTCTTGACCTCTCTGGTAGTGTATCCTCTCTTTCTACCTTAATGAAGTTCGGCCATAGGCCCTTCGAAAATGGGATGATAAAGGGCGGATATCTCGATCTTGTCACATACACACGAATAAAATGCCTTTCCACCACACTACACAGCTTGCCAAATGTCAATTAGGACCTTTTGTCCTTTTGCGTTTAAGCTTAAATTTAGAGGATATATTTTGAATTGTAGCAACTTTACTCGGACGGGTGCATATGGAAATTGTGGTTGACGGTTAACGTAAATTCTTGACCGAGAAAAACAATCTTTGGCTTTTGCAGCCACGGAGATTTTTCTTGGACGTGGAAGCTTTATTGAACCCTGACATGTTTTTTTAGATAAAAGGCCCGAGATCCAACGTTAAATTAGTAACGCTCCAAACGGCAGCATGGATACAAAGTGCTAAACCCAGCTTACATCAACGAACTATACTCACACGCACAAGATACAGGACAAGCTGGGCATGCAAAGGTGTTTGGCCGAAGTTCACCCTCGAGGTCAGACCGACACACTGACACACGCTGCACACCATCAACACGGGAAAAGTCGTCGGGCCGAAGCTCACCCTAGAGCCAAGGCCTGCTCACCAGCACACACTGCACACCGCCGAGACCCACCCAAGGTCGACAGAAACAGCCACTAGGGGAGCACCATCTCGCCGAGGCACACCAAGGAGGTCCAAACAGAGGAACGCCGGGAGTAAAGATCAAGATACAAGCTTTGCGGGAGGTAGCACGCCGAAGAGACCTCCGCCACCCAACCTCCGGAGAGCTACCCACCGTGAGCTCCAAGGCGGCGTCTTCAAGAAGAGCACGACGCAGAGCGCCGCCACCGCCCTATGCGAGGATATTGGATTTTCACCTGGAGCACGTACGTAGGAGGTTAGAGAGACGCCGCAACGACGCCTTCAAGAAAGGGACGACGTCCATGGACGCCACCGCCGCCGCCCGGGAAATATCCTGGGCGAGGGTTTTCCCTCGGCATGACCTCTCCACCTCCCACACAGGGCTAGGGGTGCCGGCGAGATAGCAACCGCACCACTGCCACAAAACACAGCTCACCAGGCACCACACTGTCCTCACGGCCATGGCGCTAACAACATCAGAACCAGGGGCTCGCCTGCCAACCCACAAGGTTCCCATCATCCAGGGCCGCCGCCCCGGCGTACCAACTCTGCATAGACGGATTTGAAGAGAAGAACGAGAGACACCGACCGAACCACAACAAAGAGGCATCGAACCTTCAGCGGGGACCCATCCCGCAGACCGTCGACCTACAGCCCCCTCGGCTACAGGCGAGGTCAGATCTGAGGTGCACGGTGGGCTCAAGAGGGCCCGGCCCCTAGCCCAGCCCAAGTGGAGGCGGCCACGGCTGCACTGCCCACCACACCTCCCGGAGTCCACGCTAAACCGACGAGCAACATCGCCATCGCCGGCCAGGCTTGCCGCCGAGACCACGACGCCCTGCGCTCGAGTTTTCGTCTTCCTCCAGCCCGACAGGCCGAGTTCGTGCCGCGCGCCGCTATAGCCGCGCCAGGGGACGCCAGCCGCCACGAGCTCGCGGATGGCCGCACAGCCACCACGCCATCATCAAGCGACCACGCCGTCACGCCCCACACCAGCGCCACGCCCCGCTGGCAGATGCGGTCCATGCCGCCACCACCACGCGAGCGGAGAGGAGGCCCCGCCGCCGCCAGCACCACCCGGGATTTGCCCGGCGATGCCCCTCCGGCAGCCGTGAGGAGGAGCGCTGGAGCGGCGGCTAGGGTTACCTCCCGCCGTCGCTACCACGGGAGGAGTCGGGGTGAAAGTCCGCGAAGTGAGGAGTGACCACTTTCTCAACCCAGACATGTGATAAATAGAAATTAATGGGCACTGAGTACGTAATGCTTGATCGAGCCAATAATGTGAGAGATAGTGCTCCCTGCATCCATGGATGCAGTTCTATAAATTGAGAACAATCCAGCACTAGTTTTCAAAAAAAAAAAGAGCAACTAGCATGAAATTTGTGAGCACATCCCATATTTTTTACCATGCTCTAGCAATACATTTCGATCGTGTTCTTGTCATTCTCACGCATGTTCACTAGTTGGGATTGGGAGGCAACAGGTAACTAAAGTGTCACGCCCCGAGACCCGGCCCGGAAGAATGACAGCCGCCGCGTGTCTATAGACTCGAAAGACTATACACACGCAAGGCTAGAAGAGCAGGATAAACCAGCACAATGAATCTCAAGCAGCTCATTCTATTCATTTTACAACATTATTACATTTATAAAAGTTCTCTAGCGTCTTCCCATCCACTGGTCCAGCCTACTCCTCGGATGACGAAGGCTTCCGCTGCGAACTCTGATACCAAAAACAAAGTGAAGCAAGGGTGAGTACGAATAATCATACTCAGCAAACAATTCAAACAATTTCATATACTTTGTAAAATACACTAGGTTTTCGAAATACCAGTAAAACATTGTGTGGTTAAGTAATTAATCAGATTAAAACACATGGTGCCACATATGAAAGTGAGTTTCCCTACCCGGAAATCACAGGGGTGAATATCCACGCTTTTACACTCTTAAGAGGGGTACTCCGACGTCAACAGCCTCGACCAGAACCGCACAGGATTCCAGAACGAGCAGAGCCCTTTGACCCGCTTAGACACCGGACACCTTGACCTACTCATGTCGATCGCTCCTACGGATCCATCACCGACACTTTCCATTCAAGGGCCGCCCCTCACGGAGAACTCAGACAGTCCCATACCTGTACTGTGACCGGTACAATATGATCACCTTCGCAACACCAAGTTTTCCTTATAAAAACATTCAATTCATTTACATGTCAAAAATATGTGCTAAGCCCGGCTCGTACCGGTGGCTCCTACGGATCCATCACCGTAACGACACCAGCGCGTTAGCCCCGTATATCAACACATAGCTCGTACCACTCAGGGTATCACACATATTCAAATCAAAGCATACCGTACAAAATATACGAGAGTGGTAAGAAGTGCTTGCCTCAGTTAGCTACGCCGTAGCCATCAAAATAATAACGATGTTGAACAGATACGAGCTCAAACACCAGAACGCCATGAAGAACACCACCAACATAAGACGCCAAGTCCTTGAATCGCCTGCTCCAACTCAACCAGCGAGCTCTGCCACTCTCACGCCGCCGTGTGGTAGAATCACCACCATCGCCAGCACCGGTGTCATCGCACCGGCGTCGCTCTCTAATTTCCTCTCCGTATTCCAGCAACGTCTTCTTGCGATTATATTCAGCTCCTCCGATATACACACCAGCTCGTCGTAGCCCCTCTCTCTCTCTCTCACTCGATCTCACTCTGCTAAATATCCTTCACTGGATCGATGTTGAGGTGTAGGAGGAAAACACGGCAGCAGCAGCGGATATGGCAAGGGTATTTATAGAAGACGATCGTCGGTCGCCGGCCCAAAATATCTTCAGGTGCCGCCCATCGCTTGGCTCCTTCGACGAAGCTAAGGAAACGCTGACTGAAATATCTGAGTCGTTGTGACCTTTCGAACGGCGGAAGAAACGTCTAGCTGCTGGCCCTCCAGCTGAGTCAAAGGTCTCTCATCAACGTGTCATTCAGCCACAGGCTGACTGCCATGCACAGGTACACGTAGGACAAGGCAAAATGCTGACTAATCCACCTACATACGGCCACGTAGCTCGATCCTTCCTGATTAAGCTAGCTTCCTTAGTACTACACTCGTACGATCGCTTGCATGTACTAGTACTACCGTTGGTTACTTGGTCATGCACAACAAGTCAGTCGCCACACTCCTCTAATTCTTTTCATGCATGAAGATTTTAATACTAGCTTAGCAAAACAAAATAATTAGAAACCAAATTTTATTTTAACCGAAATAAATGATAAGCCGAAAAATTCGGGTTATCACATAAAGAACGGGAAGTTTGACCAGGCGTTCCAATCTCCTCCGGCTCCTAGCTTCTAGGTGTTCTAGCCCAGAGCTGGACCAAACATGCCAAATCCACGGAGCCAGATCCGCGGAGCAGTGCGATTTCAGTGTACAATTTTTCGAGCAGCTGTTTCGTCGATCCACGAATCACTCTCACGCGGAGCAGCAGCAATTTAAGGAGAAATGTCACCGCTCGGGTGTCCCACGAGTTATAGTTTGCTCAGGCTGTGATTCGACTTCAGCTCTCATGTGTCATCTGTGTTAACTGGTGCTCAAGTTGAGTAGTGAATCAGGAACCTCTACAACGGTCAATGTGCCTTCCACAGCAAGCTCACTGATCTTCACAGTGTAAAGCTGACGATGAGCGACTATAGCTGTTTCATCATGCTATTAACTCTTTACTAGGCATCTGAGCGCGGCAAATGCCGCGCCGGTGTTTTTAAATTTGAATTTGAAATTGGTCACGTTCTAAAATTGTCTAAGCTTGGAAATCATTGAAATTGGGAAAACAATGTGTTTTAAAAATAGTCGGATTTTGGAGATTGCTCAAATTTGAAAATGGTTGTAATTCAAAAAGAGTTTACGTTTTAAAAACGTTCAGATTTTAAAATTTGGTTAAAGTGGAACCGTATTAAGATCTGAATTCTTTTGTCGTTCATAAAATGATCGGATCTGAAAGAATTTTAAAATTTCTGGAGGTCTTAAATTTGAAAATTGGATTGAAACGGCATACACCGCGGTCGTGTAGTTAGAACAAAAAATACTGCGGAGTAAAACATTCAAATTTGGAAATGTCCGCATTCGAAAGTGGTTTAGATTATGAAATTGTTGAAATTCAAAAAATGGCTATGTTGAGAAGTTGTTCAAATTTTTAAAATGGTCAAATTGAGGAGCTATTCATATTTGAATTATTTTTACGTTTATTAAATGCTCAGATTTTGTGGTTTTGTTGATATGTTTGTCATATTTGTGAATACCGCGGTGTAAAAAATTTAAATTTGGAAATGTCCACATTAAAATTTGTTTAGATTTCAGTGTACTGAAATTCGGGAAAATGTTTACACTTAAAATTTATTTAAATTTCAAAATTGTTAAAATTGGGAAGGCATTCATATTTGAATTTGTTTGACGTTTATTGTATTCTCAGATTCGAAAGGCATTCAAATTTGAATTTTGATCGTGTGACGTGAATAGTCAGTGTTTATTGTTGTGTTCATGTTGATATGTTTGTCACATTTGTAAATACCGTGGTGAAAAAATTCAAATTTGAAAGTGTCCATGTGCAAAATGTGTTCAGATTTGAATGTGTCGAAATACAAAAAAGGTTTATATTTATGAATTGTTTGATTTTCAAAAGTTGATAAAATAGTTAGATTTGAAAGGCATCTAGAATTTTAAAATATGCAGATTTGTATGTGGCATTTTTTGTGGTAAAATTCAAATTCGAAAATGTCTACATTTTAAAATTGTGCTGATTTGGAAATTATTGAAGCTGTATTTGAAAAGTTATAAAAGTTAAAAAAAAAAGGGAAATAGAACAAAAAGAACAGGAAAAAAAAAGAAGAAGGGCCGAGCCAGCTGCACAGCAGCCAGCCTAGCCCAGTAAGTAGCCCAGCTGCCCAGCCCAGGCCCGCTGGAACGTCATGCTGACGTCACCTACGGGCGGGCTCTGCCGCGGCGGCGTCGACCTTGCCGGAGCCACAGCAGAGCGACCCAGGATGCGCGGGTGAGCGCATCGGATGTGGCTCGACGCGGGGTGGCCGCAGGTGGCGGCGCCGCCGCTTTTGGGTCGATGGAGCGTCGCCGACGGCGTGCGGACGCGGCGGCGTCGATTCCGGTGAGGTCGCGGCGTTCCGGCAGGCGAGAGTGGGTGAGGAGGGAGAGGGCGCGACGGCGGAGGTCGCCGTGCCCGTCGATCTGAACGGGGAGGGCCAGAGCGGCGGGGGCACGCGTCGGCGGCGCCGGCGACTTCCGGCGTCGCGCGCGAGAGGAAAGGAAAGGGACGATTGTGCGGTGACGGTTTTTTCGAGAGGCCCCTGCATTTTGCGAGATTTCCAAGTAGGTCCTCCGTAGTGCAAAAAATTGGACTGCGGAGCAGTGTTTGGATTTGCGAGGGGCTTTCTTGCAAAAGAGCCAAGGTGACCGGCTATCACCGGCGTGACCGGCCGTTGACCGGGCGACGTGGCGGAAGATGATTGGAAGAAAATCACGGGAACTGTAGCGTCTACAGTACAGCGCACGGGGGGCGACGTGGTCGTTTCCGGACCGTCGGATGACGCTGATCGGACGGCTCTGAAAAGAGGGTGACGTGGCTCCGCGGAGGGGTGGATCTTTCCAGACTTTATATATTGATCTATCCTCCGCTAGTGTAGGTCATCATACTCTCCTTCCGACAGCGTGTATAGTCTTTCTTGGAGACGTAGTAGCCAGCCAGTGCTTCATTTACGACCGGTAGCCAAGATGATGCCCACTCCATCCTCTGTTGCTCTTCTTTTGTCACCTCCCTAATTACCTCCTCTATGGCTTACACAAGGGTAGTGGCGACTTCAGGAAAATGTGTGAGACACACACCTCATAGGTGAGCAATAACTGACCCACACTGTTTAAAAGGAATTATGACGATTTTCATTCCAAGTACACATAAACGATAGCGGGAGTACCAAAAGATCTCCGACACATGATTTATTTTTCTTGCAAGTGGAAGATTTATTGAACCCAGACATGTGATAAATAGGAATTAATGGGCACTGAGTACGTAATGCTTGGTCGAAATGTGAGAGATAATGCTACCGGTCCGCATCCATGGATGCAGTTCTATAAATTGAAAACAATCGAGTACTGGTTTTCAAAAAGCTAGAGCAACTCGCATGAAATTTGTGAGCACATCGCATATTTTTTTACCATGCCATCAATACATTTCGTGTTCATGTTATGCATCTTCACCAGCTGGGATTGGGAGGCATCAGGTAAATAAGGAACGAGAAGTTTGACCTATCGTGTGTCCCACGAGTAATAGTGCGCTCTGGCTGTGGTTGGTCTTCAGCTCTCATTTGTTATCCGGGTTAGTTGATGATACACCTTAGTAGTCTACCATTTTTTTTAGATAAAGAGTATATATTAATATCGCGGAGATACTAATTACACCCAGCCTCTGCAACAACGTGTTGCCCTAGCGGCTACACGGATGCACACAACCCTGAATAAAAAAAAAGAATTACAAAAAAGAATATCCTCACTACAGTGATCTATTCCTTGTAGCAGCCGACCTAACACCACCAAAAACAGTACCAGAAGTCCAGAATCTTCAAAAGCGACGCCTCCAAGAAGGAACAATGCTCAAGCACTGTCGTCGCCCTGATCATAGATCATGGGTTTTCACCCTGAAGAAAGTCCACACTCGTAAAAACAATGCATTTAACAAGACAATTTCCAGGCACAACCAATTAAGGCCGGACCTTGGATTTTCACCCTGAAAGTTTAGGCATCGAACTTCTCCTGTACTGTCGCCCCCTCTTGCCGTTGCCGCTGCTCCAAGTTATGAATCACCAAGGCAATCCCTCATCCCACCATGACTCGAACCACCATTGTTATTACTCAAAACTCGGTTTCCATGCATTCTCCGCACTCTAACTTCACCATGGAACAAAAGACAAGTACACGATGGCAACAGACTGCAGAGCTTCGCAACGCTTCTTCTGAAACTAAACGGTCAGAATAAAAAATGGCTGCGCGCGACCGAATCCCACCTGATCCGTTAATCTCCAGGCTTAATTTGCCCAGTGGAGTTCGCCGGCGGAGCCTTTCGGAACTCGACACTCCGGCCAAATCGATGAAGACATGCATCCAGTACATCTTCGTCTCGACGTGAGAGTGATCCAGAGACCGCCACCTTTATTCAAACCGAGCCGATGGGACTGAACGGTGGGGAACAGCCCATCGCCGCCTGACCGGCCGCCGGCACCGCCACGGTGCCAAACAACTGGCTCCACCAGGCTTCCCGGCGCCGCCTACCGCCATAGCCTTAGGCTCAGGCCCGCATGGACCCAGATGGGCCGCGAAGCCCGGAGCCCCTCGTCTGCAGCAGCAGGGACGTCTCCACCGCGCAAGAGCCATGCGCCTCCGCCGTCGACGGCGCTGAGATGCTCGCCGCCGGGAACCGCATCACCTCGCTGCCGTCCGCGCCGAATCCCAGCAGCCGCCGCCGCCGTGGAGCTCGCCGCCTCGCGCGAAGGAGAAGGCCCCACCGCCGCCATCCTCCGAGCCTAGTCCACGGAGACCCTGGCGGCGGCGGGGAGAGGGAGCTGGGGAGGGTGGGGGGCCTCGCGCCGCCGGAGAAGAAGGGCCGTCCGAGCCGCCTAGGGTTAGGCGACGCGGGGGCCGGGCGTCCTGAGTAGTCTACCATGGACCTGTAGAACAGCAAGTATGCTGGCGGCAGCATGGTCACAGGTCTTCACAGTGTAACGCCAATGATTTGAGACTATACCTGTCTCACCGTGCTATCAAGTCTTAATCCTAGTCTAGTAGGAACATCATCCTAGTCTCCTTCCCAATGCGTGTCGTAGCCAGCTAGTGCCACAGCTGCTAGCGCATTTACGACAGATAGCTCTTTGCCTGATGGCTGGCCTCCTGTATAAGAGCTCTTTTATTTGGGCTGGCTGGCTGTAGTGCTGTGCAGAAAAGCTGTTGTTCTAGGGAAGCTGCTTTTTTGAGTGGAGGTTTTAGGCAAACCAGCTGGCTGTCTGACTCTAGATTGTGAAATTGTCTGAAACACACTTTACATTCATAAAAAGTTGTATTGTTGCTGCTCTTGTGTAATAAATAACATATTCATCTAAAATTCAAATCGAACTTCATATCCATACAATTACGGTTACACTCAGAATATATATTTATCCAAAATACATTTTCCACTACATTATACTCCCTCCGTTCCAAAATACTAGACATGGATTTGTCCAAATTCATATGTATCTACATAACAAAACATGTCTAGATACATCCAAATTTAGACAAATACACATCAAGTATTTTTGAATGGATTATTTTCTATATTGCAAATTAACAGCCTTCTCCATTGCAAATTAATAACAAGCTATAACACAAAAAACTACACAATTACTAAATAAAATTATTTTCCAATCTAATCGATGTAGTTAGCAAGCATCAGCAAGTATCTACAGAGCTACGGCCAGCAGCAAGTATCCACCAAAACTAGATCAAGAATCACACAGCCAGTACAAATGAACAGCGCGAACTACAGAGCACAAAGCAGGGCCGGCCAAAAATAGATCAAGTATCACTCATGTGCAGATCGAATCACGGGGTCGGCCGGCCAAAAAAATAGAGAAGATGGAACAACGCAGGCCGGATTTGTCCTCCCCTTGCTGAACCAGATGCGGGCAGGGCCGGCCGGGAGGACGACGCACGAATCCGGCTGCCTGGTCGATCCGAATGGCGAGTTTGCTTGAGGACGACGAGAGAAGGTTGAGGACGGCGGGGAACGGGGGCGTCGGAAGCTCGAGGTGGCGGGGACGAGCTCCCGCAGCGGGGATGGCCAGTCGACGGCAGGGGAAGGCGGTGGCGGCGGCTGTGGTGTGGCGGCGCCGAAGAACACGCTCGTCTCTGGCATGCTCGCTCGGGCGAAAAAGAAAAGACCGGGGGTGGTGAGCGGTACGCTCGGTCAGGGACGGGTGGGATTTGGGTTTCCACGTTTCAGCCCGGGTGGCAGTTCGCCAGTAATTACTTGCAACGACATGGGCAAGGATATCTGCCGCTTCGGAACTCTAGCAGAGAAGCTCGGGAAGCACCTCCAGAGGTGCTTTTTCTCGTAGGAAGGAAAACGAGGTGCTTCGGCAAAAGCCCACCGCACCACAGATCCTTTTGGTTCGTTTCGGCTGCTTTTTTCCGTGGAACGCAGCTAAAAGCCCAAACAAAAGGGCCCTAAATCTGCTAGCACGTGCCATCTCCATCTTGAGCCAGAAATATGAAGATTAGATGGATGGATCTCCGACTACTAGAAGAAAACCCAGGGCAACATATTGGCTGGCGCTTTTCAACATATCATGCGACTAGCTACTATCTTGGCTTTGTGAGGAATTTATCTACTCAACGGGAAGAAATATAATTATTAATCTAGTCAAATAAAATAAATCCATTGTCGAATATTGAAAGTAAACAAATATTGTTGATTTATCCTTGGCTTTTGCTGTGTGTTTCCGAAAGAACTAAATTTTAGTAGGACCTGTCGATCTGGGGTTTAACCACAAAGGCTCTATATACCGAGTGCGTGTTCGACGCTCGGCAAACACGGCGATTCTGGTAGTGAGTGGCCTGAAAACCAGTGAAGTGTACAATAAACACCCGCAAAATGGGCACGCCACTCCTAGGATATTCCTTACTAGTGATAATTCGATTTAGCAAATATTTACAACTTTCCGTGAGGACGATACTCACCAATGACATTAAATTGGTCGTAAATGGCAGGGCAGTAATGCAGACATCGGGTGGAGCTAGCTAGCTGTATAAAAGCAGATTTTTCAGGGGAGCATGCAACTGTGGACGAGCTTCTTCATCCGTTTTCTCCGCGTGGCTTAATCTTGCTTCCATGATGCGCTCACTCTCTCTGCTCTCTTGCTCCACCAGTTCATGCTTAATTAGGATTGGAAGACAATTGGGAATTAAAACGTGTGACATGCTCTTGTACCGTGGCTTCAAGCTGAATTGCTCCGGTAGATACTCTGGCATGGTGAGCTTTCGGATCCGCGAGATCCACCGGTGTTTGTCTCACTGGATGGCGACAGTTGAAGACTGGCAGAGCTAGCGTGAGGACATGTTTTACCTGGATGTGCCTCCTTCGTCGTCGTACACGAGCTCGCGTCGGCCAAAAGATCCTTGTTACAAGGTCCTCATCATAGAGTGCTGCAGTGTTCCTTTCTTCAAGCTGTAACTGTGAGTAGGTGGTCTCCGGATCGAAAAAGGCAATGGTAGCTCGGGCTACATGGAGGAATATATAATTTAAAATTTCGAAAACAGTATGTAAAAGTTTCGAAAAATTCTAAAAATAAATCTGAACGTAGCTAATATATACCGTATCCTACAACTGTGCGAAGTTTCAATCCGAAGTTTTTTATATTTTTGGCTACGCAAAGAAGGCAAACTCTTACAAGATTTGGAGGTGCGCTGCTAGGGGTGTAAACGGATAGGATAATTTCCGTACCAAATCCGTCGCCGAATCCGTTTTAAAGAATCCATATCCGGTTCCGAAGAATTTGCCGGATAAGGATATCCGATTCCGAACTGAACATCCGGATACGGTATAGGATATGGTATGAAAAATAGCATCCGAATATGGATTATCCGAATATAAGTTAGGATTATCCGATGGTTATAATCCGAATAATCCGATTTTCTCCTGAAATGTCTAGACTAATAGAGCACAATTTGTATTTAGTGAGTTGTGGGGCTCATTTGTTGAACAACGACTCCCTTGCATGGTCATTCTACATACTATGGAGTATAACTTTGTTAGATTATTATGTTGTTGAGCTATTATTTTTGGTTATGTGGCTTGATGATATACATTGCGCATACCGATCCGACTAATTTTCTTTCCGCCCCGAATCCGCTCCGTTTCCGTTCCGAATCCGTGATTATATCTATCCGTCCCCGAATCCGCAACCGTTAATTATCCGATCCGATCCGAATCCGAGAAAAAAATATGGTAAAGGATATGGTAGAGGCAAAATCCGATCCGATCCGATCCGTTTACACCCCTATGCGCTGCTCACACACCAATCTAAATTTTTGTCTTTTTTGTTTAGCGTAGAATAAAAAGTATTTCCGATTAAGATTTTGTATATACTTGTATTATATATCCATACATGGCTACATCTACATATTTGTTTCCAATTTTTTTAAACTTTAAAATTTGTGTTTCAAATTTTCAAATTAAAGGGCTACATCTGCAGGGTCGCCTCCTCCTAGCTTGTGACCGTCGAGAGGGATCCCAATTTTGGCGATCCATCCAAACCCTTAAGCATGAGATTAGAAAGGGTGCCCGGTTCTCCATCGGTAACGGTGAGGGCACCCTGTTTTGGCTGGACCCGTGGCTTGGTGAAAGCCCGTTACAACATAGGTTCCCTTCCCTCTTTGCTATATGTTCGGACCCGATGCTGTTGGTGGCTTCGGCAGTACTTAATGGGGTTTGGAACATCTCGTTCCGACGTACATTTGGTCTTGCCGAGGCTACAGCTTGGACGGAGCTACGGGGTTCGCTCCCGGAGGCGCTGCCAGGAGGCCAAGACCTTGTGTCATGGCACTTGGCGCCTTCTGGGACCTTCTCCGTGAAGACGGCCTATCGGAGTCTCTTCAGTGGTCCGGTCATAGCTTGGGCTTCCCCTCTGTGGAAAGCCCCCCTTCCCTTAAAAATCAAAATCTTCGTGTGGCAACTTCTTAGGGACCGCCTTCCTTCGGGGGTGGAGGTCCATAAGCGACGTGGACCGGTGGATGGCCTGTGCCCCTTGTGTGGGATCCCAGAGACGGGAACCCACATACTGTTCACTTGTCCTGCAGCCAGGTTTCTATGGAACTTCGTCCACGAGGCGCTTGGGCCTGCTTGGCAGGCCTCAGACCTCGGCGAGTTCCTGGAAACCCAGGCGAACCGTACCGGGGGGAGGCGACGCCTCTTCTGGTTGGTGTTCGCAGCGATGGCGTGGGCCCTCTGGACGAATCATAATAAGATGGTGATAGAGCGGGTTTTTCTTCGACATGCTTCTGACTCCATGTTTAAATTTCTGGTTTTCTTGCAGCAGTGGCACCCGCTTTCTAGGCAGCGAGACAGAGGGCGGCTAGATGACATGCTTGATAGATTTTTGGTGACCGCACGTCGCCTCTCCTCTTCATCTAGCAGCTAGCGCCGGAGGGCCGCCTTTTTTTGTTCTTCCCACCTTGCCCTACCCCCCCTCCCATTCTAGCTCTTGGTTTCTCTTGTGGTTGGGCTTACTTGTGCTGCTGCCCCAGCAAACTCTTCTAGCTTTTCTCGGGTGCGTGTGTCTTTGTATGGACTTGCTTGGCATGTTGCTTTATTTATAAAGCGGGGCGAAAGCCTGTTTCGAGAGAAGGGCTATGTGTAGCCTGGGCTACAAAACACTCCTCTCGTCTCCGGATGGGATATTGTCGACGAGTACTTGTTACTAGGGGTTATTCCTGTTGTGAAGGGTTGGACAAATCGGTCCGCAAGCACGCCGATGACAATGGGATATTTGTCAGCCTTATCCGTGAGATAGCGAGTTTTGAATTCTCTCTCCCTTCATCACGTCGACTTGATCATGCCCCCGAAACTCGTAATGTTGTTGTTCCTTGGGAGGGTATCCTGGGACGAGGATGCCGAGGATGAGACGGTGATGATTTTGGAGAAGTATTACACAATTTTAGAATAAGAAAGTATTACACAATCCTATTCACTGCCCGTTACTCTGGCATAGGATTGAAATTTTCAAATTTTGCTGGAACTTGGAACGCAGTGTATGCTTATGAAGTTATTACATTAGACGAAAGCTTTCCACATGTCACTTGTTATGCGTTCATGTTAAGGGAAATATCACGAAAGCAGGCGACCGAAGTACCAAACTGTGTCATCCGGGTTCTCTTGGTTGCCAGAATATTACCGCAAAACATCTAATCCTATTCGTATTATTCTCTTGGTTGGATTGTTGCGGCGATTTAGGCAGAGAATAATTGGTCAGAAGAACCCAATGACATCTAGATGCTCGTCTTTAGTTCGCAGCAAATTCAAGTGGAGTATGCTTGCGTGACACAAATGAATGCCGAAGTTTAGTAGCTTACAATTGCTGAAATGTCAAGAAGCAGAATAACCCTATGAAGAAAATATTCTACTCCCTCGGATCAAAATTAAGTGTCGCAGCTAATGTGTACGTTTTCTGCATGTTTTGTTGATATCTCAGTTTTAATGGACCGGAGGGAGTAGTAGTCATTTGGCAACTTTTTTTTTTCAAAGAAATAACTTTATTTTAAGGCATCTGTATTCTAGACGAACTATTCGAACACCGCTCGCTTGTACAGAAAAAAAAGATAATATTTTGTACAAAACATAGTTTTTTTTAGAAAAGGGTGTTCCTCCCGCCTCTGCATCGTGATGATGCACACCGCCGTTTTATATTAAAAAAAGATAATATTTAGTACAAAACATAGTTTGCTTCTAATCACAACATGTTGATTCAGAGTCTTAATTGCCGAGCATGTGCTTTTCATACTTGTGACTCGGGATCCTTCGATGTTTCCTCACATAGCATTACGGAAATTCAGAGATTTTATCCATTCGATTGTTAATTGCCGATCTGCTAAGTAAAACACCAGAAGGACAAAATAGTCATGCCAAAAGTTTGAGTGTTTGCATGAAGGTTGGCAATGGAATCTCTCGCGGTGCATTGGGATGTGTGTATACAATGTGCGGTATGGAACCAAAAGATGTGTATCACGGTGACGAGATTTATGAAGGCACGCTCGTCTGTTCTCTTTGTGGATTATTGAAGGAACGTTTTGGTAAGAAAATATTTTGCAACTCGGATATATTTCAGGGAGCGGTAGTGCATGTATGACCCAGCTAGCTAACTTGCTCTATAAATTTCAAACGGGTAGCCAGCTACAATACCCAGTGTCATACATACGTGCGACAAACCTGATAGAGACCTTTCACCTTCGTCTTCCATACTGAATTGGTACTGGTCGATTCAGGTTAGGCTTGGGATGCAATGGGGAATTAAGGTGCATGCTGTTCGTGTGAGTTCCCTTGGTTCTACGAGGGACTCCTGATTTTCATCTTGAAAGGTCTGCAGTGTAATGTGGTCGTCTTGAACATCGGTTTCATCTAGTTTTTGCCATCAATGAAACTAGCCTAGAGCCAGGTGGTAATCTCAACAGTCCATTTGGACAGGTCTACAGGCGGTAGGGACTGTACAGGACATCAGGTTCCTCCTGTAACAAAATGAAGTGTAGTTAGCCGCCAACAGCATTGTGGTGATCGCCATAGTTGTAGACTTGTAAGCATTTTCTTGACAGAGATTACAAATAAAGAGGGCAACCCAAGATCATTTTTTTCTTTCAGTTTCTGTAATCGGGGACAACAGCTAATCAAATGTTTCTTCTCACAGGTCCTTTTCGCAAAAAAAAAAAATGTTTCTTCTCACTATTTTTATTTTGAATCCAAATTTTTAACTGCTAGCGTAGGTAGTGTTACTCTCGATTCGACATTGGTACACCAAGAAATTCTGCTCTGTGAGCAATGTTGTATTCGTTCTCTTCGTTTCTTACTTCATAAACCATTGAATATATTGGGTACATAGATAGATTGAAGAAGAACTCAGAGGTTCATGCATCAGGAAAAGTATGTTGAGAGGCCTTCAGGAATATTGTGCATGGGAACGAGACACATTCACTTGCTAATGTAGATCTAACAAGCTGCTAGGCTGCTGGTGGTATCGTTGCTTAACTTGATATAATTGTCAGGTTTCGAACCACGATCGAAATGGCCTGGTCTACGCACCCGGTGGTTCTCTTGGCTGATATCTGCCGTTAACAGCCTCTAGGAATATTCTTGTTAGAGCTCTACTAGTTGTGTAGCGGATTTTTTGTTAAACGGAGCAAAATCTTTGCCACGTCTCATTGATTAAATACTTATAAAAATTTATATGTTTCAAATAAAATACCCAACAAAAGCACAAAAACCTTTTGTTCCACAAGCAAGAATGGGCTCCTGTCCTCGGATCGTAAAGAAATTATTTAGGGAGCGTGTTGAGCAGACAGCCTCACTTGTAATTATGCAGTAACGATGCATCATTGTTGTTGTTTTGGCACGATAATGAAAATATGATTGGTAAACATGTGACCCATATTTGTGGATCCGGTCCCCTCCAAAACCGGCAACCAGAATGTCCCGCCCTTTCCCCCACATGTTGCCCATTCTCTCATTCATTTCCGCCACCCTTCCTTTCTTCCCACTGCACCGCGTAATAGCCCACGAAACCGTGTGTCGCTACTAGGGGGGGGGGGGGGGGGGGGTCTTCAACGGGATTCTCTTTGACCTCTCTATCGTAAGCAGTTGGGTCTGTCGGCAGCGAGCCCATGAGCCCATCGTTGCCACTACTCCCCACCGCTAGCAGAGGACCCAGAAGGGCGAGGTGGGCCCAGGCCTAGGAGAGGGGTACTTGCAAAGGTCCCTCCATTGTTATGCTAACTAGAAAAATACCCCGTGCGTTGCAGCGGGAACATTTTATAAAAAACTTTAATATAAACGAAAGGACATATGGCACATGCAACGGGAAAATTTCTCGGGAATATTCAGGATTCGATTGGGCACATTATCGAGAATCTAAATTTAATCAATGTATAATATTTGTTAATTTTACAACTAAAATTAATGAGGTAATTGTATGGATAAAAGGATTTATAATGCGAATAGTTTTCATGGATGTATAAAAAATCATTAATAAATATGGATGTCATGGATAAATAATGGATCAAATAGTGGATGATGTGGCTTAAGGAATAGATGATGTGTGATTAATTAGTGGAGATGACATGGACAATTAATTGGTTAAGAGAATGGATGATGTGGATAGCTTGCATGTTGAGATAGAAAAATAATTAATGAAGTTAGTGGGGTTTTGCTTTATAAGAAGTATAGATATCACTTTTGGTAGTGCTCCCTCCAATCCGGTAAAAGTATAATGGGAAAACAATGCAACTAGTAAGGTCAACCAAATCAGCCCATTAGTAGATTAGCAGCTTGGAACTTTCTTACCATCTGAAAACAAAATACGCCTTTATGGTTTCAATCAAAAATTCAGTTACATGATGCATACTTTATTCTAGAAATCGAAATGGTTCTAAAAATAGGACGACAGTAAGTGCAGTGTGTGCAATGTGCTTCTAGAAAACTGTTTAGAGGAGAAAGAATGGCACTGGTCCGGCGTGTATATGGGTACTAGAAAGATACCCGCACCTTGTAGCAGAAACCATAAAAATATTATAGTATAAAAGAAAATATATTTGATGCAGGAAATGGAAAAAATTCTCGGCAATATGAAGGATTTGATTAGCCACATTAGGAAAAAATCTTAATTTAATCAATGTGAAATGTTCGTATATTTAACCGTTAAAAGTTGACGATGTGGAAAATATTATGGCTAAAAGAATTTATAATATGAATAGCTTGTATGTATGGATGAATATATTAATAGATATGGCATGACATGGATAAATGAATGATTTAAATAGTGGATGATGTGGTGATGACATGGAGAAATGAATAGCTCAAATAGTGGATGATATAGACACCTTACATGCAGAGATAGACTATTTAATGCATGTTAGTGGGATTTTCTCTTTTAAGAAGTATAGATATGGTATCAAACCAAAAAATGGATGGCACGCTTGTTGAGTGCACGCTCGTATCACTGTGTTCCATACAAGTTTTGCCTCCATGATTGATAGATACTTGGAGATAAGATCATTAAGAACAAGCAGCGAATATTCCAATAACCTAATTGTTTTGTTTCAAAAAATAATTCAATGCCACTGGACTGTGGTAACTTCTGTGATTGTGGTGGGCTCACTTCATTGCGACGTCAGCGTTATACGGTAGCCATTCATAGTTAATACTGTAGGTGGATATCCATAGCAACTTCTAAGACTGTATTGGCACAAATCCTGAGTTTCATGTTTTGGACTTCGCCGGTAACTTGCATGACTATAAATGTATTTCACTCATGAAAAACAGAGGAATGTAAAGCAGTGAGCCGTTCGTGTTTTTTTTGGAACTGATGCATTTGTTGTTGGTAAAAAACTCCCATTTTTGGAGCAGCACCTCTGGAACGCTCGGCATGCCCATTTTGCGCAACTAGAGAAGACTCCTTCCAGCTACGTTTCAGCGACTTGGGATGATCTCGACCGTTCAACAACTTGATCCAATGGTTGAGAGCGCCGAACTGTTGTGAGATGGTTGGTTGGTTGACTTATAATGTCTCCTAATTTCTAACTATAGAACAATAATTCTAAAGAACACGGAAACAAGTCAAAAGGGTAAAATATATCCTTTTGGTTTTATGAGATACCCCGTTATACTGCAGCAACACATTTCACCGAGAAGTGGTCCATCTTGAGTCAAGGTTAAGAACTTCCTTTAAGAAAGAAGAAAGAAGAGGTTGGACAAATAATAATTACCGGGTAGCTAAAAATATTCGCACTTATATCAGCACCATGAGTTTAGGCATCTTGGCTTCGTTCTTATAGAAATCTTTTTATTTATTTGGTTCTCAAGCTTCTTGTCATCAACCCTTGTCTCACTTACGTTTCTATGTTTAACTGACATGCATGCAACATTAGAAGAGGATACTACGTTTATCATGCATGTGGCTCAGCAGCTCCCAACTACTATTACAATACTCCTAGCGAGTTAACATAGTGTATAGATAGTGATATCTGCATATATATATGTAGGTAGACCGAGCAGTAGAGAAAACTTGAAACTCCCAACTACTGCCAGTCTCTCCTGTCAATTAAAGTGCTCCTCTTGTTAAATAGAAAAGACACAAAACAAATTTTCTTCGTTGTACGAAATCAGCATAAATCCACAACCTATAATGCAGCATATCTCTACTCTCTTGTAACAATCATGCAACGAACATCAAGGTCGTTCAGAGCAAGTTTAAACTCTAGGCAAAGAAACAAACATTCGATCTTCCTGATGGAACTGAGGAGCAAAAGAGAATCATGCATGAAAGAATTAAACAACCCTAGATGGATAAACCAAGATCATTTACTGAAGATTTGAAAACAAATCCCTGTTATTAGTCTCCACCACATTATGATCTGAAAGGTCTCAAAAAATTCACCAATGTAGAGAATATAAATAGGAGGGTGGATACCTTACGTGCACATATTGTTAATGTATTTCCTAGGCCCAAAAGGTTTACACAAGGGTTGAAGTAGCAAAATCTGCAGCAAACAGAAACTTCACATCACAAAAAGGTATTGGAACTAAAGAATGATGATGATCACTTCAATAAGTTAGACAGGTCAATACACAAAATATCTAGAGATAATTGCATAGCTAAACCCAACTAAACAAAAAGAACAACAAATTCACGGTTAGTTAAAAGGAATAGAAGTATAGAACATAAGCTCATATGAATTCCCTCTCCTTAACATCATGTTACCTTAATCACAAGACTACGAACAGCCAGATAGGGCACAAATATTACCTATGTCCAGCCATTGATCAGCCGTAGGCACATTTATTAGCTCAAAACGTTTTGTGCTCCATGCCTAACTGAACGAAACAAAAATAACAACTTCATTGTTAGTGAAAATGGAGGGACTGAGCATGTCAACAAAATGTGGAATTTATTTAAACCTATAATGGAGAGTTCAAACTTAAAAGTTCTCGTATGTACCTTGGATCAGTAGCAATCTGCAACCACTTGCAAGAAGTATGGAACAAAAGCTCATATGATATCTCTGTCCTCAACATTTTGGTACCTCAATTGCAAGATTGCAAACATAATTGATTTAAACCTGCAATTGCAAGATTGCAAACAGTTAGATGGAGTACTTATATTAGTCCTAGCTAGGATTTTCATCAAACGTTTTGTAAGCATAGGTAAGACCAAAAATATAAAAATAGCTAATACACATACACATATATATGCGGACTTTGGGTACATTAGCACAGAGCTGGCTCCAATCTCTCTGCAAGTCCAAGAAAATCGGCCATCACATAGGAAGAAAGACAACAAATCACCTGGAACGGAGAAGAAGGAGAATGGATGCAGGGGGATCGCCTTGGAGCTGGTGGTGCAGGCCTCTTCTCTCCGCTGTCATCCAGATGCAGTTTTGAGCAGCATCAGCACGATGGGAAGGGAGCTGCAGCCGGACTTGCCCGATGCGGAGAAGAAAGATGCAGCCGAGCCACATCTTCTGCACACTCCAATCCCCAACCATTGCAACCCTCATCCACGAGACAATGGGCAGAAAAACGAGACTGAGAGCTGAGAGAGAGATTGAGGAAAAGACAGAGAGAAAAAGGAGAATCAAACCTGAGGACTGTGCTGACGCTGCCGCCTGGTCGGCCGAGCACCAGCTACCGCCACTCCGGTCGCTGCTGCGGGCGCCTCCGTCGGCGCCGCCACATGGTTTGAGGCAGCCGCCGCCGACCCGAGCGCCTGCGGCCGCCGCCTAAGCCATCGGCCGAGCTCGCGGACGCGAGAGGCCGACGAGGACCGACCAACGGACGGGCGCGCGCGTCCTAGCTGCTTCAGCCCCAGATCGGGGTCCTCCGCGCCGCCGCCCTCCTCCACGAAGCGCTCCTGCAGCGCCTCCGGCGACTCACCACCGTCGCCTCGCAGGGAGTCGAGCTCGTCGATGCGCCGCCTACCCCGCTGCTCCTTCTCCACAAACTTCTCCGGGGCTGAGCAGAGGTGACGGCGTGGGGCAGCGGCGCGGGTGGAGAGCGGGGGCGCGGGGCACCATGCGCGGCGGCGGCGCGAGGAGACGTACGGACGGGGATTGGGGAGGAGAGACGAGCATCGATTGGTGCTAGGGTTTGACCGCGGGCTCGCGTTTTACCTCACGCGGCTCAGCGACAGTAGCGCGGAGGGGCACATTAGCGCGGAGGGCAAATGGCGCATCTAACGGCAGGAGGTGAAACAGCAGGGCCTTTTTGGCCAATCTGACGAACCAGGTTTATCCGGTGACGTGGATGGGGACAAACATGGGGCGTGGGCTTGGAGCTTTATAAAAGTAATTCATCAATCGCGGGTGGTCGAGTGTTACTAGCTACTACTGTACTAAATATAGACACGGAGCGCACTAGTACGTGATAAGATGCAAGGCTCTTCTTTCTTCTTGCAGAAATGCCTAGCTCGTATACAAGTTCAGCCTATATCTCCTCCGTGTTCAGTTGTTCGGCTTGGGATGCAGCGGGAATTCAGGGCGTGTTTGGTTAGTCACAAGGCCTCGGATCGCATTGTTACATGCAGATTTTGTCCTGTTTGGTCACCTGGCTCGTATCAAAAGCCTGCATGAGCACGATACTTAAAGCACTCTGGGCCAGGCCCGAGAGGAACGGCCGAATCGGCCGTTCCTCCAGAGCCACCCTCGCGTAGTCTATTTTTCAACACTGTTCGCTGCAGCCTTGCCCGAGCGCGTACGCGTCTGTGCTCTCCTCACCTCACCTCCTCCTTCACCTACCCTCACCTTGCTGCCGCCATAGACAAATTTCACACCGACGAGGTTGTCCGTCCTATGCAGATTAAGCGGCGGTAGGGTGCCGGCGGTGGCGGCCCGCTCCAGATCCACGCGGCCCCGCATCCGCGGAACCGTGCTCTCGATGGAGGAGCTCGATGGAGGAGAGGATCGAACGTGGAGGAGGAGCGGCGGTAGGGAGGACCTCGATGGAGGAGGAGCAGCGGTAGGGTGCCGGCGGCGGCGGCCCGCTCCAGATCCGAGGAGCCGCGGTCCCGTACGGGAGGAATTTCTCGAGCTGCTGTTCGCGTTCGAGTTCGTACCTTGTTCTTCTTGTTCGTACTTGAGCTTTTCTTCTTTTTCTTCTTGCTTTTCTTCTCGTGTCCATCTACTGATGCAAATATACATCGATTCAAGAAATTTTGTACACGAAATATATGTGCATTGATGAGTAGATTTCATTCCCCTACTCGGTTTCAAGGTTCATCGACCAGAACTTGTCAATTGCGAACCGATGTTTGGAATTTTTTTAGACGAATTTCGTTAAATTCGTCGTCCTTGTTGGACGGTTCGAGATATGGTTTGAGGTGTAGCTTTATCTCAACATTCCGCACAACTTTCATGTTGTAAGATTTCTGATTCGGTGCTTTTATACGAGCACGTATTTAGACTGTATGTGACGGTATGTTCTTCAACCTTTGTCACGGTTGCTCATCGCTGCGGTGAACTCCGTCGTCGTCACCGAACTGACCTTGCACCATCCCCGTTCTGGCGCCGCCGCTGCGTCAGGTTGTTGTGATGCTCATCGGCCTTGTTGGTGTTGTGATGGTGTGACGTAAGTCTACCACATGGACACGAGGTAAGAGTACACGAAACGTCGATGCAACCAAATACCGTGCTCAAAAATCTTGCATCTAGTCAAACGGGCCTGGTTAGAACATTGTGGGCAACCAAACTACATGCACAATATGGCTCAGCTCTCGTTTTACCTCAGCCAGGCCCAAGTGAGCCACGGATGCAAAATGGCAAATTTTGATGCGAGCAACCAAACAGGCCCTCAAGGTGTGCATTAGTACAGGACTCTGCTTCCAGAACCACTTCAGCTTGTCAAAAGGCCTCCCAGACCATGATTTCCAAAATAAATGTTGTTTGGTTGAGCAAACAGGTTCGTAGCTGCGCAGGCCCACGCTGTGAGCTTGCTACACAAGAGACATCAAGAGCAAGGCGGTGTAGATCTGTTTGAAGTCGTTCACATGCAAAGCCCGGGTCGGTGCACTAGTATAGCTCACCAGGCCACGAGCGGTGTGAGGCCCACCCAGCTGCATATGAGTAGCATGATTGGCCTGATCTCACTGTCGTATCGATGTAGAAGGATATGCCCCGGTCTGATTGTTTCAACGGCAATGGTTTGTCCTATGGCAAACTATTTGGAGGTCCGAAAAGCTGATGATCAGCGATGGAGCCACGTCGAGCTCGGGTGAAGAGGTGATCTGTCTATTTTTTCCTTGGTGGCTGCTTCGGTGGTGCCGAAGAAGATGGATAGGCGTTGGTTTGTCACATAGGTTTATCCTATCTTTACAGATCTGTAAGATCGGTGTATACGTACTTTGTATCTTGTCTTTTATTTATCAATGAGAATCGTATTACCATGCAAAAAAAAAAAAATTCAAATCGGTCTCAGCGTCCAGTATATGTGCTGTGATTAGGAAGCAACAACGGTGCATGTGTATGATCTTCAAATTGGTCAATAGTAGTAACAGGCAAAATTTGCCAAAAGTGGAGGAACAATTTGATGATTGAAGATTACATAACGGAAAAACATTCTCATCAAAGACAACTCCACGGATGATATAGACATGGTTAGCTGGAACATTAAGACATTGGAACCTATATGTAGTGGACTGTAACCAAGAAACACACATTTTTGAGAAAGTGTGACGCCCCAAAATCGGTACTATGCAGATTTAAACAATCCCGCCAAAATCCACATAATAACGATCTTAGGTCGCCCACCAGACATAATGTGCACGCCGAAACATGCGCGTTATGTGGGTGGAATTGTGATAACATTACAACAGTTCACGAAAAGAATACACAACAACAACAGAAGGAGATATATATATAAGAACAACTCAAACGAGTCAGGATAGAACTAATACATTACAAAGATCCAAAGTACACCGAAAGCGAAATAGCGTCCGACTATGGACAAGATATAAATTGGACTAAGAGTCCTGAAGATAACCATGGCGTCCATATCCCTGCCCAGGCCGAGCCAGAGGGATACCCAAGCTAACGTCGTCGGACTTCAAACCTGTTGACTGCACATAAAAGTACAACCTAAGATGGGTCAGGCACAACCGCCTGGCAAGCAATGCTCAAGAGATACCAACACAAAGACTACCAAAAGTAAGGGAAGGTGGACTGAGCGGCAGCAGCAGCACTAAACAACCTATGGAGACACTCTACAACTTCGGTCTACCAGAGAGGGATAAGAGAGCATGAGCGGACCTTCTAGCAACTAACACCAATCATAACACTTCCCAGATTCACCCCCTCAACCAAGTATGAGGAAGCAATCGAGGGAAACTCACACAGTTGTCAAAATTTTAGTTACATCTTGATGTGAAAGTAATCTAGCTTACTAGTCAATTAATTAGAACCATTAGGTGTAAGTTGTCTATGATCTTGTTAGCCAGCATCCGATCCAAGTTGTCCATAACCGCGGACTCGGCTTCTCGAAAAGATTTAACCCTGCAGGGATGCACTATGGTTAACCCATACACGTTCGATCAACCCAGATAAAAGGTAGGGCTTCTCAACATGATTCTGTTCCTTCACTATAGCAAGTCCAGGGTGCCACCCATCTGAGTTGTTACCCGCGTCCAGAGTCCGGCCGATACCTCCATAGCGGACTCAATTGTTTGCGTCTACGGCCGAGATGGGCAGAGGCCATGGGTATACCCACTCGACATCGCATCGCACCTATATGCTCCCCCATATCATCGAACCTCTCATCATCAAGTCACGTGCAGATGCATATGAGCAAATGGAAAACCCGAACTAGTTGTGGCGCCTGGACAAGCGGAAGTTCCGGTCAGAGTCGAGGGGGGTTCCATTGGACCTCCCACGAGTGGGTAGTGCGCTCAAACTTGGATAAGAGGACAAGAACTGAGTTCCTAGTGCGACACTTTGCAGAACAAAACACCAACGAATTGGCCTCCCACCGGGTGCCTTATCATTTAGTTATAACCCACAAACATTATCATCAGATCAAGTAAAGTTGAGCCAATCTATCATACTAAGCATGTGGAACAAAAGATAGACAGACTCGCAACAACAAACCTAAGCATGCACTACGACTCGCAAAGGCTAACAAGTAAACAAACAACAAGGTGATAGGATGTGGGGATAAGGCTGTATGTGGCTGCATGGTAAACATTAATGGGATCGAGACACAAGCATCGTAATATAAGGATAGCATAGAACAACGGCAAGAATGGAAGACAATGTTATGGTAGCAAGTGAGCAAAGCTTGCCTGGAAACACCGTAGGGGTAGCAGAACTTGTCGTTGCTCACATCATCTCAACGTCTTAACCGCGAAGAAGGAACAAACACTGGAAAGCGCAAAAGATGCATCTTACAACTACAACAAAGATCCAGCATGTTCATGATATGATGCATGACATGGCAAAGATGCAACTTAAGCCAAATTAAGCGGAACCGGGATTCCGACAATTAATACTAAGGTTCAAGTTATTTTTCTGACCATCAATATTAAATGTTGATTAGAAAGGCATAAGCATGCATGGGCGAGCTACACAAAATTAAATGGAATAGGTAACATATAAATGATAAATAAGGCATGCATGGGTGATGACTCCCAAGTGCAGGAGATCAATTGTAGTACCTTTCGATTAGAAAAGGTTGTCGAACCCACGAGGAGCTGAAGGTATTGGTTAGTAAGAATGATAAATAAAATAATGAAAGATGCAAGTGTTTTTGGGATTTTTGGTTGTATAGTTGCAAGAAAGTAAAAATGCTGAATATAAATGATAGCAAGTAAAAGCTCTCAAAGAGAGAAAGCCCAATCCTCTATGTGGCAAGAGGACAAGCTCAAGTGATGTGTAACTTATATGTGGAAAACGTTCCCGAGGGCGGCATGGATATTGCTAGGCATAGAGATTTATTAAACAACACGTTGAATATCTTGTCAAGTTTTAATCTTCTTTGGACGGAGCCATTGTTAGGTAAAGCTAAATAAATAAACTAAACCCCTTATGATGGATCATGTGGCCAAGTAAATGACTGCACAAGAATTATTAAGACATAAAGTCCCACCATAGCATTACACTCTAAGGTCCCCGATACTAATACCCTCATAATAACTTCATGACTCGGTCTCAGGTTTACATGTCCCCCAAGTCTCCCTCAATTCATTACACTACGGTGTTCTCCTATGAGCCCATATAGGTGAAGTGTTGTGCAGTCGACGTTCGCACAACACCATCATAGAATCACATAAAAGATAAACACTAGACAAAATACCAACACATGTCATATATAAATCATTGCCAATTCATCCTATGCCCTCAGGAACATACGGGAACTACTCACAACGTGCAAACATAATGATATTCAGTGGCATAAGTGGTACAACACAATCTGAAAATATAACTTCACCACCAAATAATGACAAGTACTCAATCACAAACATGAATAGTAGCACAAGACAAGTATCTAGGGTATAGCAACTCTCAAACTACGAGGGGAACGGAGTGGATCACGGAGATGATGATGGAGATGGTGCTGGTCTTGGTGATGGTGATGATGTAGAGGCCTCCTCCCACGCCAAGGAGGAGAGGTGATGACGATGACGATGATTTCCCCCTTCTCCGGAGCTCCGGAGCAGCAGGATCTGACCCCCTCGGAGGGAATCAGGAGTTTCGCCGCCGCCGCGGCCTCGGATGGACTTGGAAAATTAGGGCGTACTTTTCGGGCGAGACGAAGGCGTGCTAAAAAGCCCCAGCGAGGAAGTGCCCGAGGCTCCAGTTAGTGGGCCCCACGCGGCCAAAGAATCTGGCCGCGTGGGCCCCCTCTTTTGGGCCTCGTGGCTCTCCTCCTTCGATCTTCTTCCCACTGTTGTTCTCCCGATGAAAAACCAGCTGTGCAATTTTCCTTTTTATTTGGGTCCCTGTAGCTCCTGAAACATTAAAAACAAGAAAAAGGAGGTTTTCTGCCTCCCAGAAATTAAATACCAAAAATAGGGACTTTGTATGAAAGTCCCATAAATCATCTAAAACATGTAAAAACAATGATATAACAATGCAAATAACATTCTAATATGATAATATAAGTTGTATAAATGATGATATAAAATGCACGTATCAACTCCCCCAAGCTTAAACCTTTACTCGTCCTCGAGTAAGTAAGGACATAGATCATTACATGCATCAATGGACTTATGGTTGATAAATAAATACGAGCATTGTATCATCATCATATTCAATTGCAATGTAAGATTAATGAACTAAAACTCATACACATGAGGGCAACATAAGTAGAAGCTCTAGCAATCACCCCTTACTTTTGAAAGCAAATAACCATTGTATGTTGGACAATTGAATCATACTATTTTTCACATGCTTTTGCTCTTATGGCAAGCATTATAATATTTTATACTTTGCTGAAATTTAAAGACAAGATAAACTCTCATTGGATAACAAGTTAAAGAAGACAAATGAAAAGATAGATATAAATTGTTTACAATCTTGCTTCACTAGTAACTAGTGCAAACTTTAGTCATGGATATTTCAATCAAGTTCCTATGCTCTATACAACCTTTATCTTACACTTTCCATGGCTAACTGAATTTTCAGGTGCCTTCCTTTCATTCACTTTCCAAGAGCATAAGTATTGAAATATCCATGATTCATTAATTTGCTCAAAAGATACTAGATTCTAACAAGAGTGTTTCATATCCTTTTCATTAACCTTCCTAACTTTTTATCCTACAAGACTATATCTCAACCTTAAACTATTAATTTTCAAGTCATATTGACTCATTCTCTTTACTTATTTTATAATGAGATAATTCTACAATTGTCCAACACACTCAAGTTAATTAAATTCAAGGCAAGATGTGACTGAAACTCTAAATATGCCACGCTCATTTGCATGAGTGTTACCCATAAATCTCCAAACAAGAGAATCATGGATGACACCATACTTTAATATTCATTGATAAACCACAAGATAGGGATACATGATAATGCTCCATGAGCTCACACACGCCTAAGAGAGATTGATAACTAAACGATAAAAGCAAAACACACCATGACTAGATAGATATGATAAACTAGTAAAGATAAAGACTAGGTGAACTCCCCCAAGCTTGACGTTTTGCTAGACTCTTTATTTCTCTTCCTTCTTGTCTCATAATAATTATCTTCAAGTTCTCCAATGATGCTCATCATAAGATTGTAGGCTTCCTCAAACTTGCTTGCAGCTTTCCCAGTTTTCCATGAGATTCTTCTCCACCGTCTTCTTGCTAGGCTTCCACTCCGGGCTTGGTACTTTACATTGGGATCTTACGATCCCATTCACCAGGATAGTTCTCTTGGGTGGCACGCTTGAATTCCCTGTCAATAAGAGTAGAAACCACGTTTTTGCTAGCAAGTGCGTGCCTAGGAGCCTTCCCTCCTGTGCTCATGCGCGCCGTCTGCCTCTTGTTTCCAAGAGACACGTTCACCCTCACACCAGCAACGGAGATAGGAGAAGGTGGTGCTGTTGCAATAGGTGCGATGTCGACGAAGGGCTTGTATTCTTTCTCTTCCGCTTCCTCCTTCTCCATCTCCTCCTCGTCGGGCTTGTAGTCTTCATCATCGAGTAGTCCTTCCTCTTCCTATTCCTCCTCCATATGGACGTGGGGCTGTTGCCCTCGATCATCATCATCGTCCATGGAGGAGCATTGGAAGGAGTCTCCCGAAGACATAGCTAAAAACCTGACAGGCAGAAACAGCAAAAGCAAAGATCGCTCGAGAACGCTCGGTGCGAGATTAGATCAACGAAAAGGGGTATATATTGACGGTTTTTAGGTCAAGACGAAGCGTCGGAGTCGAAAACGAGACGAAACGGGACTCCGAGGGGCAAAGGAGTGGGCCCACGCGGCCAAAGATCTGGCCGCGTGGGACCCCCTTTTTCTTCCTCGGGCTCCGTTCCTTCCAGTTTTCTTGTCCCACACGTTAATTTCCATAAAAAATGACTCCGTAAAATTTACGCAATTCCGAGAAACTTTCCAACACAAAAGTTACCTATTATTGATTTTGGGTTTCTGAAACTGCAAATTCTTCGCAATTACCTCCTCCGGTGTCTTTAAATTCAACTCCTCCACCTTTCCGATGAAGCTCTTTCCTGCAATATAATGTTTAAGGCGTTGTCCATTGACTACATGAGGTTTACCTTTCATATCACCGTGAAGACGGATAGCTCCTGAACGGTACACCTCCTGTATCACTAATGGTCCCTGCCACTTTGAAGCTAACTTCCTGCAGAAAACTTGAAACGAGAGTTGTATAATAAAACTTGATCACCTACTTTGAATTCTTTCTCTTAATTTTCTTGTCATGCCAAATCTTAACTTTCTCTTTAAACATTCTGGCACTTTCATAAGCTTCATTTCTCCATTCATCTAGTAGGTTTAAATCAAGAATTCTCTTCTCTCCGCAGTTTTAAAATCAAAGTTCAATTGTTTAATAGCCCATCTAGCTTTATGTTCTAATTCAACAGGTAAATGACAAGCTTTTCCATAAACCATTTTATAAGGAGACATTCCCATAGGATTTTTAAAAGCAGTTCTATAAGCCCATAATGCATCATTAATTTTAAGTGGCCAATCAGACCTAGACTTATTCACTGTCTTTTCCAAAATGAGTTTAATTTCCCTATTACTTAATTCAACTTGTCCACTTGTTTGGGGATGATAAGGAGATGCAATTCTATGGTTAACATCATATTTTGCCAATGTTTTCTAAGAATACCATGTAAGAAATGAGAACCACCATCAGTAATTAAAAACCTAGGAACACCAAACCTGGGGAAAATGATGTCCTGAGCATCTCATTGCTGTGGCATGATCTGCACTTTTGGTTGGAATTGCTTCCACCCACTTTGTAACATAATCCACTGCAACCAAAATATGAGTATGCTTTGTCTTTGATTCTGGGAAAGGTCCCATAAAGTCAAAACCCCACACATCAAATGGCTCAAGTGGTAAAGAATAATTCATAGGCATTTCATTTCTCCTACCAATATTTCCTACTCTTTGACATTTATCACAAGATTTAACATATTCAGCACAATCCTTAAATAAAGTAGGCCAATAAAAACCAGATTGTAATACCTTTGCACCTGTACGATCTCCTGCATGATGCCCTCCATAGGGACTGTCATGACAATCTCTTATAATAGCCTGTTGTTCATGCTCAGGTACACAACGTCTAATAATACCATCCACACTTTTCTTATAAAGGAAAGGATCATCCCAAAAATAATGTCTAAGATCATAAAAGAATTTCTTTCTTTGTTGAAAGTGAAGTGTGGAGGTAAAACTTTACCAACAATAAAATTTGCATAGTTGGCAAACCATGGAGATGCAACTTTAGCACTAGAAACATTAAATTGCAAGTTGTTCATTAACAAACTATCATTAATAGGAATAGGATCATCAGGTATATTTTCCATTCTAGAAAGATGATCAGCTACTTGATTATCTTCCCCTTTCCTATCAACAATGTGTAAATCAAATTCTTGCAATAAAGTACCCATCTTATTATCTAGGCTTAGCATCTTTCTTATTCATTAAGTATTTAATAGCAGAATGATCAGTATGTATGTGACTTTGAATCAGTAATATAAGGTCTAAACTTGTCACAAGCAAATAGCACTGCTAAAAATTCTTTTTCAGTTGTAGCATAATTCCTTTGAGCAGCATCAAGTGTTCTACTAGCATAATAAATAACATTCAGTTTCTTATCAACACGTTGGCCCAAAACAGCCCCAACTGCATAATCACTAGCATCACACATAATTTCAAAAGGCAATTTCCAATCAGGAGGTTGAATAATAGGAGCACTTATTAAAGCATTCTTCAAAATATTAAAGGACTCAATGCAATCATCATTAAAAGAGAAAGGAACATCCTTTTGCAAAAGATTGGTTAGAGGTTTTGATATTTTGGAGAAATCTTTAATAAACCTACGGTAAAAACCTGCATGCCCAAGAAAACTTCTTATACCTTTGATGTCCCTTGGGTATGGCAGCTTTTCAATAGCTTCTATCTTTGCTGGGTCAACTTCTATTCCTTTTCCAGAAATCTTATGCCCAAGAACAATACCTTCAGTAACCATGAAGTGACACTTCTCCCAATTAAGAACTAAGTGTTGGTCTTCACAACGCTGCAAAACTTTGTTAAGGTTGAACAAGCAATTATCGAAGGAAGTACCATACACAGAAAAATCATCCATAAAACTTCCATTATCTTTTCAATATAATCAGCAAATATAGCATTCATGCATCTTTGAAAAGTAGCAGGAGCATTGCACAAACCGAATGGCATTCTCCTATAAGCAAATGTACCATATGGGCAAGTAAAAGTGGTCTTTTCTTGATCATCCTTATGGACAGGAATTTGTGAGAAACCTGAATAACCATCTAAATAGCAAAAGTGAGAGTGTTTAGATAACCTTTCTAACATTTGATCAATAAATGGCAATGGGTAATGATCTTTACGAGTTGCTTTATTTAACTTCCTGAAATCAATACACATCCTATAACCAACAACAGTACGTTGAGCCACAAGTTCATCCTCATCATTTGGAACAACAGTCATTCCACCCTTTTTAGGAACACAATGAACAGGACTAACCCACTTACTATCAGCTATGGGATAAATGATACCAGCTTCAATAAGTCTTATTACCTCTTTCCTTACCACTTCTTTCATTTTTGGATGGAGACGGCGTTGATAATCAACAACAGGTTTTGCATCCTCTCCAAATTAATTTTATGCATACATAGAGCTGGGCTTATACCTTTAAGATCATCAAGAGAGTATCCAATGGCTGGTCGGTGAGCTTTAAGCACATCAAGTAATTTTCTTCTTCTTCAGCTGAAAGGTTAGCACTAATAATGACAGGATATATGCTCTTCTCATCCAAATATGCATATTTCAGATTTTAGGCAAAGGTTTTAATTCAAAACTAGGATCCCCTTTAGGTGGTGGTAGCACTCCTAAATTATCAGGTGGGATATGCAATTGTAATTGTGGGGTTGTTGCCATAATATTTGTTCTAAAGCATCTTTTTCTCATCATTAAATGGTTCATCTTGATTAAGCATATAACGTTCTACAACGTCTGTTGAAGCTACAGCTATATGAGCAAGAGTTTCAATTAATCTTCAGAAATTGGCTCTTTCTCAATGTTTATCAAATTTAGAAAAGTTGAATTCAAGTTTTTCTCCAGCACATTTAATAAACACTTTCTCTTTAGCAAATTAATTTCAGCACCAACAGTGTTAAGAAAGGTCTACCAAAAATGATAGGACAAAATGAATCTTGAGGACAACCAAGCACAATAAAATCAGCAGGATATTTTATTTTGCCAACCAATACTTCAACATCTCTAACAATTCCAAATGGACTAATATAATCTTTATTAGCAAGTTGAATTGTCATACCTGTCTCTTCCATAATGATAGGATCAATATCAGGCTTGATTTCAAGATAAAGAGAATATGGAATGACACTAATACTTGCTCCAATATCACATAACCATGATAACTTGAAGTCCCAATAGAGCATGATATAACAGGCTTACCAACCTTGGCCGAATTACCTTTGATGACTTTAGTAGCATCTTCACATAAATAAACATCAACAGGGTCTTCTTCATTTAATTGTTTGATAATGAAATTTGACTGTTGACTTCCACCTGTTCATAAGGCTGAGAACATCTTCTTTTACTCTTGTTAGTAACAGCAATAAGTAAATTCTCCTTAACTTGGTTTGGATATGGAGGTGGTTCAACATACTCCTCAATTGTCACAGATGACACTGGTTCTACCTGTTTAATAACTTTAGGAACAACAATAGATTGTTTAACAGGTTCAACATAAACTTCAAACCACTTTTAGGAACACAATATGATCAGCAAAAGTTTAGCTATCTCAATTATAACATAAGGATCAAGACCAAAAGTATCACTCAGATTTTTAAACAAATAGAAGTAGAGAAGTTCTCTACACATGAATATCATAGTCAAAATAGGGCTCATTACCTTTATCAAGATCCCAATGACAGTTTTCAGAAATAGTCTCCAATAAATTCCATGCTTCTTCTTCAGTATTATTGTAAAACTTCCACCAGATGAATTATCCAGAAATTCCTTTGTTTGGTAGCCTCACATAAAAGTTTATCAATATAATTTCCTTGTAAGATCATGACAAGGATTCTTGCGAAGGAGTTCCTTTAACCTCCCCCAAGCTTGAGTAATACTCTCTCCCAGATGTGGCCAGAAATTAAATATATAGCAGCGGTTCTCATAAGCTTCTTTAGGAGTAAAATACTTAAGAAAGAAAACCTTCCTCAAAATACTCCATTCAATATGACTTCTTCATCCAAAGACCTGAACCAAATACGAGCATTACCAGATAAAGACAAATATAATAGCTTCCTTTTTACCTGATCCTCAGAAATACCAGGAAGCCTAAATAAGCCACATATGTCTTCAATTGTCTCCACGTGTTCACGTGCAGACTTAGTTCCATCCCTGTAAATGGATTTTTCATAACTCTTTTAACATGACCAATGGGAATTTTAAATCCCACTTTAGGTACCTCAGACACAGTAGTTTCAACCACTTTAGGAGTAGTGGCATAAGCACTTTCATATAAGCAAGATGCAGCGAGGCACGATTCATAAATGCCATAGTAACAATGAGATAAAACAGTAAATAAATTCGCTTTCAAGTTTCCTTACCAAACTTCTTACCAATAGCGCTACGCTCCCCGGCAACGGCGCCAGAAAAGTGTCTTGATGACTCCCAAGTGCAGGAGATTGATGACGTGAAACACACGTTCGTTGGGAGACCCCAAGAGGAAGGTATGATGTAGTCAGCAGCAAGTTTTCCCTCAGAAAGAAACCAAGGTTATCGAACCAGTAGGAGCAGCAAGTCTTCAGAAGGTTGTCAACGGCGCCAGAAAAATAGTGTTGTTGATGGGAGTCTGGACTGTTGACGTGGAATCTGCACACAACACAATCAAACTACTTTGCCCCAACGAAACAGTGAGGTTGTCAATCTCACTGGCTTGCTGAAAACAAAGGATTAAACGTATGGTGTGGAAAATGAGTATTAAATTGCAGAGAATGAAAAAGGAACAGTTTGCAGTTTGTGGTTGTTTAATCAGTGTAAAAGAATGGACCGGGGTCCACAGTTCACTAGTGGTGTCTCTCCATAAAAGATAACTAACATGTTGGGTGAACAAATTACAGCTGGGCAATTGACGAATAGTGAGCGCATGACAATGCATATACATGACATGTTGACTACTATGATATTTAATTGGGCATTATGACATAATACATAGATCGTTATCCAACAGCATCTATGACTAATAATCCACCGCCGGTTGTCATCCGAGTTCCCCATTGGTATTAAGTTGCAAGCAACGGATAATTGCATTAAGTAAAGTGCGTAATGTAAACAAACACATATGTCCGTGGACATAGCATCGTTAGGTTATCCCTAGTGGCAACAGCACATCCACAACCTTAGAACTTTCTGTCACTGTCCCAGGTTAAACGGAGACATGAACCCACTATCTAGCATAAATACTCTCTCTTGGAGTTACAAGCATCTACTTGGCCAAAGCATCTACGAGTAACGGAAAACATGCAAGATCTTAAATAACATATAAGATAGATTGATAATCAACTTGACATAATATTCAATATTCATCGGATCCAGCAAACACAACATGTAGCATTACAATAATATGATCCTGATAATGTAGGGCAGCTCACAAGATCCAAACATGATGGCACAAAGTTGAGAGACAACCATCTAGCTACTGCTATGGACCCGTAGTCCAAGGATGAACTACTCACACATCACTCCGGAGGCAGGCATGGCGATGTAGAAGCCTCCGGTGACGATTCCCCTCTCCGGTAGGGTGCCGGGAAGAGGTTCTGAACCCTCCCGAGCTAGGGTTGACGACGGCGGCGTCTCTGGGACTTTTGTGGATATTTGCTCAGGTACTTAGGGTTTTCGCGTCGGGGAAAAATTAGGCGAAAGGGCGGCGGCTGGAGAGGCCCGTGGGGCCCACACCACCCCAGGGCACGGCAGAGGGGGGATCCGCGCCCTGGCCACGTGTGGGGCCCACGTGGCTCCTCTCCGTCGCCTCTTTGGTCCGTCAGATGATTCTGGTAAAATAGGGACTCCGGTGTAGTTTCGTCCAATTCCGAGAATATTTCCAGACTAGCTTTTCTGGAATACAAAAACAGCAGAAAACAGAACTGGCACTTCGGCATCTTGTTAATAGGTTAGTCCCAAAAAATGTATAAAAGTGATATAAAGTAGATGCAAAACATGTAGCAATTGGTATAAAACAAGCATGGAACATCAAAAATTATAGATACATTTGAGACGTATCAGAGATCAATTGTAGTACCTTTTGATTAGAAAAGGTTGTCGAACCCACGAGGAGCTGAAGGTATGGTTAGCAAGAATGATAAATAAAAAATGAAAGATGCAAGTGTTTTTGGGATTTTTGGTTGTATAGTTGCAAGAAAGTAAAAATGCTGAATATAAATGATAGCAAGTAAAAAATTCTCAAAGAGAGAAAGGCCAATCCTCTATGTGGCAAGAGGACAAGCTCAAGTGATGTGTAACTTATATGTGGAAAATGTTCCGAGAATATTTCCCGTGTAGTTTCGTCCAATTCCGAGAATATTTCCAGACTAGCTTTTCTGGAATACAAAAACAGCAGAAAACAGGAACTGGCACTTCGGCATCTTGTTAATAGGTTAGTCCCAAAAAATGTATAAAAGTGATATAAAGTAGATGCAAAACATGTAGCAATTGGTATAAAACAAGCATGGAACATCAAAAATTATAGATACGTTTGAGACGTATCAGCATCCCCAAGCTTAGTTCCTACTCGTCCTCGAGTAGGTAAACGATAAAAACAAATAATTTTTGAGGTGACATGCTACTATCATAATCTTGATCATATAATATTGCAAGGCACATGTAAATGAATGAAGTGATCCAAGTCAATGGTCTATAATTTGCTATCAAATAGATAATGAGTAAACAATGAATCACACAAGCTAAACGTTTTCATGAATAGTACTTTCGAGACAAGCATCAAACAGTTTTGCATAAGTGTTAACTCATAAAGCAATAGTTTCTAATAAAAGGTATTTAATCAACACAAAGGAAGAATTTAGTTTCAGCATTTGCTTCAACTTTCAACATATTTATCTCATGGATATTGTCAACACAAAGTAGTATAACAAGTCCAATACATTGCATATAACGCATGTTGTAACAAAGTTGACACTAGTGTTTGCTTGTGGAAGACAGAAAGAATAGGAAAACTGACTCAACATAAAAGTAAAAGAAAGGCCCTTCGCAGAGGGAAGCAGGGATTAAATCATGTGCTAGAGCTTTTAGGTTTTTGAAAGCATATAGAGATTGCATAAAATATTTGATACTCCTCCCAACCTTGCTAACACAAGCCATGGCTAACCGAATCCTCGGGTGCCTTCCATCAATCACATACCATGGAGGAGTATCTATTTTTGAGAGGTGTTTGTTAATTGTCAACGAATGGTAGCGGGTGAGAACAGTATTCTACCTGTCGAACGGACTTTTAAGAGCGGCTCCCATGAAGGACGTTATTTCTACCAGCAAGGCAGATCATCCCTCTTTCTCTTTGGTTTACACACATTCAGGTATTTCACTGTTTGTCATTGCTTACTGATGAATCAGGGCAAAAGTGTGAAGAGAATTAATTGGTTAAAGTTGTAATTAATTGGGACTGGGCACCCCGTTGCCAGCTCTTTTTGCAAGTTATTGGATAAGCGGATGTATATGCCACTAGTCCAGGTGTAAAAGTCCACTCGACAAATAGAATAAAGAATAACCACACTAATTCCTCATGAGCTAGTAAACATTGACACAAAAAGGGAATAATAACATTTTGAATAATTTAAAGGTAGCACATGAAAAATTTACTTGGAGTGGCAAGGAAATACCACATATAGGTAGTTATGGTGGACACAAATGGCATGGATTTTGGCTCAAGGATTTGGATGCACGAGAAGCATTCCCTCTCAGTACAGAGTTTAGGCTAGCAAGGTTATGTAAGCAAACAAGAATATCAACCCGTACACCAAGTTTTATATGACAAACATATTGCAAACGTTATAAGACTTCATACCGTCTTCCTTGTTAACCAAACCCTGTTATTAGAAAATATCTAGACCTTAGAGATACCACCGATGCAAACCAAATTTTCAACAAGCTTTACGGTAGTTCTTCACTAATAGGCTTAACTCATGTGATGCACAATTTAATCATGATCTACTTGTTAACTCAAAACAATTGACAAGCATCAAGTTATCCATTTTAGTGATCTACAAGATTAAGCAAGTTTTTCCTTATACCAATTACCACATGCAACATTTTCTGAACCAACCAAACACCAATCAATTTATTTCATCAACTCTCCAAACAAATATAAGTGAAGCAAGAGAGTACTTTCTACAAAAGAAAGCTAATAGCTCTGACAAGAGATACATGAAAACAAGAGCTAAAAGCTGAACAGCGCTAGATATGAATACTCAACAAATATAAGTGAAGAATAGGAGTATTCTCATGAAAAAGCGGAGCGTGTCTCTCTCCCAATCAAGAATGCTAGGGTCCAGTCAAGCTTTATTGAAAATAAAAATGCAATACTGAAAATAAAAAGCACACAGACGCTCCAAGAAAAGCACATATGATGTGAAAGAATTAAAATATAGTTTCACTAGAGATGACCTGATAATTTTGACGATGAAGAAGGGGATGCCTTGGGCATCCCCAAGCTTAGACGCTTGAGTCTTCTTGAAATATGCTGGGGAGATCCATGGGAGCCTCCCCAAGCTTAAGCTCTTCACTCTTCTTGATCCTATTATATCATCCTTCTCTCTTGACCCTTGAAAACTTCCGTCACACCAAACTCAAAGTAGATCTCATTAGAGGGTTAGTGCATAATCAAAAATTCTGTAAAGACGCAATATGATTTGTTACTTTAAACATTAGCTACAGCCACTGATGTTATGTGAAGCTCTTCCACCCAAAAAAGAATTTCACTCAACACTAGTAAAAGAGAGAATGCGAAAAATAAAAAGGCATAATCTGTCTAAAACAGAACAGTCCGCAAAGACGAATTTTTTCGAGGCACTTACGACGCTCAGATCGAGAAACTCTGAACTAATGAAAGTTTCAGACATTCATAAAGATTACGCACAAAAATTTCAGATTTTTAACAATCTGGTGATTTTAGGAATTTCGTACAGTGAACAGCAAAAATCTGTTTCTGCGCAGCAATCAAAATTAAGCATCATCTTATCATTAGAGGCTACTCTTGGCACAACAATGCGAGAAAATAAAGATACAAAGGAGTTGCTACAGAAGTAAACAAACTCCTTGACTCAATAAAAGAAAAATTGCAGAAAAATAAAATGGGTTGCCTCCCATAAGCGCTTTTCTTTAACGCCTTTTAGCTAGGCACAAAGCATGCATCAAGTATTACCAAGTGAAGAAGCATCAACATTGTAATTTGTTCGAACAATAGAATCATAAGGTGGCTTAATCTTCTTCCTAGGAAAGTGTTCCATACCTTTCTTGAGAGGAAATTGATATTTTATATTCCCTTCTTTCATATCAATAATAGCACCTACAGTCCTAAGAAAAGGTCTTCCCAACACAATAGGGCATGATGGATTGCACTCAATATCCAAGACAATAAAATCAACGGGGACATAATTGTTGTTAACCATGATAAGAACATCATCAATTCTTCCCAAAGGTTTTTTAATAGTAGAATCAACAAGGTGAACATCCAAGTAACAATTTTCCAAAGGTGCTAAATCAAGCATATCATATAATCTTTTAGGCATAACAGAAATACTAGCACCAAGGTCACACAAAGCATTGCAATCAAAGTCATTCAATTTCAATTTAATGATGGGCTCCCAACCATCTTCTAACTTCCTAGGGATAGAAGCTTCATGTTTTAATTTCTCTTCCCTAACTTGTATGAGAGCATTAGTAATATGTTTAGTAAAAGCCATGTTTATAGCACTAGCATTAGGACTTCTAGCTAGCTTTTGCAAGAACTTAATTACTTCAGAAATATTGCAACCATCAAAATCAAAGTCATTATCATCAAAAGTAATGGAATTATTCTCTTCCTTATTGCTAGAAATTTCAGCATCTTTATCAAGGACAGTTTCAGAGTTATCAGGCAATTTAGGACATTTTGCAATAGAAGTGGAAACATTACCAACACCAACTATCTTGCCATTAATGGTAGGAGGTTTGTTAACACTTGAGTTTGAACTTTTCAGAAGTAGTAATAGTATAAACTCTAGCAATATTGTTCTTTCTAGCAATTTCATCCTCTCTTTCCCATCTAGCATGCAATTCAGCTAACATCCTCACATTGTTATCAATTTTAACTTGTATAGCATTGAGAGTTTTGCTCTCTTTAACATCATGAGGCATGTTCTTTAGTTTCAATAAGTCAACATCAAGAGCAAGACTATCAACTTTAGAGGAAAGCACATCAATTTTCCCAAATTTCTCCTCAACAGTTTTATTGAAAGCAGTTTGTGTACTAATAAAATCCTTAAGCATAACTTCAAGATCAGAGGGTACACTCTTATTATTATTGTAGGAGTTACTATAGGAATTTCCATAACCATTGCCACTATTAGAAGGATAGGGCCTATAATTGCTATTACCAAAATTATTCCTATAAGCATTGTTGTTGAAATTATTATTTTTAATGAAGTTCACATCAACATGCTCTTCTTGAGCAACCAAAGAAGCTAAAGGAACATTATTTGGATCAACATGTGTTTGACCATTTGCAAGCATAGACATAATAGTATCAATTTTGGCACTCAAGGAGGAGGTTTCCTCAACAGAATTTACCTTCTTACCTGTTGGAGCTCTCTCGGTGTGCCACTCAGAATAATTAATCATCATATCATCAAGAAGCTTTGTTGCAGCACCCAAAGTGATGGACATAAAGGTACCTCCAGCGGCCGAATCCAATAAATTCCTCGAAGAAAAATTTAATCCTGCATAGAAGGTTTGGATGATCATCCAAGTAGTCAGTCCATGAGTGGGACAATTTTTAACCAATGATTTCATTCTCTCCCATGCTTGAGCAACATGTTCATTATCAAATTGCTTAAAATTCATTATGCTACTTCTCAAAGAAATAATCTTAGCAGGAGGATAATATTTTCCAATAAAAGCATCTTTGCATTTAGTCCATGAATCAATACTATTTCTAGGCAAAGATAGCAACCATTCTTTAGCACGTCCTCTCAAGGAGAAAGGAAAAAGTTTCAGTTTAATAATATCACCATCTACTTCCTTGAGCTTTTGCATTTCACAAAGTTCAACAAAGTTATTAAGGTGAACAGCAGCATCATCAGTACTAACACCAGAAAATTGCTCTTTCATAACAAGATTTAAAAGTGCAGGTTTAATTTCATAAAATTCTGCTGAAGCAGCAGGTGGAGCAATAGGTGTGCATATGAAATCATTGTTGTTCGTGCTAGTGAAATCACACAACTTAGTGTTCTCAGGAGTACTCATTTTAGCAGAAATAAAAACAGTACAGAAAATAACTTGAAAGTAAACTAGATGCAAGTAACTAATTTTTTTGTGTTTTTGATAATTGAAAGCAAACAAGATAAAATAAAATAAACTAAGCAAGACAAAAACAAAGTAAAGAGATTGGAAGCGTGAAACTCCCCTTGCAGAAGACTGCTGTCTCCCCGGCAACGGCGCCAGAAAAATAGGCGTTGAGGGAGATAGGAGTCTGCTGAAGAAGTGCTTCACTCCCCGGCAACGGCGCCAGAAAAATAGCTTGATGACGTGAAACACACGTTCGTTGGGAGACCCCAAGAGGAAGGTATGATGTAGTCAGCAGCAAGTTTTCCCTCAGAAAGAAACCAAGGTTATCGAACCAGTAGGAGCAGCAACTCTTCAGAAGGTTGTCAACGGCGCCAGAAAAATAGTTGTTGAGGGAGTCTGGACTGTTGACGTGGAATCTGCACACAACACAATCAAACTACTTTGCCCCAACGAAACAGTGAGGTTGTCAATCTCACTGGCTTGCTGAAAACAAAGGATTAAACGTATGGTGTGGAAAATGAGTATTAAATTGCAGAGAATGAAAAAGGAACAGTTTGCAGTTTGTGGTTGTTTAATCAGTGTAAAAGAATGGACCGGGGTCCACAGTTCACTAGTGGTGTCTCTCCATAAAAGATAACTAACATGTTGGGTGAACAAATTACAGCTGGGCAATTGACGAATAGTGAGCGCATGACAATGCATATACATGACATGTTGACTACTATGATATTTAATTGGGCATTACGACATAATACATAGATCGTTATCCAACAGCATCTATGACTAATAATCCACCGCCGGGTTGTCATCCGAGTCCCCCGTTGGTATTAAGTTGCAAGCAACGGATAATTGCATTAAGTAAAGTGCGTAATGTAAACAAACACATATGTCCGTGGACATAGCATCGTTAGGTTATCCCTAGTGGCAACAGCACATCCACAACCTTAGAACTTTCTGTCACTGTCCCAGGTTAAACGGAGACATGAACCCACTATCTAGCATAAATACTCTCTCTTGGAGTTACAAGCATCTACTTGGCCAAAGCATCTACGAGTAACGGAAAGCATGCAAGATCTTAAATAACATATAAGATAGATTGATAATCAACTTGACATAATATTCAATATTCATCGGATCCCAGCAAACACAACATGTAGCATTACAATAATATGATCTTGATCATGTAGGGCAGCTCACAAGATCTAAACATGATGGCACAAAGTGGAGAGACAACCATCTAGCTACTGCTATGGACCCGTAGTCCAAGGATGAACTACTCACGCATCACTCCGGAGGCAGGCATGGCGATGTAGAAGCCTCCGGTGACGATTCCCCTCTCCGGCAGGGTGCCGGGAAGAGGTTCTGAACCCTCCCGAGCTAGGGTTGACGACGGCGGCGTCTCTGGACTTTTCGTGGATATTTGCTCAGGTACTTAGGGTTTTCGCGTCGGGGGGAATAAGTAGGCGAAAGGGCGGCGGCTGGAGAGGCCCGTGGGGCCCACACCACCCCAGGGCACGGCAGAGGGGGGATCCGCGCCCTGGCCACGTGTGGGGCCCACGTGGCTCCTCTCCGTCGCCTCTTTGGTCCGTCAGATGAGTTCTGGTAAAATAGGGACTCCGTGTAGTTTCGTCCAATTCCGAGAATATTTCCAGACTAGCTTTTCTGGAATACAAAAACAGCAGAAAACAGGAACTGGCACTTCGGCATCTTGTTAATAGGTTAGTCCCAAAAAATGTATAAAAGTGATATAAAGTAGATGCAAAACATGTAGCAATTGGTATAAAACAAGCATGGAACATCAAAAATTATAGATACATTTGAGACGTATCAGAGATCAATTGTAGTACCTTTTGATTAGAAAAGGTTGTCGAACCCACGAGGAGCTGAAGGTATTGGTTAGCAAGAATGATAAATAAAAATGAAAGATGCAAGTGTTTTTGGGATTTTTGGTTGTATAGTTGCAAGAAAGTAAAAATGCTGAATATAAATGATAGCAAGTAAAAAATTCTCAAGAGAGAAAGGCCAATCCTCTATGTGGCAAGAGGACAAGCTCAAGTGATGTGTAACTTATATGTGGAAAATGTTCCCGAGGGCGGCATGGATACTGCTAGGCATAGAGATTTATTAAACAACACGTTGAATATCTTGTCAAGTTTTCATCTTCTTTGGACGGAGCCATTGTTAGGTAAAGCTAAATAAATAAACTAAACTCCTTATGATGGATCATGTGACCAAGTAAATGACTGAACAAGAATTATTAAGACATAAAGTCCCACCATAGCATTACACTCTAAGGTCCCCGATACTAATACCCTCATAATGCAACTTCATGACTCGGTCTCAGGTTTACATGTCCCCCCAAGTCTCCCTCAATTCATTACACTACGGTGTTCTCCTATGAGCCCATATAGGTGAAGTGTTGTGCAGTCGACGTTTGCACAACACCAACATAGAATCACATAAAAAGATAAACACTAGACAAAATACCAACACATGTCATATATAAATCATTGCCAATTCATCCTATGCACTCAGGAACATACGGGAACTACTCACAACATGCAAACAAAATGATATTCAGTGGCATAAGTGGTACAACACAATCTGAAAATATAACTTCACCTCCAAATAATGACAAGTACTCAATCACAAACATGAATAGTAGCACAAGACAAGTATCTAGGGTATAGCAACTCTCAAACTACGAGGGGAACGGAGTGAGTCATGGAGATGATGATGGAGATGGTGCTGGTCTTGGTGATGGTGATGATGTAGAGGCCTCCTCCCACGCCAAGGAGGAGAGGTGATGACGATGACGATGATTTCCCCCTTCTCCGGAGCTCTGGAGCAGCAGGATCTGACCCCCCTCGGAGGGAATCAGGAGTTTCGCCGCCGCGGCGGCCTCGGATGGACTTGAGAAAATTAGGGCATAACTTTTCGGGCGAGACGAAGGCGTGCTAAAAAGCCCCGAGCGAGGAAGTGCCCGAGGCTCCAGTTAGTGGACCCCACGCGGCCAAAGAATCTGGCCACATGGGCCCCCCTCTTTTGGGCCTCGTGGCTCTCCTCCCTTCGATCTTCTTCCCACTGGTGTTTCTCCCGATGAAAAACCAGCTGTTCAATTTTCCTTTTTCCATTTGGGTTCCTGTAGCTCCTGAAACATTAAAAAAAAGAAAAAGGAGGTTTTCTGCCTCCCAGAAATTAAATACCAAAAATAGGGACTTTGTATGAAAGTCCCATAAATCATCTAAAACATGTAAAAACAATGATATAACAATACCAATAACATTCTAATATGATAATATAAGTTGTATAAATGATAATATAAAATGCACGTATCAACAGGTAACATATAAATTAATACCCACATATTCCATATTTAATATTTAGGTGAATTACCAAAACACAACTAAAGAACAATCTACAAGATGCAAACATGAGCATGGATGACATATTAATATTCATTACATTTTTCTGATCAAAATAGACATATAATTTACATTATTTGCATTTATAAAATAAATGATACAAATTTAGTAAGATTGCATATTTTCTGAAAAGATAGAAAGAAAAAGAAATAGATAGAGTGGAAAAGCTGGTTAATTTGTGCCGGATGGCATTTGAACTCGGGCTGCCCAGGTGGAGGAACAGGAGCGCAGCCACTAGGCTATAGAGTCTTCGTGGTACTATTTGATACTGACGGATAATGAAGCAATGGTGAAGCTTCAACTGAATTTAATTGCAGAAAGTTCAGACTTTCAGACCGACAGACGACGGACGCGACCGGCGACGGCCATATCCCGGCGGCGCGGTGTTCCCTTGCGTGTCCAGGATGCCGGGGGGCAGGTGAGTGCTTCGGGGTGCAGGTGGGTGTGCAGGAGGCGACACAGAAGGATCCACGAGTGCACGTGCGAGGTGCAGCGCAAAACAGGAGCTGCTGCCATGGCCATGGCTGGCCGAGCTTCAGGAACGTGTAGGACACGGACTCCGGCCACGGATTCGAACGGTAAAGGGAGGGGATTGGAGCGGAAGCTCACCAGGAGGGGGCTGATGTAGTTGTTCTAGCTCGAGGAAGTTTGAGGGATGCGATTCCCGCCGGAGAAGGTGTTCAGCCTGAGAGGAAGACGAGGATGTCGCCGGCGCTGTAGTTGTTCCCGCGCCAATTCTTCACGCGTAGAGGGAGAAGGCGATGCAGCGGTTCTTCACGTCGCGGAATCATATTGAGGGTGGTGGAGGTGGTGGTGAGCTTGAGCGCAAGCTCCGGCCACAGAGGCGCTCGGGAGGAGGTGGAAGAAGGGAGAGGGAAAAAGAGAAGGTGGTGGCGGCAAGGAGGAAGATAGGCGAGCTAGGGTGATGGGGGGCGCTGGGCGCTGGATATAGGAGGGGGGGGAGCTCGTACGGCAGCATCCTATCGGCTCCAAGGAGATCGAGTGGTGGTTTCATGGTTCGTACAGAGATGACGTCGGACAGAGGAGGGAGATAAACATAGGTTGGGCTTCTGGTGGGCTACAGATAGAAGAGATGGGCCAGATGGCAAGGTTGCGGCCCTCCTCTCAATTACCAGGATTTGACAATTACCCCAAGGGATTAAAAGAGAGAAAAAGGTAGATCAAGGTAGACAAGAGGGAAAAATGAATTAGGAAAGATAGGAATAAAAGAGGAGGAGAGATGGAAAAAAGAATTAGAGAGGAGAGAAATAAAATAGAGTCACAACTTTAATTTTGAATTGAAATAGTTTTTGCAATTATTCCCAAATATTATTTTGAGTTAGTTTAAATTAGAAAAAGAGGGGGAAGGATTTATTATTTGCAAAATAAAATTAGGTTTGCATAAAAAATAATAGTTTGATTTATTTATCAAAAACATGCAAAATGATAAATGCTTGATGATGTCATGACGATGCAAAAAGAAAAACAAACAAAAAAAACTAATTTGGGGAAAACACCCGGGGCATTACAGAAAGTGCAAGTGTACTGTAAGGACGAAGGTTATGACGACAAGCATGAACACCTGATGCATGTAAAATGCATACATGAACTTTGCACTTTAATTGCTTATATTCCAATCATATTTGCATCATATAAGGGTTATATCAATGTTTTATAATGATTTTGGGAATATTTCATAGTTTTCCCATTTATTTGGAATTAACCCTGTTTTTCCAGAAAACGTCTTTTTTAGTGTTTCAGACTTTCCGGGAGCTTCGGGACTACAAAAAGGGCAAGGCCAAAGAGCACGGTTCAGAATTTTCGAGACGAACGCAATGGGCTTAAATTGAAGACCAGAAGCCCAACAGGCTGGAAATGGAGGGTCCCACGCGGCCTAAAATACCTGGCCGCGTGGGCCCAGCTCGTTTCCCCTCGGAGCTCCGTGGCCGTCGATCTTTCATCCACCGACTCCGTCTTGACCTAAAAACGCCTATAAAAAAGGTCCCCTGGCGTTTCGCGAAAGGAGGCGGCGAAGAAACACGAAACACACGAAACAGAAGATAGAAGGCTGCCGCCGGAGAAGATCGGAGGGGGGAAATGCTACCGGAATCACCTCCGGTAGGCTCCTCCATCCCCCTCCGGAAGTCTCCATCATCACCACCGTGAAGACCAGCACCATCTCCATCACCATCTTCGTGATCCACTTCATCCCCCTCATAGTTTGAGATTGTTCGAACCCTAGCTATTGTCTAAGTACTATTCTACATGTTTGTGAATTGCTACTTGTCATTGTTTTGTGGGGAGATTATAATTTCAGATTGTGTTGTATCACTTATACCATTGAATCATACCATGTCTTCGCGTTGTGAGTAGTTCTCTCATGTTCCTGGGGCATAGGATGGATTGTCAATGATTTCTACTTAACATGTATTGAGTATTTGGTCAAGTTTTTTATCTTTTATGATTGTCTTGATGTACAATGTATGAAGTGCACCATACATTGAGTAATGCATGAAGGTGTTTCACACTAGTGTAATGGATTGAGGGAGACTTGGGAGACACGTAAACCCTTGACCGAGTCATGAAGTTACATTAGGAGGGGATTTATATCGGGACCTTAGAGTGTAATGCTATGGTGGGACTTTTTGTCTTAATAACTCTTGTGTAGTCATTTACTTGGCCACATGATCCATCATAAGGGGTTTAGTTTATTTATTTAGCTACACCTAATTATGGCTCCGTCCAAAGAAGATTAAAACTTGACAAAATGTTTACCTTCTTGTTCTAGAAATATTTTTGCCATGAAATCCATGTAGCCCTTGGGAACGTTTTTCCACGCATAAGAAACACCACTCAAGCTTGTCCTCTTGCTGCATAGGGGATTGGGCTTTCTCTCTCTTTGAAAGCTTTCACTCATCATATTTTATTTTCAGCTTTGCATTCTCTACACCAAAAAACCCAAAAACACTTGCATCATTTTAGTTTGTCTAGTGCATAGATAATAAGAGAAGTGACACTCTTATTTGAGAGGATAAATACTTATACCTTCTACTCCTCGTGGGATCGATACTAATACTTACACAGCGAAGACTTCAACGATCTCCTGCACTTGGGAGTCATCAACACCTTAAACAAGTTATAATCAGGAGTTTCCACAAGGAGATGCTCAAAAAGAGTCTCTGTGTTAATCACACGTAGACATACGATTGATGAGAAAACAGGCGGTAGTAAAAGCATCACCCAAAAAGCAAAGAGGAAGGATGCCGGAGCAAAAGTGTGATGATTGTCTCAACTATGTTGAGATCTTTATGCTCATCGCTACCATTTTGTTGGTGCGTATGTGGACATGAGACATGATGCGATATGCTTAATTTCCAAAAGAAGGAGCTTAACTTAATACTCTGCGCCCCAATCAGCTTTGCATGTCCATGCCGAATCCTGACCCGTAGGCTCGCGTAGTCAGCCCCTTTTATAGGCGTCGAAAGGGGTTGACCAATGAATTTTTCTCCTTATTTGTGTTAGGGTAGGCGATAGGAACATGGAAAACCAAATTTGAGCACAAGTTCACACAAGGTTCCCTCCGGTGGCCTTGACGTGGAAGCTTCGGGCTCTCAAGTGCATCAACTTCCCGTCGGGTAGTCACGTCGATGAAGCCTGTCACACTTGAAAGTTGTGTATTGCCTCTTTCCATCTCCCACCACACTAGACTATTCGGACCGTCCAATGATCTGAAGTGGGGCTTCAAACCGATAGAAAAGAGAGGATGATAAAACGGCAGGAAAATAGAGATGGAAAATCAAACACTCCACTAGTAGAAAACCTGTCTTTCGTCCAGAGCCGCTCCAGGCTTTAATCCCGGTTCTGGGAAAAACCGGGACCAATGCCTGGCATTGGTCCCGGTTCGAGCTGCCAGGGGCCCGTGGACCATTGGTCCCGGTTCGGTTGGGGACATTAGTCCCGGTTCGTGGCACGAACCGGACTAAAGCTCCAGAGCCGAACACGTGGCGTGCCACGGAGCTTTAGTCCCGGTTTGTGTCTCGAATCGGGACTAATACCCCTCCCCTGCCTATAATAACCCTCCCAGCCAGCTTCTCTCCTCTGTTTTTTTTTCTGCTTGGATGTGTGGGAAGTGGGTGCTAGTTTGTTTTTCCTTTGCTACGCACAAGATGTGTTCGATGAAATGCCCGAGCCACACTTAAGTTCACACAAAATGATATCCTCGACCGAGGTTAGCAACCTTATCCTTTTCATCTGTAATTGATACAAAAATATTGCATGTGTCGATGTACGGTGGTCATTTCACTATTCAAGATGTTATTGTAATGGTATTTGATAAACTTAATTGTATGATGCAGATGGATGCACGGATGCGATGGATGTACGGCGAACGATGCAGTTTCGATTTTATTGCAGGCCTGCATAAATTTATCGATGTGGCTGAGGCAAACAAAGTGGATAATTTTATGCCTTATCCATATGTTGACTGTCGAACGCCAGGGAGTACTCTAACTCGAAAACCATTCAAAGCCACGTGCTTCAGAGAGGTTTCATGCCTAGCTATAATTGTTGGACCAAGCACGGAGAAAGAGGGTTAGGATGGAAGACAATGAAGAAGAAGAGGATGATGAGAACTATCCTATGTTCCCTGAAGAATACGGTGATACTGCATTGGAAGACAATGAAGAAGAAGGAGGTGAACAACGGGCATCAGATGAGCCCGCTGATGGTCTTGGTTGGGTCATTTCTGATGCAAAGCGAGAATGCGATACAGAAAAGGAGAAGCTAAAGTTGGAGGCCAAGCTAGAGGATCACAAAAAGTTGTTGTACCCAAATTGCGAAGATGGCAACACAAAGCTCGGTACCACACTGTAACTGCTGAAATAGAAGGCAGAGACTGGTTTATCTGACAAGGGATTTGAGAAGTTATTGAAAATAATGAAGCCGAAGCTTCCAAAGGATAACGAATTGCCCGAGACTACATACGAAGCAAAGAAGGCTATCTGCCCTCTAGGATTAGATGTGCAGAAGATACATGCTTGCATTAATGACTGCATCCTGTACCGCGTGAGGAGTACGAGAATATGGATAAATGTCCGGTATGCAATGCACTGCGGTACAAGATCAGACAAGATGACCCTGGTGATGTTGAGGGCGATGACGAGCCCCCCAGGAAGAGGGTTCCTACTAAGGTTATGTGGTATGCTCCGATAATACCACGGTTGAAACGTCTTTTCAGAAACAAAGAGCATGCCAGGTTGTTGCGATGGCACAAAGAAGAGCGTAAGAAAGATGGGAAGTTGAGACACCCCGCCGATGGGTCGCAGTGGAGAAAAATCGAGAGTGAGTTCTCGAACTTTGCAGGTGACGCAAGGAACTTATGGTTTGGTCTAAGTACAGACGGCATGAATCCTTTTGGGGAGCAGAGCTGCAGTCACAGCACCTGGCCCGTGACTCTATGTATCTACAACCTTCCTCCTTGGTTGTGCATGAAGCGGAAGTTCATTATGATGCCAGTACTCATCCAAGGCCCGAAGCAACCCGGAAACGACATTGATGTGTACCTAAGGCCATTAGTTGATGAAATTTTGCAGTTGTGGGCTGAACCAGGTGTACGTGTGTGGGATGAGCACAAACAACATGAATTTGACCTACGAGCGTTGCTGTTCGTAACCATCAATGATTGGTCTGCTCTTAGTAACATTTCAGGACAGTCAAACAAGGGATACAATGCATGCACGCACTGTTTAGATAAGACTAAAGGTACATATTTGGAAAAAAGTAAGAAGGTTGTGTACCTAGGGTGTCGTCAATTTCTTCCGAACAATCATACCGTAAGAAAGAAAGGCAAGCATTTCAACGGTGAGGCAGATCGCCGGAAGAAGCCTAACCTCCCTGATGGTGATGCTATATTTGGTATGGTCAGGGACATTGAAGTAATCTTTGGAAAGGGTCCTGGCGGTCAATCTGTTACGAAAGACGTCGCTACCGGACACGCGCCATGTGGAAGAAGAAATCTATATTTTTGGAGCTACCCTATTGGAAAGTCCTAGAGGTCTGGTCTTCAATCGACGAGATGCACGTGACGAATAATCTTTGCGTGAACCTGCTAGGCTTCCTGGGCATGTATGGGAAGACAAAAGATACACCAGAAGCATGGGAGGACCAGCAACGTATGAAAGACCCATACAACAAGAAGACGAATAAAGGGCGTCAATACTTAAGCAGCTACGCTCTTACCAAAGCAGAGAAGGAAATCTTTTTTGAATGTCTGAGCAGTATTAAGGTCCCGGCTGGCTTCTCGTCAAATATAAAGGGAATAACAAATATGGCAGAGAAAACATTCCAGAACCTGAAGTCTCATGATTGCCACGTGATTATGACGCAGTTGCTTCCGGTTGCATTGAGGGGGCTTCTACCGGAAAATGTTCGAGTACCCATTGTGAAGCTATGTGCATTCCTCAATGCAATATCTCACAAGGTAATCGATCAAGAAAGTCTGCAAAGGCTACAGAGGGATGTGGTCCAATGTCTTGTTAGTTTTGAGTTGGTGTTCCCCCCATCCTTCTTCAATATTATGACGCATCTCCTGGTTCACCTAGTCGACGAGATTGCCATTCTCGGTCCTGTATTTCTACACAATATGTTCCCCTTCGAGAGGTTCATGGGAGTCTTGAAGAAATATGTTCATAACCGTGCTAGGCCAGAAGGAAGCATCTCAAAGGGCTATGGAACAGAGGAGGTCATTGAGTTCTGTGTTGACTTTATTCCTGACCTTAAGCCGATTGGTGTTCCTGAATCGCGGCATGAGGGGAGACTGAGTGGAAAAGGCACGCTAGGAAAGAAAGCAATGATATGTAGGGACGGGCATTCTTTCACTCAAGCACACTACACAGTTCTACAAAGTTCCACCTTCGTGGCTCCGTATATCGAGGAACACAAGAATTATGTACGCTCCAAGAACCCGGGAAGGCTGACTCCTGGATTAAAGAAAAACACATGGAGACTTTTGGCAGTTGGTTGCGATCACAGCTCATGAATGACACCACTGTCGGAGATCAGCTCTACTTGTTGGCCGCGTCACCATCTTCGACTGTATTGAATTTCCAAGGGTACGAGATAAATGGGAATACATTTTACACGATCGCCCAAGATAAAAGAGCACCAACCAAAACAGTGGTGTCCGCTTTGATGCAACAGACGAGAATGGGCAAAAGGTCACATACTATGGTTACATAGAGGAGATATGGGAACTTGACTATGGACCTAATTTTAAGGTCCCTTTGTTTCGGTGCAGTTGGGTCAACATGGATGGAGAAGGGGTAAAGGTAGACCAGCTGTACGGAATGACAACAGTGGATCTCAAGAATCTTGGTAGTTACAAAGACGAACCATTCGTCCTAGCTAATGATGTGGCTCAGGTTTTCTATGTGAAGGACATGTCCTCCATACCGAAAAAAAAGCAAACGAATACATCAGACGAAGTCGTCGTCGTCATCCTCCGCGTCGGGAGGGGCGGCGGCGAGTGGTGGAGGTACGGCCGCGGATCCCCACGCCACCCCTGCGGCGTACGCATCCTGGTCGGGGTCAGGGACGTCAGACCACGCGCGCTCGTACGTCCTCGCACCTCCTCCGGCACCGGAGCAGGAGGCCGGTAGCAGGGCATTCCTCTCCACGCCGGGCTCGTGGGCATACGGCGGATAGGCTCATGCGGTAGCGCCCAAGCACGCTCTGCCGAGCATGCTCGACCTCATCCAAAAGGCGCTGCGACGGGCGTGGCGGATCCATCTCGTCGAGACGATGCGTTCGTGGCTAGGAATGGTGGATTAGGGTTTACCCCGTCGGCGACAATATATAAAGACCTCCAGGGCAGCGCTAGGGGAGGACACGTGGCTAGGGCAGTGCTGGGGGAGGACACGTGACTGACACAAGTCGTGACCGCAAAGCCCGCCTTTAGTCCCGGTTGGTGTTACCAACCGGGACTAAAGAAGCACACGGATCGTGTGTTTCTTTCGAGCGCTTATGAGACGTTGGATCAGGGGTGTGTTTCTTTTGAGGGATTGTGAGCTGTTGGATCAGCACTATCACGACCACTTTATGAGCCACATGACCCAGTTGGTGTTACCAACCGGGACTAAAGAAGCACACGGACCCTATATATAGCCCCCCTCCCGGACATGTTCAGCACTCAGTGTCTACTCAATGTAGTTCATTTTGGTATACGAAGCATTCGGATTCCCTGCATACGTCCAACGGTGCATTTGATATGCGGGCACTCACGAGCCACCATTGGGCTGTATGCAGGGGAAACCGTGTGTTTTGTTCTCTTCAGTGTTTAGAGTTTTCAGAATACAGTGACCCTATATATAGCCCACCTCTCGGACATGTTTGACACTCACTCTGTACTCATTGTAGTTCATTTCGTAAACAAAGTATTCGGATTCCCTGCATACGTCCGACGGTGCATTTGATATGCGGGCACTCACGAGCCACCGTCGGGCTGTATGCAGGGGAAACCGTATGTTTGTTCTATCACTTGGAAGTGCTAAAGAAATAAGCCCCTTTAGTCCCGGTTGGTGGCTCACAAAGTGGTTGTGCTGATCCAACAGCTCACAAGCCCTCAAAAGAAACACACCCCTGATCCGACGGCTCACAAGCGCTCGAAAGAAACACACGATCCGTGTGCTTCTTCCTTATTGGTGGGATTCCCTTTAGTCCCGGTTGGTAAAATTGCGCGGGAACAAATAAGCCCCTTTAGTCCCGGTTGGTGGCTCGAACGGGGACTAAAGGTCTGTTTCTTCGCACCTTATTTCTTCCCGCGCTTTCCACCGCTTCCCGCCTCCGTCTTCTCGCCATTTCTCACTATATATATGTAGTCATGGCCTCCATTGGCATAGCACATCTAAACTCATATCTGCAACCTCATCACTCTCCCATGGCTTCCATCGTACCCACTCTAACCTACTCGGAGGCGGAGGCGCTTTGCACCTCGAACTACCCCTGCCCGCCCGGCTACGACGTCCTCGCTGGCTGGAGGCTGAGCACCGGAGGCGTGCCGGTCCCTCCTTTCCCTCAAGGTTTGGCGCGCCGGGCGGCCATCACGAACCACTACTATCTCGAGCTCACTCCGGAGCAGCGGATGGATCCCCATTGGGATCCCGACTACCGCCCGACTTGGGATGCCTTCTTCATCAATCGGCGTGAGAGGGCGCTCGCCAGGTACGAGGAGGATGGCCCGCCTCCTTCGAACTTCAACGAGGCTGGCCGTCGGCTGTGGTGGGGCGGCCGGACTCTCCAGAGCGTCATGGACTACATCACGGCCGGCGATAACACCCGCCTGCGCTACCCTCACTTCCAGTCCAGGCGAGCGCCGCCCGACGACAGCGACGATAACGGCGGCGACTACGACGACTACGAGGACGAGTATTATAGGCCTAGGCAGGAGTATGACTAACCTGAGCCACATCATTGGTTAGGACAAATGGTTCGTCTATGTACCCAAGATTGTTGTCATTCCCTACTGCTGGTCTAGCTACGACGACGATCATGTAAAATGTATTCTTTATCTCTGCATTTCCAACTAATGATCTTTAGCATCTGAATAAGTAATCTGGTTTTGAGTTAGTTATGCAAAAGATAAAAGTTAATGCATTTTTTACGTCAAAATGGCAAAATGGTTAATAGTTTGAATAGTTAGAATAATTATTTTATAAAATAGAAAATGGTTTTGAATTAATTAATCAAATTCAAACACTTATGCAAAAATAATTTGAAGTAATATTTATGCAAAAAATGAATTATTTTTTGAATTAATAATTGGAATTAATATTTATGCAAAAAATGAATTAATAATTATTATTACTTAATCATAAATCTTACTTAATCATTTTTTGATCGATTTATACATATTATTTGTCGAATTTCGACTTACGGATTTAAAGATATGAATTTATCCATAGTAAATTGAAAATGACAATAATAATGTAAAATTGATTTTGGATTATTTATTCAAATTCAAACACTTTTCATGTTGAAAGTTTTGTCAATTCAAAATATGCAATAAAGTTAATGCATTTTTTATTGAAAATGGCAAAATGTTTAATAGTTTGTATAGTTAGAATAATTATTTTAGAAAACAGAAAATGGTTTTAGATTATTTATTCAAATTTAAACACTTTTCTTGTTGAAAGTCTTTTCAAATTCAAAACCATTTGAAATTCATATTCAAACACCTAAATAAGAAAAAAAGGCGGGAACAACATTCAGAACTGAAAAGTTTGAAATAAATTTGAAAAAGGACTCATTGGTCCCGGTTTATACGAAGAACCGGGACTAAAGGTCCATGGACGCGCGAGGCAAATCTGGCATTAAATTGCCAGGGCATTGGTCCCGGTTCCTCCCACGAACCGGGACCAATGAGGCATTGGTCCTGGTTCTTGGCAGCAACCGGGACCAATGAGTCCTGGTATAACTGCCTGCGCCCTTCTCCTTCCCCATTCCAGCGTGGACGCCGGAGCGAAAACCACGCTGTCAGGCTGCCCGACGCATGCGCCGCTCGCACGCCGCGCTCCGCCGCCGCCGTCGACGTCCGCGGCGCCCTCGACGCCCACGCCGCGCTGCCCACACGCGCGTCTTCTCCAACTCTGGCCGAGGTCCGCCGTGCTCGATTCCGACGCCGTCCGAGCTTCTCCGGCCTCGCCGTCCGTTCCAGCGTGCTCAGGGTGAGCTTCTACCCCTCGCCGACCTATCCTCCGTCCTCCTCCTGTCCTGTAGCTCGCTGCCGACGCGTGCTTGCGAGCGCCGCCGCGGAACCGCGTCGCCGGAGTTACTCCGGCGACCATTTGGTCCGTCGCGCCGCCCGTTCACCTCCCCACGCTCCCGTGCGTGCGACGCGCGCACCCGCGCGACCTCCCCGCCCTCCTCCGTCGTGTCCGTGGTCGACAGAGCCGCCACCTGCTCTCTGCGTCACTGACATGCGGGCCCCGCTCGTCAGATATTTAAACTTATCTGTGCGCAATTTGAATCTAAATAAGAAATCATCTGTCCAACTTTGAAAATCAATAACTCGAGATTTACACATCCAAATAATTCAAACCAAAATTCTCTGGATAGCTTATGAAAATTTCTGTGCTACTAAACTAGTTTCACCCTGTTTAGATTAATATTAATTGCTGGGAATTTAAAATAGTACAGAACATTAATTATCTAAACTTGTTTGTTTCTGATACTCTAATAATCCAAAAATTATGAATCCAATTGTGTTAACTTTGTATTGCAGTAGCCTAGCACCCCTAATTTTTGTAGAATTAATTAAGCAACATAATTAATTAGGTATTCAAATAAAGATTGTAGCCACTTCTGTACTATAACAATTTTAATTGTCATTTGGTTAATTTAATTAAGTTGAATCCAATTGGGTTAGGTCACAAATATTCAACACTATGTAAGCCTAAAAGGATTTAATTTTTAGAGTAACAGAACTTAGTCAGTAGCTAAAACTTGGTTATTAAGCTTCTAGACTAAAACAAATGTGTAGAGAATTTGGTAGATCATTTTGAGTCGAATCCAATTGTGTTGCCTTCAAGATACTAGTAGCTATCTGTAGAATTTTAGATTGTATTTTTGTGAGCAACAGAGAATAATTGATGAATTAAATGGTGTGTGACTAGTACTGTGTTAGGAAAAATCATCAGATGCTGCGGCCAGCCGCAGGCCTACAGAATTCCCGTGCACAGTTACTATGCCGGACGGAGTCACAACTCTCACAATCACTGCTGAGATGGCAGCAAAAGCAGACAAAGTCATCAAGGAGTACACAATGATGCCAGCAGACGCAACACAAGAGGAGATGCTGACCTTCCAGTACTTCAACTGGCAGGAATCACTTCGACTGCGGCAGGTCAGAGCAACACTCGAAGAACGCAAAAAGCAAGCTAGCTTATCGAGTGCGCGAAGAAGACAACTCTCCCTGAGCTCCACTGGGCGAGCAGACATAGGACCCAGATCAAGGTTGTCACACCTCTCGCACCCGCAACTTAGGCAACTCTTTCATGACATATGACGAAGAAGGAGTGCCAGTACCCAAAACAGCTGCGGGTGCCCTCTTCACCGCTGCAGCGTACCTGGAGGCAATCAAACCTCCAGCTGATGACCCCAATGCAAAACTGCATCGCCAGCAGATCAAATCACTCGTCTTAGCGGCGAAGGCCATACGCCAAATTCCAAAAACTCCAGGTGGGAGTCGAGACCGTGCCCTAGTCGACGCGCGTCGGGAAGAGCATAATCACAGTGGTCGCCGCCACCACTCGAAGGAAAGAAGCGGCTCGCGTAGCCGCAGGTCCAGGAGCAGATCACGCAGATCTTACAGTAGCGATTCATACTCTGATCGAGTGCCTGAGCCACATGGAGCTCTGTGCTTCACTCGACGCGTCCGCGAGACACGGATGCCCAAAGGGTTCAAACTCACATCTGAACAGCCCAAGTACACGGGTCGACACGAACCTTCCGGGTGGCTGGAAGATTACAGGCTGGCTGTCGCATGCCAGCGAGGCACAAACACCACAGCCATGCAATACATACGACTCAAGCTCGAAGGCACAGCCCGCGACTGGCTCAAGGCCCTACCTCCATCAACATACGACTCGTGGGATCACTTCCGCAGGGATTTCGTGTAAAACTTCGAGCCTCTATGTGAGCGCCCAAAAACATTCGAGGAGCTGCGGGCCTGCGTTCAACGATCAGACGAAACGTTGAGGTCATACATCATACGATGGACTGAGATACGTAACTCAGTTGGAGTAGTTTCAGAAGATATGGCCATGGATGCTTTCATCATGGGCCTCGCCAGGCGAGACTTCAAAGAAGCACGTGGTCGCCAAAAGCCAAAATCTGTAGCTCACCTCTTGCAGATCGCGACTGAGTGGGCAGATGGAGGAGATATGGCGCGCACCACATGCGGGTCCTCACCCCGTGACAAACATGAGAGTAGCAGTCGAAGCCACAGTGACTCGTACAGAGACGACCGAAGGCGCAAACGTTCAAAACGTCACTACGACGATGACATACCCGAATTCATGGCGGCTGGGTTCTCCACACCCGCAATGACCAAGACAGAAGCGACCGACGGTCGGAAGATCGGCGAGACAGTCGAGATGATCGGCGAGACAGTTGATATGATCGTCGAGACAGCCGAGACCACGGCCAACGCAGTGATAGCTACACGAGGAAGGACTGGCGCAAGTCACGGGCATAATCTGAGCGATCATTTGAAGAAAAGATGGACGCTGATTGCAGATTCCACCTGTACAAGGGGGACGACAGAAAACTGCGATCCAATCACTCGATGAGAAACTGCAGGGAGTTCGACCAAATGGCGACTGATTACGAAATCGCAGAAAGGCAGCAGCCGCACAAGCACCTGCACCCGTGCCTCAGCCAAACAACGTGCCTGTTCTGATGGCACCACCTCCACCACCACAGCCTGCTGCAGGCGGAAACCTCGCGGGTGCCATACAGCACATACCTCGGGTGGACGAGCCACAGTACCCTCCGCCCCAGGGGCAGATGTACATGATACAGAAAGGTCGGCCTTCCAACAGGGAGCAAAAACTTCACACTCGACAAGTAAACATGGCGGTCATGTCACCTCCTGCGGTAACTGAATACTTGAAGGGATCCGAAACTACAATAAGCTTCAGCAAAGAGGACCACCCTCCATCGGTTGTTCGCCCAGGGCACTCTGCTCTGGTACTCGACGCGCAAATTGGAGGCTACGCCATGTCCAAGGTCTTCATGGATGGTGGGAGTGGCATAAACATCATCTTCGCAGATACGCTTCGCAAAATGAACAGGTCAGTCGAAAACCTGCCAAGATCTTCAAATACCTTCCACGGTATCGTTCCAGGGAAAGCAATAAGCCCAGAAGGCACCATACCACTCGACGTGACGTTCGGAGACAAGCACCACTTCAGGACAGAGTCGATTGAGTTCGAAGTGGTCGACTGAAAGTCACAATACCATGCTATACTTGGACGCCCGACGTTCGCTCGATTCATGGCGGTGCCACATTACGCATACCTCCAGCTGAAGATGCCTGGACCAAAAGTAGTAATCACAGTCAAGGGGAACTTCCAAAAGTCTGACTCTTGCCACCGAGAATCAGCAAAATCTCTGAGATGTTTGGCATGGAAGCAACACTCGCTGATCTAGCGGTCTCCAACGATCGAACACTTATGCCAGAACATAAAAAGGTGCCAGTCGACAGAGCATTCAATGCCACCAATGACACAAGATCGCATCAGGTGCACCCGACTGACCCGACCAAGACAGTCAATGTCTCGTCGAGTCTGCCTATCGCATAGGAAAGCGCGCTCGTCGAATTCCTCCGTGAGAACTGGGATATATTTGCATGGTGTCCAGCAGACATGCCAGGTATTCCCAGGGAATTCGCCGAGCACTCTCTCCAGCTACTTGCAGATGCTAAACCAGTCATGCAAACAATGCGCCCCATATCCGGCCAAAAAGAACTGCAGTCGAAGCCGAAGTCGACAGGTTACTCGCAGCAGGATTCATCAGAGAGATCAAGAAATCACAATGGGTGGCCAACCCCGTACTCGTAGAGAAGAAGCACACAGATATCCTTCGGATGTGCGTAGATTTCACAGCACTCAATAAATGCTGTCCAAAGGATCACTTTCCATTACCTCGAATCGACCAGATCGTCGACTCCACCGCGGGTGCGCTCGCTTGTCCCTGGATGCCTACTCGGGTTACCACCAGATAAGGATGAAGGAAGAGGATGAAGAGAAAACGGCGTTCATAACCCCATTCGGGGTCTACTGCTACACCACAATGCCTTTCGGGCTCAAGAACGCAGGCGCAACCTACCAGCGCATGATGCAAGATTGCCTCAAGAAGCAAATTGGGCGAAACGTCCAGGTCTATGTGGATGACATCGTCATCACCACAAGAGAAGAAAACACACTACTTGATGACTGACGAGAGACATTCGCAAACCAAAACGCTTCCACATCAAGCTCAACCCGAAGAAGTGCACGTTTGGCGTGCCAGCCGGGCAACTCCTCGGGTATCTAGTCTCAGCTCGAGGAATCGAGGCAGACCCGGAGAAAATACAGGCCATCCTGACGATGCAAAGGCCTTCAAAGCTCCATGACGTGCAAAAGTAGGTGGGTAGAGTAGCAGCACTCAGTCTGATGGGGGGATGATAACCCGGTAGGCCCATGAAGAGGGAAGCATGACCCGCCAGGCAGGAGGCCCGGTAGGCCAGCTAACCATCAGCATGGGCCGGGTTATGTTGCTGGGCCAGAGGCTTTGGCGGTAACCCGGTTCAGGAAGGGAAGTTTCTAGAAGACCAAGGCGGTTCGTGACTTGGAGGATACGAAGGCTAGAAGAGCTAGAATAGGATTCCGAGTCTGGGTAGAGCCCGGGTTCGTATTGTAAAGTGCCAGGAGACCCGGTAGTCTATATAACCGGTTCCTGAGCCCTAGTTGAGAGAACTTTACGATCCAAGCTTAGGCGAGAGAACCACCGAGAGAAACACCACAACCTTGTAACCTAGATCGAGATCCGGCTCTGTTGTCGTAGCCGGGTTATCGAGATCGAGATCAATAACAAGATAGCAGGAAGTAGGTCTTTATCTCCAATGGAGAGGCCGAACCTGGGTAAACCTTTTGTCCCTGCAATGCTAAACAATCTCCCAGACGCTAGTGTCGCCTTGCCCATCAACTCAAGCTACCCCAAAGTAGCATCTGCCGTGTTATCTACCCCACGACAGTTGGCGCCGTCTGTGGGAATCGCGTCCAAAGGTGTCACCATCATGGGAGAAGCAAAGCAAGGAGTAGAGAACTATGTTTTCGGCGAGATCACCCTCAATTCACAAGGAGAGCCCATCGTTGATGATTTTGGCTGGGGGCCGGAATCAGATCTACTTGAATCAGGTGATGTTATTCCAATTGGCAAGTTTAACGTTTTTGTTGGTATGATTGCAACTAGATCTGCTAGTGATGGAGACTATGAATCTGTGTCAGGAGCTGCCACAATTGTTCAATCTGATGGAGAAGAATCAGTTGGTACGGCTGAAGATGAGCTGCCCCTGGACGTGCACGAGGAGAGATCGGGAAACCCGGCTCCAGTCCCGGGTGATGGGGGACTATGCAGATTCAGAATCGATCCTGCCCTTGTTCGAAGGCCGGTTCGGATATGGAGTAGAAGAAGAGGACGAAGAGGAGCAAGAGTCCGTTCCAAGCCCGGTTAGGAGGGTGGCGGTTTACACTGCTCCTTCGATCAACGCGGGGGCATCACCGTCAACGGTTGTGCCACCAGCTTTTACTCCGGGTCAGCAGCAGCAACAATTGCCACCAGTGTTGGAGCTGGCGGGCCAAAGGGTTGATGGAGACCCGGCTTCGGTATCAGAGGAAAGTGAAAACACGGCGCGTTACAGGAATAGCTTCGGTTTTCTCAATAACCGAGCTCAGGGTGAGGAAAGAAACAATGCAACTGGGCCCGGGCCATGTTTAACAATGGCCTGGTCCTAGATCCAACGCACTTACGAGGATTGTTACTCCAGAGAACGCAGCAGCAAGAGCTATAGAATTGGATACTGCACGCCGGGCCTTGGAGCAGGTACGCAGAGACACAATGGCAGAAAAAGAAGATATGGAGATTAGGCGAAAGCAATTAGAGGATGAGGAAAATCGTCTCAATGAGATGACCAGGGCACACCGGAGGAGGCACCAGAGCCGGCTGGCCCCTGGAGAAAACGCCATAAACCCAGCAGTATTGTTTAGGACCCCAGACAACCAGTTGGTGTAACCCAGGTGGCTCCAGTTGTTAGAGCAAATATAGAACCAGACAGAGGAACAGGAGCAGCTGGGTTGCAGTTGCAGCGGCGCCGGGTCTTCTCGCTGGGGGAGCCAGGGGAAATCCGGGTCTGCCGCCCAGGACACCAAGGTTTCATACGCCGGCGGGTCACTATTCCAATCCAGCAGATAACGTATACCGCAACTTTGGCACTAGATCGTATTCCATTAGGAGACTCGCCAGCAGAGGTTGAAGCTCGGCGTGCCATTGACATGTTACGCACTGCGGTTGCTCAGCAAGTTCAGTATTCAAAAGAGAAAAGTGCGCTTCACTCACAACATATCGTAGCAAGAGTCGCCATGGGGGAAACCCGCCATTGGCCGGGTTTGCCGCGGCACAGCAGCAAAACCCGCCCCAGCAGAACCAAAACCAGAATAATCAGCAGTATCAACCCGCCCCTGCAATTTCTGTGGCTCAGCAGATAGTCAATAGATCGCGGGCAGGAAGGAGTGCAGCTAATGCAAACCCGGCAGTACCAGCAGCTGGAGCACCACAAGGAGGACCGGGTCCCGTGCCAGCAGCATCTGCAAGCTCGCCGGGTAACATTAATCTTTTAGCAAGTTCTTCCACTTTGGCGGGTCCCAAGTGTCTTTCAGATGCCATTAGAGCAGAGCCTTTCCCTGAGAAGTTCAAGGAGCCAAGCAAGATTGCCAATTATGAGCCGAGCACAGACCCGGCGAGTTGGTTGAGCAGTTATGAGATGGCAATGTGTATACGCAATGCCACAGAGAACGTTTGTGCAAAGTATATGTATTTGATGATGAGTGATGGTGCAGCAAAGTTGTGGTTCAAGAATCTGCCAGAAAATCTATCAATTCTTGGGATGAGCTGAAAACAATTTTCATCAAGCACTTTCAGGGCACGTGCAAGCGTTTATTTTCCATTGAAGATCTTGATCGTTGCGTACAGAGGAAGGGCGAGTCAGCTCGTCACTGGATGGGCCGGGTCACGGAGATCCTGCACTCTTCATCAGGTATCGAGCCCAAGGATGCAATTTCATCGATGGAGAAAACTTGCAAGTACGCTCCCTTGGTGCAGAAGCTGGGTCGCATGAAGGAAGGACACCGGGTTAAGCCCGTTACTATGGCAGAGTTGATGGATGCGTGCAACAGACATGCAGCCACGGACAAAACCCAGGATGATAGTGAGGAAGAAAAAGGGAAAGGTGCTGCGAACAATGGAGGAAAGAACAATGGCCCGGGAAACAATAACAACAGCAATCAGAACCAGCACAAGCGTGGGCATCAGGAAGGAAACTCAGAGCTAGTTGCAAATGCAAATGCCGGGTTTCAGAGGCAAAGGATGGATGGGAATTATCAGGAAAACAGAGGTTATCAGGAAAACAGAGGTTATCAGGGAAATAATGGGAGTTATGGTGGTGGAAATAGTTATCAAGGAACACGCCCAATGAGCACTGAAGAGGCCTTCAGGATGCCGTGTCCTCGTCATAGCAAGAACGGCAGACCGCCAATCATTCATTGGCCCAGTGTGTGGATTTGAACAGGTGGAAAAACAATGAGATTCAAGAGCTCTGCAAGGAGCAAACAGGAGTGGAGGACCCGGCCCGAGTGCTAACCCGGCTGCGGGACCTCTAACTGGAGCAAACGCGGTACCAACTGGAAATACAGGACCCGGCCAAAACAGGCAATCAGGGTGGATTCTCGAACCAGCCGAGGCAACTTGGCCAATATCATATATATACCAGTGGCACGACCAAGAGAGAAAGAAAGATAGTCAAAAGGGCAGTTAATTCAGTGGCTGTAGGGGTACCAAGGTATTTGAGATGGTCAGAGCATACTATTACTTGGAGCAGAGCAGATCACCCGGATGTGGTGGAGCACCCGGGTCTGCTTGCGTTAGTTGTGGCTCCTCAAGTTCATGGCTTTGAGTTAAAGAAGGTTTTGATGGACGGTGGCAGTAGCATTAACATCTTGTACTGGGAAACATTTATGCGTATGGGTCTGAAGGAGTCACAGTTGCAGAAAACATCAACAATATTTCATGGTATAGTTCCTGGGAAGTCTGCTACACCTGAGGGAAAAATTTCATTAGAGGTTGCTTTTGGCGAGTCTATCCATAACTTCAGATCAGAGTGGCTCACCTTTGAGGTGGTGAAATTTCCAAGTCCTTATCATGCGTTGTTTGGAAGGCCGGCCTTTGCCAAGTTCATGGCGAGGCCGTGTTATGTATACTTGCAGTTGAAGATGCCGGGTCCCAAGGGGATCATCACTGTTCATGGTAACAGAGAAATTGCAGCAGAATGTGACGAGGGAGATGCAGCCCTGGCAGAGCGAACTTGTGCTAGAGAGGAGTTGAAAGCTTACAGGTCTAATCTTGACCCGCAGGATAACAAGGCGCTCAAAAAACCAACAACAGAAGATGACAGGGCAAAGTTTAAAGCAGCAAAGGATACTAAGATGGTGGATTTTGTGCCTGGGGATTCCTCCAAGCAGTTCGCCATAGGGACCAGCCTAACTGATAAATAGGAAAGCGCGCTCATCGAGTTCATCCGTGAGAATCGGGATGTTTTTGCGTGGACACCTAGTGACATGCCAGGCATTCCGACTGAACTCGCTGAGCACCGTTTACATGTTGATCCAAAGGCAAGGCCGGTGAAACAAGGTTTGAGAAAAATGAACGCAGAGAGAAGAAAAGCTATAGGAGAGGAGATAGCCCGGTTATTGGAAGCCGGCTTTATCATGGAGGTTTTCCACCCAGAGTGGTTGGCTAACCCGGTTTTGGTTCTGAAGAAAAATAACGAGTGGAGGATGTGTATTGATTTTACAAGTCTCAACAAACATTGTCCAAAAGACCCGTTCGCACTGCCGCGCATCGACCAAATTGTTGACGCAGTGGCAGGCAGCGAGCTCTTGTGTTTTCTGGACGCATATTCAGGTTATCATCAGATCAAGCTTAACAGGCAGGATTGGGAAAAGACATCGTTCATCACCCCTTTGGTGCTTTTTGCTACAAACCATGACTTTTGGGTTGAAGAACGCAGGAGCAACTTATCAGAGGTGCATTCAAAATTGTTTTCATGATCAGATTGGGCGCAATGTGCATGCTTATGTGGATGATGTGGTGATCAAGTCAGAAAAAGCCGGGTCATTTATCAGCGACCTTACAGAAACATTCAAAAATTTGAGGAAGTACAAGATGAAGCTCAATCCTACAAAGTGCGTGTTTGGAGTTCCAGCGGGAAAATTGCTCGGTTTCATTGTGTCAGAGCGTGGAATTGAGGCAAACCCGGAAAAAATCAGAGCCATCCAAGTTTGAAAAAACCTGAGGAATTGGCAGATGTTCAGAAGTTGACAGGATGTGTGGCTGCGCTAAGCCGGTTTATATCCCGGCTCGGAGAAAAAGCAATACCTTTATACAAGTTACTGAAGAAAACAGACAATTTTGTGTGGAATCAGGAAGCAGACGAGGCATTTGAAGCTCTGAAGAAACAATTATCAAAAGCGCCAGTTCTGGCGGCCCCGGGTCCCAAGGAACCCATGCTGTTATACGTCGCTGCCGGGCCTCAAGCTGTGAGTGCTGTGGTGGTGGTCGAGCGTAAGGAGGAAGGCAAGGAAAACCCGGTTCAGAGGCCGGTTTATTATGTTAGTGAGGTGTTATCAGAAGCAAAGCAGCGCTATCCGCATTGGCAGAAGCTAGTATTTGGTGTTTTCATGGCAAGCAGAAAGTTGAAGCCATATTTTCAGGAGCATCCAATCACAGTGGTGAGTTCAATACCCTTAGCAGATATTATCAGGAATTCAGAAGCTACAGGAAGAATTGCCAAGTGGGCAATAGAGATGGGGCCTTACCACATTGACTATGTGCCTCGTACAGCTATCAAATCGCAGGCATTGGCGGATTTTCTTAATGATTGGACACAGTTGAGTGCACCACCTCTTGCGCCGGGTCTCAAACCTTGGGTTATGCACTTTGACGGGTCTAAGCAGCACAAGGTTCAGGAGCTGGAGTTGTGTTAACTTCTCCCAAGGGTGATAAGCTGAGCTATGTTTTGCAAATTCACTTTGATTGCTCTAACAATGTGGCGGAATATGAGGCTTTGTTACATGGTTTGCGTATGGCAAAGGAGATGAGCATCAAGCATATTAATTGTTATGGGGATTCAGATCTAGTGGCACAGCAAGTTTCAGGAACATGGGATAGAAAAGATGCGACAATGGCGGCTTACAGGAGAGAGGTGGACAGGGTAGCCGGGTTTTTCTCAGGCTATCAGGTGGATCATATTGACCGCAGGAAAAATGATGCTGCAGATGCTTTGTCAAGACTCGGCTCACGCAGAGAGCCGGTTCCACCTAACGTTTTCTTGGACGAGCTATGGACTCCATCAGTTAAGCCTCAGGGCGTAGAGGAATGGCGGGTCAGGAAGACCCGGATTCGCAATTGGTAGCAGCAACTCATGAAATTCCAGAGTGGACAGAACCTTATTTGGCGTATCTTTTGCGTGGAGAGCTGCCAGAGCAGGAAGTTATATCCCGGCAAATTGTGCGCCGGCTAAGGCTACGTAGTTATTGATGGCGAGTTATATAAGAGAAGTGTTTCTGGAGTATTTCAGAGATGTGTGTCTGGAAAGGAGGGCCGGCAAATTTTGAAAGAGATTCATGAGGGAGATTGTGGTCATCATGCTTCAACAAGGTCTTTAGTAGCAAAAGCTTTCAGACACGGCTTCTTCTGGCTCACAGCTCAGGCAGATGCAGAGCGCTTGGTGAGTAGATGTGATGGTTGCCAAAGATATGCAAGGCAAATTCATGTGCCGGCTCAGGAGTTGCGAACAATACCCTTGACTTGGCCCTTTGCAGTTTGGGGGCTTGATATGGTGGGTCCTTTTAGCATGTCTCCTTGCAAGAAAACCCACCTCTTGGTTGCCATTGATAAGTTTACAAAGTGGGTTGAGGTGATGCCTGTTACTAATTGTGAAGCAGCTACAGCAGTCAAGTTTTTGAAGCAGATCATACACAGGTTTGGGTATCCTCATAGTATCATCACAGATAATGGTACTAACATGTCCCTTGGTGAGATGGCAAAGTTTTGTGGAAATCAGGGTATACGTTTAGACGTTGCTTCAGTTGCTCATCCACAGGCCAATGGACAAGTAGAACGAGCAAATCAGGAGTTGCTTCGAGGTTTGAAACCACGTCTCCGGGTTCCGTGTCTCAGAGCTGCTGGAGCGTGGGTTGAGGAGTTGCCATCAGTAGTTTGGGGAATCAACACAACACCAAACAGATCCACAAAGATGACCCCTTTCTTTATGGTGTATGGGGCAGAGGCAGTTTTGCCAAGTGATATAATTCATGACTCGCCTCGCGTGGCGGCTTATGTTGAAACAGAAAATGAGCAGACCCGGCAGGATTCTGTGGACCTGCTTGAGGAGAATAGAGAACAAGCACTGGAGAGATCAGCAGTATCAGCAGATTTGAGGCGGTATCATAGCGCCGGGTTAAAACTCGCACTTTCCAGGAGGGAGATTTAGTGCTACGATGGGTGCAATCCAGAGAAGGGATGCACAAGTTATCTCCCCCTTGGGAAGGGCCCTTCATCATAAGCAAGAAATTGAACAATGGTTCATATTATTTGGTGGATGCAAGAGAAAAGTCCGAGTCTGTTAATGACACATCGCACTCTACCTTTTCATTGGAAGAGCGTGAGAGGCCATGGAATATTGCGCAGCTGCGCCCATATTATACTTAGCATGAGAAAGAGATATGAGATGTAAAACACGATGTAACAGGCAGCAGGTTTCAGACGCGCTCTTTTCCTTACCAGGGTACCTAAGGGGACTGGAAGGTTTTTAATGAGGCGGCTTGCTGACCTAACCTTTTCTATCAATAAAGTGAAGGTTGAACAGAAATTTGTGTCCTTTTCGTTTCTTTTTTGATGTTTGATAGTAGTGTTGCATAGTTCTATGGTTAAGTTTGGCTTGGGGCTGCCTTGGGGCTCGCCCCAAGACCCGGCTTTTCACGGTCATCCGGGTCTCGATGTTTCGTGACCCGGCTGTGCAGTTTTCGTTACAGTATCCATAACTTTGGATTCAGAGGTATGAAGGTGAAGTTTATGTTTTATTTGTTTATGTTTTTGTCATAAGAATAAGTGCATAGTTATCTTTGAGGACGCCCAGAGAGCGTGTCCCACCAGTATGAGGATCAATGGGGTAATGTTGCATAGTTAAGCCATTACTTTATAAACATTGATCCAGGTCTTGGGGGCTCCTACTACAATAGTTTGCAGCTGCAATCCCAAGACCCGGCTTTATGCCACTAGTTTATTCTTGGTTATCTTGCTGTTGAGCTGATGTGACTCGCAATTTTATGGCCTGATTGCTCACCTGGAAATTCAATCAACCATGAAGCCCATTGGGACTTGGTTCGACCCTGTTTTTCTCAGAGAAGTAGCGACAGGGTATCCATGCGAAAGCCGGCTCACAGTTAAAGAAATCAAAAGGGTCATCAAAACCACAGAAGAGGCATATTTCATAGCAAAAGTTTGAGAGTAGCATAAAAAGTTTCATCAGGTGCATAGGCGCACCATCACAGGCATAGTGCAAAGTGCAAAAGTTATTACAATAAGCGCCCAAAGGGCCGAATAAATTGTTTTCTTGCAGAGATAACAGCATCTGCGTAAGTTTTCACGCTTTGGCTTCAGGAGCCGGGTCACGGGAGGAGAGCCGGTTGGTTGATCTTCGACGGTCTTTGCCGGGTCTTCTTCTTCGGCGGCCGCCGGGTTAGCCTCTGGCTCCTTGGTCTCGTCGGTTTCTTTGGCCTTGGTCTTGCGCCGGGTGATTTTTCGAAGTGGCTGGAAGAAGTTTTCATCATCTTCTTCAGCTATCGCCCGTGACGGAGGAGGAATAACTGGCGTAGAGGAGCTGGGAGCAGTGGAGGTACCAGGAGCATTCTTTGCCGGGTCAATGGAATCCTTATAGCTTTGGAGGAGATCGACGCGTTGTGGCTCGTCATCCATGATCTCTTCATCATTTCATTATATCCAAGCTGTAAGTGGTGAGCTTCATCTTGCTGGCAATAACAGTGGCAACATGCCGGGTTTGCTTCACAACCCGGGCATAGCACTTCTTATCGAACTCCTTGCCATCAGTGTCAAACTGAGGAAAGCCCTTCTTCAGTGGAGCCGGGTTTAGCTGGGGATGGTAGGCCTTTGCCAAGGCAAGACCTCGCATCACCCCGGCCCTGCAAGCTGATCTCTTGAGCAGATGGATCCATTGCGGCATTGTTGACAGATGCCCAAGGACTTCAGTGTACTTGCTTGGCGGGTTCTCCCAGAGCCTAGCGGCTTTGATGACCTCGCAGCTGCCAAAGTACAGCTGACGGGTCAGCGTGTACATGCATTTGATCTTCTCAGCGGTTTTGCGGAGGTTACCATCACGAGGGCCTGTGTAAGAAAAAGTGGAGCAGTGAAATTTCAAAAACCGGGTCTGTTTGATCAGTTTAGGTTGAAATTCAAGGGAGTAGTGCTTACCCACTAAAGATTCAACCATTGAGGTGATCATTCTTTTTAGCCGGGTCAGCTCGTTGTTGGTTTCATCCAGCTGCTTCTGCAGGGTCTCCTGTTGCTCCTGGAAGTTCTCCTCGTTCTCCTGCATGTCCTTCTTCAGATCGGAGTTTTCTTGCGTCAGGGCAGTAATCTTTCTTCCAAGGCCTGGAGTTGAGCTGAGTGGTCAGCCCGGGTCTCAGA